>CM062806.1:660486078-661008578 GCA_031772625.1 Pinus tabuliformis
GATTAGAGAAATCATGTAGAGAAGTTAAAACATGTTGAAAGAAAAGCGATAACAAAGAAAATGATCAAGATAATGATTTCAATGAAGTTGATATAGATCAAGAAGATTATAATGTTGAAAATACAGATGAAGTTGATCTTGATGTGGATGAAAATGATGTTGATAAATCTTATGTAGATCAAGATGATGATTCAGATGAAGATGATGTAGATGATAACTATCTTGAGAAACAAGAAAATGAACAACATCATAACAATGAGGAAGATGTTGAAAAAGACATTGATGATGATGAAGATGGATTGGACACACTAGCATCGGAGGAATATGTTGGCACTGACGAAGCCATAAAGAAATGTTATGTGGAAATTCATAGCTCAGGTTTCATGGATTTTCCACCGAAACAAAAGCTCCTTCGAGCAATTGTGGACTCTGGATTTGAACATCCCACAGAAGTTCAGCATGAGTGTATTCATCAACCGATCCTAGGAGTGGATGTACTCTGCCAAGCCAAATCTGGGATGGGGAAAACTGTGGTTTTCGTGCTTTTAACTCTGCATCAAATCGGGACTCTGTGGAGGGATGGAATTGCATCCATGTCTCAATGTGCAATCCTACCGGACGAGATATATATTTACAGATACGTTGTTGACAGAATTGGCACATATTTCTATCATGGCCATTACGGTTTGTAGTGTTCGGCTGGTTTGTATGGCTCTTTGGTAGTTGACTCCGCAAAAACAGAGTTGAAGAATCTAGATGTTTACTCTGGAGAATCGTACTCAGTTTTGATTAAGGCTGATTAGGATCCCGCCAAGAACTATTGGGAAACTGTGAATATGAGAGGGCGGCAGCCAAATATGACTACAGGTTTGGCCATCTTCAACTATCTCCCCAATCTCTCTACCAAGCTACCCACCACGCCGCCTCCTCCGAGCCCTGTCTGGAATGATTATGCCTATAGTAAGTCGCTCGCCAAGAAGTTTGTGGCCCTCACCGGACACGAAGAGCCTCCCCCTATGAAACCTACCAGACATTTGATCTTGTTCTATGTGTTTAGCAAGATCAAATGGGCCATCAACAACATCTCGTTGGTTCCTCCTCCCACTCCATACCTGACCGCTGGAGCTTACGACACCGCAAAAAATCTTCCGAACAGATTAGACGCAACAGAAGAAAACCACAGAGAAACTTCTGCCGATGTGACATCTCATCATCTTACCTTACTAGATGGCGAAATAATTCCAAAAAACATCCACTCTACACTCATTGTGCTCCCTGTCAACGCGTTCTGGTCACGACCAACTTCCATTTGCCGATGTTACTTCTCTATTGCTACTCACTGTACCGTTGTCAATGTTGTCATACCTAGTCGTGCTCCTCGTTGCATTTACACCACCTTGTTATCGTCCACCCTATTCCACCCATCGCGCTGCCCCTACATTTTGTGTTCCTAGTCATTTTACCTGTCCTTGAAACCAGTCGCAGTCTGGTCTGTTGTTCACTGCTCGAACCCTGACCACGCTCACACGGCTCTGCGTCCACCTCCGCCATCGCCCATTTGAGCCACCACTATTTGGCATCCATTTACTTCTCAACCACAAGACAGTCAACCGCATCACGGTAGAAACTGTCCATTTATGCACGACAATTATTGGCGTGCATTATTGGCGTTGTGGGAGAACCACGATCAACGAACACTTTGGCTCATCATCTGAAATCTCTCGCTGGTCACATACTGTGCCCCATTTCCCGATAAAACCCACGTCCATTCGTTCAAAACCCCACTATACTACTTGTGCTTCGCTGTCTGACGATTGACCAAAGAACAAAAACCTCCTTCAGTTTATGCACAGGTGCTACTATGTGGGAGATATGCAGTGATATTTGGAGCCTGCATTAAAACAAAGCAAAATTTTCATTTATTTTACTGTTTTAGTCATTTTAGTGAGGTGCCATTTTACAACAATTGGAAAGTAATTTTGAAACACCCAAGGAGGTTTTTGTTAACCACGAGCCATATAACAAAAAACTCTTTCAGTTTATTCACAGGCGTTGTTAATTTGGATATAAGACTAGATCTTTATAGCTTATTTTCGCAAATTTAAATTTTTAATGATTTTCTGTTTTAGAGATGATTTTGTGGCACATATTGCGAGCAACTAGAAATGAATTTCCAAAATTTGAGAAAGGTTTTTCTCCAACATGACCTTATGTACAAAAACCTCTTTCAGTTTTGTAACAGGTGCTATGATTTAGGATATACGAGTTCATTTTCAACACCTATTTTCAGAAATTAGGTCAAAGTCTAATGTAACTGATTCTATTTTGAAGAAAATGGTTGAGCTCAATTCCCTTAGGAAAAGGATGAGAAAATGTATATATTTATAAATTTCATAGTGTAGAGGTTCGATTTTGGCCGCAGAGAGGTTGTCTTGGCTTTGTAAAAGTTTTCCTGAATATCATTTTAATAAAACAATCTTTTGCCCTTTGGATCTGGGATTCATCACGGTGCTGATGTTTAGTATGTTTTTCCTGTAATTCATTTACACATTATGTTTTTTCTACCTTGTTACAGCATTATCTAAGTGATATGTTAGGAATTCATCCGTAATTATGCTCCTTTCATGATGATTTTGTTGTTAGTTATAATGGTTGTCTTAGCAGAATTCATCCTTTGCTAGATGCTCTGTTGAGCAACCTCGTGATTCTCTTTCATCTAAATTTGTTGTTGCAGATTCATGCTTTGTCTGATGCTTGCAGGGCAGCGGGCTTTCTCCCCTATACTTCTCACATTTACAATCTTCACTTGGCTAAACATGGCAGTTAAATTGCCCCAGGTTTGCCGGTAGAAACTGACATTGATGCCATAATCCAAATCATCCTTTCTATTGTTGTTTCAACCCAAACAAATCAACCAGAAACCCTTAGCTACTATACCTAGCTTAAAATTAGTATTCATATCAGTCATCTCAAGCCTTACTTGCCATATTTTCTTTGAGATTGACAAGGAGAGAGCCCTCTCCCGACCTGGTAGGGCTAGCTACCAGGTTAAGCGTGGTTTGATGTTACCCTAGACCTACCTTTTTCAACCTGAGGTAGATTTAGGCTCTAACATAGTGGCGACTATACTGGGGAAGAGGTGACAGATCTTCTTTGGGAAAGATCATTCAAGTTGCAGATCTGATTGCTAATGGTGGACAACAGTCAGACACATATTAAGGCTGAAACATTCACCTGGTGACTCCAACTTCATCCAGAGATTCCAGCACTCACTGATTCGTTCATGCACTAAAATAAAATGGTAGGGTATGTGGCAAACCCTGTGTTTTGTGAAGTTTTAAAAGAAGTTAGAGATCAGTTAGTGGATATTGAAATTGATGAAGTATTTTTCATTACCGTGCTTCAATGTTTGAGATCTCTGAAGTTTCCTCCTAAAGCTAAAACTGGTTTCTTTGAGTTAGTTGTTGAAAAATTTGAGAAGGAGATTCAATATTTAAATGATCAAATTCAATCATATGAATTCCGAGATCCCAAAAAGTTCTTGGAAACTCTCCCTCCTTCAAAACAAGAAACAATAGAGCTGCTCGTGGATGTTTGCATTGACAGTTTGCAGTTGGAGGTCTATGTTGAGGAGTTAGGGCAGCAAACAACGTCTGGTTTCTTTGATCCTATTGTCGCATATATGGAGTATTTTTTGAATTTGAATGATAAGTTAGATTGTCTTTCACACAACCAACTTTAGTTTGTGCATGGATGGTTGTCAACCTTTACATTTGTGTCTTGGTTGAATCACTTTCAAATAATATCTTTGTCACAATTACTTGAATGGTTGATATGGCATTATGACATCACTTGATCCATTGATTTTGCAGCAAAGTAGGGTAGGTTTGTGTAAATAAATAAGCTGCCAAAGGCAACATTTCAGTTTGGATTGGTATGATTTGTTTTGAGTTTGTAGTTGTTTGACTATATTTCCCAATGGATGAGGCACTTGGTCTACGGTGTTCTTGACATCTCCAAGGAGTTGCCATCCCCAATAAGGTCGATGTTAGTTCCAGTCTTCGCAGCCTGTCACCAGGGATCAAAATGGGCTCTTACTATGTCTGGTTTTCAGAGATGTTTTGAACATGATCTTCAATGTAAATCATATCCTAAGTATTTCCATCAGAATAAGCTCGGAAAAATATTTCCAACGGTATATCATACTCACGTAACCGGTTTTTGGATCAGAAGATATGATTGAAATGAATGAGTGATTCTTGGTTATGCATGTTTTAAGGTCAATTACTGCACACAACGACAAATTTTCTACAAGATCAATTTCTGAAATAATGGTAAGGAATTTTTCAAAAATGAAAGAGGTTTTTTTTCCATCACATACCAAAAAACAAAAACCTCCTTCAGTTTATGCACAGGTGCTACTATGTGGGAGATATGCAGTGATATTTGGAGCCTACATTAAAACAAAGCAAAGTTTTCATTTATTTTACTGTTTTAGTCATTTTAGTGCGGTGCCATTCTACAACAGATGGAAAGTAATTTTGAAACACCCAAGGAGGTTTTTGTTAATAACGAGCCATATAACAAAAACCTCTTTTAGTTTATTCACAGGTGTCATGAATTTGGGTACATGACTAGATCTTTAAAACTCATTTTCACAGATTTAAATTTTTAATGATTTTCTGTTTTAGAGATGATTTTGTGGCACAGTTTGCGAGCAACTGGAAACGAATTTCCAAAATTTGAGAGAGGTTTTTCTCCAACATGACCTTTTCTACAAAAAAATCTTTCATTTTTGTAACAGGTGCTATGGTTTAAGAGATACGAGTTCATTTTCAACACCTATTTTTAGAAATTCGGTCCAAGTTTAATGTAACTGATTCTATTTTGAAGAAATTGGTTGAGCTCAATTCCCTTAGTACAAGGATGATAAAATGTATATATTTTATGAATTTCATAGTGCAGAGGTTTTATTTTGGCAGCAGAGAGGTTGTCTTGGCTTTGTGTAAAATTTTTCCTGAATATCATTTTAATAAAACAATCTTTTGTCCTTTGGATCTGGGATTCATCGCAGTGCTGATGTTTAGTATGTTTTTCCTGTAATTCATTTACACATTATGTTTTTTCTGCCTTGTTATAGAATTATCTAAGTGATATGTTAGGAATTCATATGTAATGATGCTCCTTTCATGATGATTTTGTTGTTAGTTGTAATGGTTGTCTTAGCAGAATTCATCCTTGGCTAGATGCTCTTTTGAGGAACCTCGTGATTCTCTTTCATCTAAAGTTGTTGTTGCAAATTCATCCTTTTTCTGATGCCTGCAGGGCAGCGGGCTTTCTCCCCTATACTTCTCGCACTTACAATCTTCACTTGGCTGAACATGGCAGTTAATTTGCCCCAGGTTTGCCGGCAGAAACTGACATTGATGCCATAATCCAAATCATCCTTTCTCTTGCTGTTTCGACCCAAACAAATCAACCAGAAACGTTGAGCTATTATACCTAGCCTAAAATTAGTATTCATATCAGTCATCTCAAGCCTTACTTGCCATGTTTTCTTTGAGATTGACAAGGAGAGAGCCCTCTCTCGACTTGGTAGGGCTAGCTACCAGGTTAAACGTGGTTTGATGTTACCCTAGACCTTCCTTTCTTAGGCTGAGGTAGATTTAGGATGTAACACTCACAATATACAGAGAATGTTTTTGTTAAGTTGTGTGACGCATTACACACATGTCCTACCTCAGTCCTTTCCTGGCAGGGGACCGTCCCTCAACGACATGCAATGTCTCTTCTTCATGTGATTATAAATGACTTGGGTCATGCAAAGGGTGGTGTTGGTACGTAATATCCTGTAGTGAGGTCTGTAACATTGTAAGGCCATTGGTTTTATATTGTTCTCTCATGTTTGGCACAATCTATTCAGCGAGTTGACAGTCACTCTCCTATCCTCAGTGGAGGAAGACCCTTAGGACACATATTACATATATTTCCAAAGGTGTTACAGTCAATGTTTTTCATTTTATTCTTGCACAGTGTAGCCTCTGGGCCCGTTTTTGAACTGGTGGTTGTGTTACCCTCATCGACGCTTCAGAGGCTTGAATTCCAAAATATCTCTTTCAACAGTACATTGTTGGTATGTGGGGTCTGGTGCTTGTGTAATTTCTCTATCTCGTTCTAATGGTGGCTCTATCTTTGTTTCCATAAAATTATTAAGGGGCTTACTTTGTTTCCTAAGATGTAGATTTGGGAATTATTTGCTTATGTTAGGGTTCACACGAGTTTGGGTTTGGTCGTTCATATGGTCTAATATAGTATGGATAATTATTGTGACCAGTTTGCATAATTGTTCTAGTTTCGCATCCTAGCAAGCATTGGTCCCTCACATCACTATTGTGTTTTCCTTCCCTTTCTTGGTTATGATACTTGCCGACCTCAAAGTGTATTGTTAGCCAAAACTGTGTTTAGCTCCCCCAGTCATGTCGCCCTCTACCACCTTTGAAATTTTGGTTAAAAGAGCCTTCGGGAGGCATATATTTTTTCCACCTTAGTGCATTTCCTGTTAGGTTGATGATATAGCCCTTTGTCGAATCACATTTGCTTCATGTCAATTCGATTTTGTGTCTGTGGAAAAAATAATCGAGGCAATATTGCAATGAAATCACATTATCGTTTTTGTGCATATCTCCAATTGACTATGCCACCTCAACAGAGAATGGAAAACCATAGGGGAGGCTCTAGTAGCAAGTCTAGTTCTCATACTAGGTGTCTTTTCGGGTGGAATTATGTGGCAACTGTGTTTGACACAATTCCCCCAGAAGTTATAAGGGAGATTTGATAACTTGAGTCCTGGGAATTTGGATACAAAGATTTTTTTTTAGACTCAGAAGTGGGTAACTCAGAATTCAATTGGATTCCAAACCCTGGTAAATTTCATAAAAGAAAATTGCATTTCCTACATTTTGTTGCAAGTTACCAACAATTGGATTCTCTACTTCATTTGGTCATTAGGGACAAGCAAGTGGGCCACTGCAGGATATTTGCAGGACAATAGGACTTGGAAGGCCTTCTCAGAAGCATATGAGACTGTTTAGACAATATTATAATACATCTAAAAAGGGTGGAGAAGTACGTTGTGTCAGATTCAGATTCTAAGTCAGAAAATGCTTCTAACATCCCAGCAGTGATCAACATTACACAAGTCAACTTTGCACCAACTATTCTAAAGGTCAACTCTACACCATCTGTTCCTAATTCTCCTTTAACAAATGGGGTTCCCATGTCCCTGATAGTTATCTCTGACTAAGGTACCATCTCTCCAATCATTCGTTCTTCAGTCGCCCTCCAGTATCTTTTGCTTTTGGTCGTTCGAAAGACTCTATACTTCCCTTCAAGGTTTTCCCTTGGTTTCTTTTCATACTCTCTATGTGGGTTTATGTTCATCTACTTCTATACTCAGTGACTTGTTCCTGTGCTAAGTATAGTGTTCCTAGAATTGCTGAGGCAACATATATTTTGATGTTGTAAAAAGAAGATGAAATTCAAGTTCTGTGCGTAGGAAAATGCTCCAATAGACTCCATGGCTCAATTGAATTTTTTTTGTAAAATCTAATATGGTGCCAGCTATCTGTATGTACTCTCTGTAAACACTTCTTTTTTATCATGAAATTCTTTGTGTCGATTTACAAAAAAAGAAGGGAAATTGGTAGGAAACCTTTTTCCACATCTTTTTTGTTATTGATTATCTTATAATCAATAAGTATTCCAATATTAGTGTCTTTTTAGTCATTTTACATAGAACAAGTATTCTCATTTCTTTTATTTAATTGTTATATAATAAGTATTTTTATTTTTATTTTTAAAAGAATAATAAAACTATAATGGAAAAATAATGTAATATTTTTATAAAAAAATGTAATTTTTATGATTGGTTTGTTTTGTTTTGTTTTTGTTTTTGTTTTTTTTTAATTTAATATAGTAAACTTCATATAAACCAATTAATTAGGTTATAAAGTAATTATTTTAAGTATTGGATATTTTTTGGACATAGTTTTCTATCAAATTTGATTGAAATTTGGTAACTATTTGTTGGATGTGAATTTTGCACAATTGGAGTGCCCTAGGCTTTTCTAGACTTTGAATCCATTTATGCATTCAAAAATGCATTTTAAATAACAAAAAATCAACATCTGATAAACAAATATTTCATAAAATTCCAACTAAAAAATCTAAAATATAAATTGTTAAGTAATACCACTAAATTATATCTCATACATAAATTTTAAAAATACTTTTTTTTGCTAATTTTTCTTTGTAAGTCTAACAATTATATTAATCAATAAAAAATGAATTCACACCAAATCTCATCAATATTTCCCTAACCGCACTACACAACATCACATTTTCTTCCTTCCTAGATTTAGGTTCTAAGATTGTACATTGGATTTGATTTTTTCATTTCCTCTTTCGGACGTCTATCCATCCTAAGGGATTATCCAAAATGAATGGAAATGAAACGACCATTTCCTTTCCTTGAGATGTTTCCATTGCCAAGTGCTCCGACATATTTGCTGACTCCTTGTCAATATCTTAATGGTTTTATTTGTGAGTGCATTTTTGCCCACTCTTTGAAGATACCAAAATCATGCTTGATCTTGTGCCATATTGATTGAAGGGTGAGCTTCCTCTCTAGAGGGTTGAGATGGCATATCATGAGTCTGAGTTGAGTTTGCAAGAGTAGTGCTAGTATCAGGTGACTTCTGATTTTGTGAGTTATTTTGCCCATGAACTATAGTGGACTTGGATCCTTTGGGTCCTTTTGGATCTTACCATCCATAATTTTTCTTCTTGGCATCTAAGTGCAAAGAGGAGACTTGCGAATATGGGCAGAAATTTTGTAGGTGGTTGAGTTGCTGACAAGTCGTGCAACGAAAACCCATATTTTCATAATCAACTGGTTGGGCATAAATCCTATCTTTCCATTTGAGGAGAATTTTTTTTGTCAATCCTTTACTAAGGTCCACTTTGACACATATGCGAACAAATGTGATAATTCCTTTAGCAATCCTTTCAAGTCAACTTTGATGAAGCGACCTAGCAAGTTTCCCACATCTTCTAAGATAGTTGGATGTGTCATATGGATGGGAAAATTGGGGAGCCTTACCCATATTGGAGTTTCCAGAGTCAACATAGAGAGAAGATTAAAATTCAAGAAGCAAGCTTGAAAGGAAATACCATATGGCCCCAAAACCAGGGTCCCTTATGAAAAACTTTTTGTTGGTCCTCTAACTTATGAAAAAGTACAATAAAAAATCCTTTTGAGCAGAAATGGATCCCAACATCCCGATATCAATTCTGGTATACCCACTCCTTAAGAGCTGATGATGAAGGCCAAAAACCATTGAAATGACAGATAATTGATTGCTTTTCATAATTTGTAGCAATGCATATGCGTGAAATATTATCCACTTCGAGAGAAGGGGTTTTAGCAGTCTGCTCCACCATGAATGTATGTCTAGAGAGATGTTTAGGGTTTGACAAAGGAGGCCTTGGTTTTAGAACATCCTTAAACAATATAGGTGGGGATGAGGTGGATGAACCTCCCCCTTTAGCTCCACCTTGAATTCTTGCTACAATGTGAATCATGGCATCCTTGGATATGCCATATTCAATGAGGGGCTTTTGATCTTGAATTTGTTGTCCTTCATGAATGAGTCAAAAACATCCATGAGGAATTTGCACCTTCTCTTGTATCCTCATCACAAGAGAAAATACAAGATCTGAGTTTGTAACCTGTAAGCAAAAGGATCTCCTTGATATTGGTTTCACTAAGATTGAGAAATTCTCAAGATCTGGATCGCAGTGGTGCTAAAAATCCTCCATGCTTATGAGTCGATTATGCACCTCAAAGTTGTAAAGGGTTGCATTGAATGGAGCTGTTTTTAGGCCTTTTGAATCCTCCTGCACCACAATTTCCTGAACCCACATTAACAAATTCACCGATCCATTATTCAGCAGAGCAAAATCTCTAAGAAATCCTTCGAACCTTGCATTCCCAATTGCTTTAACACCTACCATTCTTGAAATCCTAACAAAGCAATTTCGAGCCATTAAATTCCTAATTTAAAAATACTTTTCTTTCACAATAAAATTTTACCAATTCTTTACAAAAGTGATCTCCTCTATCACTACTAAAATTTGAATTTGAAATCAACATCACCATCCAATCCAATTTAACATTTATAATTAAATCTTTAAACAATTTATTTATTTCAAAATGATTCATAACAAATAATCATATACTCCGTTTTAAAAAAATAAATAAATGATGTTAATCAAATTCCAACTCTACCCACCACTCCTAATTTTTTTCCGCACAATGCAACTTTTCGCCCAGAAAACAATGAAATTTCCAGCACGATTTTGACAAAATCCAGTGGAAAATTTTGGGAACCCTGATTAAAACTATCAAACTTTAGGATTTTGGATGCCTCAAGGGTTTTTAATGGTGTTGAATCTATTTCCATAATTAAAAAAACGATTCAAACACTCCCATCACTATATTTAAAAAAAATGACCATATCAAAAAATTATGATAATTCGAACAAAATTTTCAGCTCAATAAACAACCCATTTTTTTCCTACCATATCGCTGGTATTTGAGTACACCTACCTCTTTAATGCTCACTTTGTACATAAAACTATCCTCAAACCATGACAACCAATGCTCACATTTGAAGGGTTGGTCTTAATTTTATCTAGAAGGGCATATATTCATCTAATAGTTCAAATATGAAATATTATAAAATAATTGTACTTCGATTAACAAGTGTATATTAAATAAACATTTCATAAAAATATTGCCAAAATAAAATAGTGTCCTAAATCTTTAAAATTGAAAATATAAATCTAAAGCTATATCAATGTTTGCATGTTTGAGGCAAAGATCTAGCCCAATTTTGATTTCAGCTAAAGGAAGATATAAACTCTTCTATGTTTTAGAAGCCTAACACATCTTTTTTAGAATCCCAATGTATAAATGCGATAATTTTACTCGTGTACTATGGTTCCCTCGAAAATAAAGCAAGAATTAAATAGTTGGCTAATAAAGGGAGGTATTTTTCCGTTAATACGACTCATTCGTTGTGGCAATTGACACATAGTTTTTCTCTGAAAGCCACAAATTCTTCGTCCCACTAAATAATTCATGGGATAATAGATAAGTTACATTTATTCAAGCTATTCATTAGAAGCCAAAGAAGATGCACAATACATGTTACTTGGAACAAGGAAATGCCAATAACAAAGCAAGTGGAGATTTTTCATCATGTGAAAAAAATCAAAGCATTCATCAATGTGTCATTTGCAGCCCAAGCTAAATTTGACAATGAAAACTTGAGGCAGACAAAATTTTATTGATATGAGGATAACAAAGAATATCTTTCGACTAAAGACCTGTGTTATGGAGTAGTGAGAAGATTCCAAAAAGCGATTGAATCCGTAAGGACTAATTGGCTCGCTGAATTAAACTAGAGCTCTTGCCTCAACACCTCTTGTATCTCAAATGGACAAAAACTAGACAAACACTACTGGTGAGGATATTGAAATCTATATTGCTCCTGCCTCCGATGCTACTAGGTTTCCATCTCGATCTCAATCAACAGATCCGAAACTGGATCTACTGACCTTACCTTCGCTTTTGTCGTTGATTAAAGGCCAATGACAGTCTAGCATCAGACTGTGGATGATAACTTTTCCTCTGTGAATAATGGGTTGTGGCCTCTTCGGATGATGGGCTGCAAACTTGCAATTCAAATGAAAATGGAAGAAATAGAGTTGGGATAATTAGGGAGGAGCAAGAGCCAAGAGCGCAGACGAAGTTGTTGAATGGGTCATTAGATATTCAATGCGCTTCACTGCCCTGTTCGGGGTTTAATAACGCCAATTTGGCATATCAATTTGCAAGCCATATTATTCTTATGACAAAGTACGATTATTAAAAGAAGAACGAAGGAGGCACATTGAGATGACAAAGCTCACAATGGCGTTTTGGATATATATATATATATATATATATATACTGTATTGTAATCTAGTGTATGTTCCAACGTGGTTTATTGTATGAGACTTCATGTTTTCCATCCAACTATAAAAGATTTAATGTTTGGTACCCAAAACCACATTAACAAATATCATCATTCATGATTTCATTAAGCTCACATCATATTCATCATTCTACACAATCGATATTGCCACTCATGCGTGTATTGTATTTTATATGGGTGAAGAATCAATCAAGATCAGGTTCATAATTAAATTAATTGAGTGCATTTACACATGACATCACTGCCTTTGCCTTCAACAAATTCCAAAACACAAAATGGTCACTAGAGTAATCAGTTCAATTGCCTTTGAAAATTCAAATTAATAGATGGAACTTGTCATTCTTTTCAGGGAGTGAGTGCAGTGGTATTTAACCTCACATCATATTCATCATTTGTCTACACAATCGAGCATGCCACTCATGCGTGTATTGTATTTTATATGGGTGAAGAATCAATCAAGATCGGGTTCATAATTAAATTAATTGAGTGCATTTGCAAATGACATCACCGCTTTTGCCTTCAACAAATTCCAAAAGCGAAACTTGTCATTCTTTTCAGGGAGTGAGTGCAGTGGGATACATCCATAGAAAACGATGATTTTAGAGGAATGATATGATTCCTTGGCCCTATTTTTACAATAGTTTCTTTTAAAACGTACATAACCCTATTTTTACTGTTGGACACCTAATCCTAAATGGGTTAGTGTGGAAGCCGAATAGACTAAGCAGTCCAAGAGACCTTGGGATCTGAAACCCAAGAGTCACATAATGTACTATAAATGTAAATCTCTTGTTAATAAAATTGTATTGCATGTTTTATCTTTCATATCTCTCTTTGTTGTCCATGTGTGTTTAACATGGTATCAGAGCGGGTACGATCATAACTTTCTCAATATTATGTAAGCCACTTGTTTTTGTGGCCTGTGTAAACCAACGCTTCTATGTCTTAATGAAGCTTGTGGGTTTGTGATTATTTGTTAGGATAAATTCATATTGCTCATTGAGATTGAAGTCTGTAGTATGGTGTGAGTGCTGGTTCATTGGTTCAAATATGCTTTTCATATCTGTGTTGATTGATTTGCATAAAACGTTCCCTTCAATTATGCGTACAGAAATATTGGGAAATCAATGCGCCCAAATCTGAGGCACACGTTGCACTGCCAGCCACTCCATATTCAAAACGCTGCATAAGCAGGCCTCATAATAACACTATCTCCATACTGCCATTTCTGTCTACAAACGCAACGCATCTGCCATCCTCTCACTCGGCTTCATCAACGAGAAGCTGGAGAGCCACCTTGTTGTTCCTGGTTATTTTTAAATTGAAATTATAACACCTCTGGTCCATGTCTGCTCCTATTTCATTGATGTGCAGAGAAACGCCCCTTCACTCAGCGCTATTTGTGCCATACTTTACCTGTGCCCTCTGTCTTTTACAGTCCTGACTCTTGAAATTTTACCTGGGCTCTCTGTCTGCCAGAAGGCGACTGTCCATAAACGTTTGATGTTCTGATATGGCAGAACTGACACCTTCTGCGTTTTTCTGAACGTTGTATACACCACGACGGCTTCATCCTCTGCTGAAATCCTTCGTTCATCTGCAGACTCCAGTCCTTCCGTTTCATCTACAGGAAAACGAATTATTCTTGTTAGTGTGCCTTAAGGAGTCAACAATCCGCCATACATACTCCTCCTGTATGCACATTGTATAATTTTTGAAGGCCGTGAATCCCATTTGAAAGTTGTATGCTGATTCAAATTGACCATGTGTGACGGTCATGTTCAAATGTTGCTGGCGGGGTTCAATTACTCCTGCCTTAATGATAGAATTTGGTTATGGTGCATTGATAATTCAAAGACCTGATATGTTTTCATACATGCGTTTTTTAGCCACGCTGCTCATACCACTCTCCAATCCATTGTCCAATCCACGCCTCTGTCACGCTACCATACATCACTCCCACTATTTGATTCCGCTCCTGGTTATTAGCATTGAAAATCTGCTCGGTCGACATTATCCAAACCACCTCCTCTGTTTTATAACGTATACAAAGCCTCCCTCCGTTACAAGTTTGCAGGGCGAGAATTAAACTATGGTAATTTGGGTCTCATCCAAAATGCCCCTTCATCTTTGAAGACTGTATGCTTGACATATATCTTGTCTGTTTGACGCCGCAAAAACAAATCGGACTGAGTTGGAGCATAGTGGCCCAGACTCGAAGATAAGCTGGAGGTCTCAGACAATTCATTATTAGAACTAGCTATCACAACCTTGGAATACCAGTGGCTGGAATTGAAGGGCGCGCAGAGAGGTTGTAAGCGCCGGGTAGCAGCGCCGCGCAAAATTTGAGTACCCAAACCTTTGAGCTTCAACATTTTCTTCTTCTTCTGTTGGAGATGGTCATAGCGCGTACAATGATATTATCATTTTGAACTTTGAATGTGTTTTAAACGTGCATGTTCCACCTACCAACAAGCTTTCCATTGATCCATCGTCTACCGAGTAGATTATTACTGTACTTTAGGGTCATCAGGAGCAGTTAATCCAAGCTCTGAAGCACATGCAGAATCAATTGGAATGCTTGTGTGCTAGCATATCGATGGTTACTTTATTACATCTGTCATTGTTCGAGTTATTTTGGTTCCCAACAATAATGGCTTGACCCAAAAGAGATGTGCTGTATGCAACTGGCGAAGTCCAAATGCAGCGTACTTGTTTCTTCGTGGCATAAAGACCCTGCATCTTCGTGTACATTGTTGCTGTAGGGATACACGAAGTTCTTAAAATGATACACTCCTTTTTAAAACGCTGCTCTTGAACATCTGTTTTTTGGATTTGCGTTCGAACTGCATTTGAACTGCTTTTGAAGTGATATATATTGGTAGCATGATTATATACAGTGATATATATTGAATGCGCTGTTTTAATATTGAATGTACGCTGTTTTAAAGTGATATATATACGGTGGTAGCATGGTTATATACAGTGATATATATTGAATGCGTTGTTTTAATATTGAATGCGCGCTGTTTTAAATATTGAATGCGCGCTGTCCAGTGGTATTTGAAACTATCATATGATCCTGCCATTAGTAGTTTTTCTTCTCGACTTTTGCACATTTGCCAAGCACTTGGGTGTGTATAGACTATACATATCATTGTCAGCGTTAGTAGAGGAGGAAAAGCGATATCTACCCATGCCTTCCACAAGGATTCTGGAGAGACTACTTTACTTATAAATGGCGTTTGAAATGAATAATATGCAGTGCCGCACACAGACAGTTTTTCGAGGACCCACAAAGTTTTTTGGATGCATAATATCCTTGGAGGAGTATGCCGATTGTATTGTTTGATGCAAGGAGTGTTGTTGACTGTTTGCATTAAACAGAGATTAGATTTAGAGATTTGATATGACAGTATTGACACATTATTCTTTGTAAATGCCTATGATAAAGCATCTATTGAGTTGGTACTGCTGACATTGTTGATCTATAGACATGTATTGATGAAGTGGAGTATGATTTCACATTCTAGGGTTTCAGAAATAAGTCTTGCATTACCAAGTATTATTGACTGAATACGCTGATGGATAGACTTTGATGATGATGTTGAATTGACGGGCTAAGTGTTATGTCACAAAGCTTAACATTCCTTGATTCCACTGCTGTATAAAGAGTTTGGTGAGCTGATTGTAATTTTTTATGTTGCATGCTCCTCATTTGCTCACATTTATAAAGGATATTGCAATGACATTAAATTGTGAGTGATTGTTGCTGGTTGATAGTCGTGACCAGTTTCTTTAATGTATAAGATGATGAAGGAAATGACCAGACTTGAAGATGCATTAAAGTTACTGAATATCCTAATTCATTCCACTCTTGATGGGACAGTCAAAATCAATAAGGATTTTCTCTCAGAAATTCAGACATGTCTACAAAATGCACAGGAAAAGATTGATTTTTTGCAGCTTGAATCACAGCTACAGCAAGAAGAGCTACATCAAAATAGACATCATTCTGAACCTGTTCAGAACATTGATACAACCACCCATCAGCAGCAAGACAATAATGTTACTGTTCATTCCCATAAAGCAGTAGTTGTACATGCAGATGCAGAAACTCAGTCTGCACTTCCCAATCCCATCATCAGACCTTGGGAATAGCTTGTCCACAAGAAGCATAGAACTAGTCTTGGATATGACAAGGACTTGTCCTTTCATATTCTAGACTATGCCAAGCCCATTCAGTTTCAGAGTGCTGGATTCATTCATGACAGTTCACCTGCTCCTCATGACAGTGCGCCTACTCCTCATGACAGTTCAGCTTCAGCTGTTCCAGACTCTGCCCCTCTTCCACAGCAGCAGCAACAACAACAACAACAACAGATCATAAAATGCCAACACTGTGACCGAGTTGGCCATCTGAAAGATCACTGTTTTGATCTTCATCCATGTGAGCACTGTCATAAAACTAGCCATTCTTCACACAGATGCTTCAAAAACAAACGTCCTGCAAGAACAAAGATTCATCTTGGATGGATCGCTTCTTGGCAATGGGCATCAACAGCCAAGAAGATATTCCAAACACATGTCAGAACTTGTTCCAGAGTATTGAACAGTCTTGTAGTTGAGTTTTCTCCATCATCTCACCTTGTATCTGACAGGGGGGGAAATGATGGTCATCTACAAGCCTCAAAGTCACATCAAGCGAGCCTGAGCCACAACCTGCCACACCAGTTTTAGAGTTGTAGCCAGAGACAAAGATGCCCCTGAGCATGCCTTCAGTTGGCAATCTGGGACACTTCCTCTAGCAGAAGACTTCAGCTTCTTGCCAGTTTTGGAAGAGTTCCAGGAACAAAATTGAGAACACTTCCTCTAGCAGAAGGCACCAGCTTCTTGCTAGTTTTGGAAGAGTTCCAGGAATTGCATTAAGCATTCCAGAGTTGTTGGTCATCCTTAAACCATCACAGGTTGAGACTTCCCTTTTTTAGGTTGAAGTTTTACCTTTTATGCGGGGTGAGACCTCCCTTTTATGGTTGAAGGTTTCCCTCTTTAAAACAATAGGATCACTTCCTCTAGCAGAGAACTTCAGTTTCTTGCCAGTTTTGGAAGAGTTCCGGGAACTGCACTAAGCGTTCCAGTGTTGGTGGTCATCCTTAAACCACTGCCCTTTATACCAACATTTCATAGAGCACATTCAGCCTAGTGCTGCCATGCATTTTTTGCACATTTTGTATTACAACTCTCTTCTTGGACTCATACATAACCCTTCGGATTAAGGGGGGGAATGTTGGACACCTAATCCTAAATGGGTTAGTGTGGAAGCCGAATAGACTAAGCAGTCCAAGAGACCTTGGGATCTGAAACCCAAGAGTCACATAATGTACTATAAATGTAAATCTCTTGTTAATAAAATTGTATTGCATGTTTTATCTTTCATATCTCTCTTTGCTGTCCATGTGTGTTTAACATTTACTAGTATGTGGGAATAATTTGTTCCATTATAATACATGAGGGACTCAATAATATATTATAAATTAATGTTGACGTAAATGAATGAAATGAATTACTATTATTGTGTCACCAGTAACCATTCATTCATATATATTTAATTTAGTATGTAAGCCATTCATTCATATATATTTAATCTAATATGTATAGAACCCGAAAGTTTATACTTCTTATGGATTTACTTATATTGATATAGAAAACCTGAAAATTTATACTTATGTTGATAAGACACTAGGTAAATGAAATTACATTATAAATGAAGTTTTCACATGCTATTATTTATTGTCGATATAAAAATAAAATAAATTTAAAAAACTTAAAACAAAATATTAATAAGTTATTAAAAATACATTATAAATGAAGTTGTGACATGCTATTATTTATTGTCGATATAAAAATAAAATAAATTTAAAAAACTTAAAACAAAATATTAATAAGTTATTGAAAATATTACTTTATAAATTTATTTTAACTTTCACAATTAAGAAATGATTTTGATATCTTAGAAATTTAATTTAACCTTCACAATTTACAAGTGATTTTGATATTTTAAATTTTTCTGAAAGGCCAATTTTTTTTAACACCTACTGGGATGGGAAATTTTTCTGAAAGGCCAATTGTTTTTAACACCTACTGGGATGGGGATGGGCATGGGACGAGTTCAATTTTGAACGGCAACCAATCATCAAGTTGTGCTTCCATAGATACCACGTCAGCTAGAGACTAAGTAGAAAACTCAAGCGATCAATAAATGACGTGGCAAAACATAGAACGAGCTTCTCAGAATCTCACACTATTAATCGGTGCCTGACATATACACGTCAGCCGGAAGTAATCGTAAAACTCTTCCCAGGATTATCCGAAGCAAGTAATTTTAAGGCTCTGAAAGCACCACGTGTCTGGTGCCGAGAAGACAAGCGTGGCATAGCCATATCAAAACAGTAGAATGATTTTTCAAAAATTGCCCCTATAATTCAACCATTTAACATTATAGAGTGTGGTCTTGTCTGAAGATTCTGCATTACATTCCGCAATGGCCACCACCAGTTCACCTCTCCTCACAATCGCCACCAAAACACCATTCCTCGGCCGAAACCCAAACGCCGCCCTTTCCCCGCTCCGTCCAACTTCCCCATACAAACCTCAATTCCCCTTCCCTCTATGCTCCCTGAACACCCAGCGTCACCACCTTCCAGCGGCGCTTATTGCCACCACGCTATTGACGGCAACCCCAGCGGCGGTGGCGGCGGACGCCGCTTCTCCGCCACCGCCACCCCCAATTGGCGCTGAGGCCCTCCGCCAGAGCTTACCGCAATCTTCCTCCCCCTTCGCCTCCTCCTCCACCACAGCACCGCCACCGGCCGCCCCCTCCGACCTGCCTGATGGAACACAGTGGCGCTACAGCGAGTTCTTGAACGCCGTGAAGAAGGGTAAGGTGGAGCGCGTCCGCTTCAGCAAGGACGGCAGCTACCTCCAGCTGAGCGCCGTCGACGGGAGGCGTGCCACTGTAACCCTGCCAAACGACCCGGACCTGGTGGACATCCTTGCGATGAATGGTGTGGACATATCGGTTTCCGAGGGGGAGGCGAACAATGGCCTCCTCAACATAATCGGTAATCTTTTATTCCCAATTTTAGCCTTCGGGGGTTTATTCTTCTTATTTCGGCGGGCTCAGGGAGGCCCTGGGGGTCCCGGAGGTTTGGGCGGCCCTATGGACTTCGGTCGCTCTAAGTCCAAGTTCCAGGAGGTGCCGGAGACTGGAGTTACATTTGCCGACGTGGCAGGCGCTGACCAGGCCAAGCTGGAGCTTCAGGAGGTGGTGGATTTCTTGAAAAACCCTGATAAGTATACTGCCCTTGGTGCCAAGATCCCCAAGGGATGCTTGTTGGTAGGTCCGCCGGGGACGGGCAAGACTCTGCTGGCCCGGGCTGTCTCAGGGGAGGCCGGGGTCCCCTTCTTTTCCTGCGCGGCGTCGGAGTTCGTCGAGCTCTTCGTCGGTGTAGGTGCGTCCCGGGTACGGGACCTGTTCGAGAAGGCCAAGGCCAAGGCGCCCTGCATCGTCTTTATCGATGAAATTGACGCGGTAGGGAGGCAAAGGGGGGCTGGGCTTGGCGGCGGTAATGATGAAAGGGAGCAGACAATCAATCAGCTGTTGACGGAGATGGACGGGTTCTCTGGGAACAGCGGGGTTATTGTTCTTGCGGCGACGAATCGGCCGGATGTTCTGGATTCAGCGCTGTTGCGGCCGGGCCGGTTTGATAGGCAGGTCACCGTAGACAGGCCGGACGTTGCCGGGAGAGTGAGGATTCTGCAGGTAGGTCTTTCTTTTTATAGTCTCTATATGTTGAAAATGCTGCTGATATATTGAATTTCAAAGAAAATTTAGGGGGCTAATAATTTCCGTTCCATAAAAATATTGGCAATCTCAAAATAAAGTTTGCTGAGACTTCTAGCACATGAAATGTTTACCTGAAAGCTTGCCATTTTTTCCTATAAAATTTAGAAAATCCTTAGGAATTCATAAAAATCTACTGAAATCTTTATAGTTAACGTTTTGATGATCATAAAGACTTTTTAAGGTTTCTATACACGCAACAAAAATATGGTTCTTTAAAATTTCCTCTGGAGTTGAGGCAGTTTTATAGAAGCGTCAAATTCATTGATGGATGGAAATTTAACATACGAGGTGATTTCAGAGAAGCATCACATTCATTGATTGAAGAATGTGCAACTTATGATATAGTCCATTGGCCTTTAAATGATTCAACCATAGTCGTTTTAGGCTATTGCAAAACCGAGACTCCTGTACGTTCACTCGATGATGATGTTATGTTATGTATCTGAAAACTCGGATCTGATTGTTCACTGTTGCTGCGCATTAACCTTAGGTTCTAGCAATGCCCTTGGTCTTGAGATGCACTTCACTTAAATTAAGCGACCTTGCACTCTTCACATTGAGATTGATTGATCATGTGGGCACATACACGTTGATTATCCTCTCCCAGCCATTGCACACCAGATAGAATACTAGCGCAGACCAATGGCATTGATATGAAAATGCTGCAGTTATATTGAATTGAGGCATTTTTTATAGAAGCATCATATATTTTGATTGAATGAGACACAATATAACATAGTCCATTGGCCCTTTAATTACATTAAAATTTGGCTTTGTTTTTGGCTTTTGTATGATAGAACGCTAGTACTCCTTTGCATAGTGGCCCATTTTGTTGCAATTGTAACATCGTCCTTTTCTTCTACCCTTTGGTCCAGCCTTTCCTTTGGATTAAGCCCCAATATTGTTTCTTCTTTTAGCATGAGAAGAAAAGGCAGAGGAATTGCCTTAAGTGCGGGCATTTCTTGCTCTTCCATCCTTGTTTCTTCTTGAATACATCTAGCCATCAATTTCTCAAACCCCGGGATGACATTATTGTTGAGAAGAGTAGTCTTGAATATATACCATTCAGGTGGCAGTCCACCAAGAGTTGTGATAGTCATTTCCCTGTCAGGAACTACTTCCTCGATAGATAGGAGATCATTCTTGGTCTCGGTGATCCTTAAGAAATATGGTTGCCTACTTTCATCTTTGCCCTTCTTAATTTCCTTGAGTTTATTTCTAAGGAACAAAACTTGATTTGCATCATTAACTTTAAATACACTCACCAACGTATCGTAGATTTCCTTTGAGGTGGTCAGCTCGGAACATAGGCCACCAAGTGCTTGTCGATAGAGTCCCAGATGATCTTATTTGCTTTGACTTCTCCCTTGGTCCACTTGCTTCTGGCAGCAACGGATGCATTTGATGGAGGCGCAACAATATTGCCTCTCACATGGTCCAACACTTCCTTATCTTCTAAAGTTAGATCAAGAGACATCTTCCATTTGTGATAGTTAGACTTCTCATGGAGTTTGTCTTTGGCGGGGAAGAGTGTTGAGGACCCCATGTAGTTTTTAGGATAGCCTTGACGTAGGAGGTCAATTGTTTTACACTTTATCAACAATCACCTCGCGTTTAACTTTTCCCTTTATATTCAGGCCTTGCGTTGCGCCATTTCGATTTCCTTTATATAAGCCCGACAATTGATATTTCGCCTTTTAATAGAACCGCTCGATGGTACACCGTAGATCACAACACATTTGATCCGACGGTCCACAACATATTGTAGTCGCAAATCGCAGTGGGCAAGTACATAGGGCCCGGTACATCCACATGAAACGTTGCGATACGATTTAATTAGTGATCGCATCGCACATCGCACTTCCCTAATGCTCGAGGCCCGTTCACATACAAATGAAATATTTGTGATGCAATGGATCAGCGATTGCATATCGCATGGTCTTAAGGCCCGAGGTCCATTCACTTGCCGATGGGATATTGTAATGCGATAAATCGGCATTCGCACATCACATTTCCTGAAGGTCCAAGGTCCGTCCACTTGCAAATGAATATTGTGATGCGATGTGGGATAATCCAACGGTCGGCGTGATATCGCATCGTTGTTTGGACTTAGATCGACGGTTGGGATTTATGCGGGCTTCAGCCACTGTATTTAACACTAGGGACCCCGATTAACCTTTGAATGCTGAGTTTTATAACATAAAGCATCAAACAGAGAAGAATGCTTGGTTTGTTCCGAAGGAAAATATACAAAGGCAAAGGAGAGTTTTTTAATGGAATCGATACATTAACACATACGAAATCGATTATTCAATACGATAACAATTACAGAGTCTTGGCCCTCTAGCTTGATTACAGCAATAAAAAGACCCCTGTTTCAATCTTGAAATCCTCTCTATCACTCGACTCTCGCCTCGCTCAATCCTCTATCATCTCTGCTCCCTTTCCATTACAATTTCTTCATTTTATGAGTCGGATCCTATCCCAACTGTGCTTAACAACTCAATCTTCTGTTTTAATCATTCTAACAACTCAATCTCTATTTTCAAGCTTCATTATACACCTATGCTAACAACTTATCCCTGAATCTAAAATAAGACAATTTCCTAATTATTACAATAATGAAATACAAATCATTTTCTTGAGAGATCCAACCCTCTCGGTTAAAACTGACTTTTGACCACTTAGGTCAGTGAAATTCAACTCATTTAGCCACAACATGTGAACAATCCTTCACATTGCTGGCTAAGTCTAGATGCTCTTGCAGTAGACTCCCGGGGAAGAAAAGAATCATCCCTCAGACTTTCAGGGCTTACTCCATACTTTTGCAACTCTGCTGGTGTCAATTCACTAGCATCCTCCACTGGCCGTCCTTTCCATTTGACTAGATATTGAAAATAAATTTGTCCTCTGGTTCTTTTGGATACTCTTTTCTCCAAAACAACTTCCACTTTTTTCTTAACGGTCTTTGGCATTTGTTCTTCCCAGTTCAAAGTTTGAACTTCATCTCCTGTAGTTTCCTCCTGTAGCTCTGTCTTTGTCCCTTTGTATGGATACAAATCTGCAACATTGAAGATAGGTGATATTCCAATCCTTTCTGGCAATTCAATTTCATAAGCATTAGTTGAAAACTTTCATACAATTTTACATGGCCCTATCTTTTTCATCTTTGTTTTATTGCAAGTCTTAGTAGGAAATCTTTCTTTTCTCAAATACACCATCACTAAATCTCCCACTTGGAATTCTTTCTCTCTTCTTTTCATATCTACTCTTTGTTTGTATTTGCCACTGCTTTCCTGCAATCTGCCTTTGACATCTTCTTGTAGTCTTTGCATCTGCTTTGCAAACTCTTCAACTTTTGCACTTCTTGTCTCATGTTTACCCAAATTTCTGAGCTCATACACACCTCTTGGATTCATCCCAAAAAAATCTGAAATGGACTCATTCTAGTACTTCGGTTTGGAGTGTCATTATAAGCAAACTCAGCCTGAGCTAGTGCTAAATCCCACTGCTTAGGATTTTGATACACTAAACTTCTCAATATGTTTCCCAAGCTTCTGTTTACTACTTCGGTCTGTCCATCTATTTGAGGATGTTATGCTGAACTGAAACTGAGGTTAGCTCCAAGTTTCTTCCAAAGAGTTCTCTAGAAATGCCAAGCAATGAAATGTGCCATCTTGGAAAATCTATCTACCACAACATAAATGGAATCATTCCCTCTTTGAGTTTTAGTTAATCCCAAAACAAAATCCATGCTAAATGCATCCCATGGTCGGTCTGGTATTGGAAATGGTTGATACAATCCTGTATTTTGGCTTCTCCCTTTAGCATGCTGACATATCCTGCACTTCTCAACAAATCTCTTAATATCAGTTTGCATTTTTGGCCAATAATAAAAAGCATTCACCTGAGCAAAGGCTTTGTCTTGTCCAAAGTGACCAGATAATCTTCCATTATGTTTCTCCTTTATTATGTTTTCCCTCATAAAACATTTGGGAATACACACCTTGTTGCCTTTAAACAATAAACCTTCTTGGATAAGATAATCTAACCACTGGCTTTTGTTATGAACTATTGGATTTTGAACTGCTGTATAGATGTCTTTGAAATCTGCATCATCTTTATACATTTCAAGTTTCAACCATTTCTTCAAATCCTACTACACCAACTTTTAATTCTTGCACAATGAAATTTACTCTGCTCAAAGCATCAACAACTTTGTTCAACTTACCACTTGTGTGTTTTATCACAAAAGTAAAGCTTTGCAAAAACTCTACCCACTTGGCATGTTTCTGGTTCAATTTCGGCTAGTTATTCATGAACTGCAATGCATGATTGTCAGAATACAATATAAACTCCTTTGGCAGCAAATAATGTCCATTTTTTTAAGGCTTGTACAATAGCATAAAATTCTTTATCGTAAGAAGAATACTTCTTCTTCCCTTCATTTAATTTCTCGCTGAAGTACGCTATTGGTCTCTATTCCTGACTCAAAACTGCTCCAATTGCAACTCCACTAGCATCTGTTTCAACTTGAAATACTTTTTCAAAATCAGGTAAAGCTAAAACTGTTTTCTCTGTGATTTTCCTCTTTAGCAACTTAAAATCCTTGTTTGGTGCTTCTGTCCACTTGAACGGCTGATTAGTCTCCTTGATTGTTTCAAGAATTGGTGCACAAATCTGACTAAAAGCTCTGATAAATTTCCTGTAAAAACTTGCAAGACCATGAAAACTTCTTACCTCAAATATATTTCTGGGAATAGGCCAATCCCAAATTGCTTGGGTTTTTTCTGGATCCATTTTCAACCCTTCTTTAGAAACTACAAATCCCAAGTAAATTAATTCTTCTTTCATGAAACTACATTTCTTTAGATTTATCAATGGTTTCTTTTTCTACAGAGTTCTTAAAACCAATTTAAGATGCTCTAGATGTTTTTCTTTACTTTTACTAAAAATAAAATATCATCAAGATAAAAAATAACAAACTTGCCTGCATATTCCTTCAAGACTTCATTCATCAATCTCATGAACGTGCTAGGTGCATTAGTGAGTCCAAAAGGCATCACTAACTAGTCATACAACCCATTGTTTGTTTTATGCAATCTTCCATTCATCTCCTTCTCTAATTCTTATTTGATGATATCTACTCTTCAGATCTATTTTAGTAAAATACTTCGACCCACTCAGAGAATCCATCAAATCATCCATGCGTGGCAAAGGAAATCTATACCTGATAGTGATCTTGTTTATGGCTCTGGAATCTGTACACATACGCCATTCACCTTCTTTCTTTGGACTGAGTACTGTTGGTACAACACATGGACTAAGACTCTCTCTGATTAGTCCCTTATCCATTAGTTTTTGCACTTGTCTTCCAACTTCTGCATTCTCTTGAGGAGTTGATCTGTACGCTGCTTTGTTTGGCAAACTTGCTCTTGGTATTAGATCAATATGATGACTGATATTCCTGATTGGTGGCAATGCATTTGGCAACTCATCCACAATAATACCAGCAAAATCATTTAACAAAGTTTTGATTTCTTCAGGTAAATCATCTAAGTTTGTGGAAGTTAAAATTACCTTAGGTCTCTCTATGACAACAAAATGCATTTCTTCACCTTTTCCAACCTCTTGCAACAGCTCCTTTCCACTCATTAGCATAACATTATTTCTAGGCGCTCCTTTGTCAGCGTCATCCTTCAATGACAACAATGTATGTTTATTTCTATCCTTCTCCAGAGTATAAGTATTTTCCCTCCCATCATGAATAGCTTTCCGCTCAAATTGCCACGGTCTTCTCAGCAATACATGGCATGCATCCATTGGCATTACATCGTATAATATCACATCCTTATATGTACCAACCTGTATCTCTACCTTGCATTGTTCTGTCACAATAATCTGATGTCCTTTCTGTCTTCGCTAATCCTAGCTTGTCCACCATCTTAGTAGAAACAAGGTTATCTGTGCTTCCACTGTCAATTATCACTTTACAACATTTACCTTTGGATTTACATGTAGTTCCGAATAAACTCTTCCTCTGCGATGGTTCTTCAATCTTTTTCTTTGCCTTAAGCAATGCCCTTTTCAACAATAGGGATTCTCCTACTTCAAGGGATTCTTCATTTTCTATGATTCGCGGTGTTTCTTGCTTTGCCTCAACCACATTCATATTCCTCTGACTTGCTGTTTTATTATGAGGACAGTGCCACGATCCATGTCCCCATTCTCCACATGTGTAACACTGAATATCTCTTCCTCGACCTCTTCCTCTGGGTGCAAATCTTCCTCTATTAAAATCTCCCCTCTGTGGTGGTCTACTACTTGAATTGCTTGCTTCATGCTGATGTTGCTGACCCCTTGTTCTGGTAGTTCCTCTACCTCTTACTGAGCTTTTTCCTCTATTCCTCTGATTTTGTTTTCTCAACATCTTCTCTTCTACCTTCAAACCAACTTGATAGGCATCCTCAATGGTCTTCAGACTCAACAAGTTGGTTTCGTCCTGTATGTTGTATCTTAAGCCATTGATATGTCTGGCTACCTTCTCCATGTCATCCTCTGCATGTCTTGCTCTAATACTTAATCTATAAAACTTTTATGTGCATTCTTTAATAGACATTCATTTTTGCCTTAAATTCTGTAACTGTTTAAAAAGATTTAATTGATAATCTTTTGGCATAAACTTAGCTTTCATTTTGCCCCATTGCTTGATCTTGGACTTTCCTGAATCCTTTCCTTGTTCTGGATGTTTTGTAGTTCATCCCACCAAATAGCTGCATGAGCCTTCAATTTGGTAACTGAAAATTTCACCTTCTTTTTGTCGTTAGCTTCCTCTTCATAGTCCAAATATTTGTCTAATGAACTGATCCAATCCATTAGCTCTTCTGCATTGAGACTCCCTTCATACATAGGAATTTCCACCTTCGGGTTTCCTCCTACTTTCGCCAACATCTTAATAACTTCGGTAGTTACATTTTCCTCGTCTTCTTCTTCTTCAGAAGATTCTTCTTTAGCACTGTCAACTCCTTCATCAAGTGTTATTTTCTGAGTAGTCTCAATTGTTTCCATCCTCGTAGGCAGACTCCGGATCTCTTCCAGCAGAACTGCATTTGCTTCAGGTCTTCCTCGACCTATGATAGCGCCTCTCCTCGGCGGCATGTTTACTGCAGTCAAATTGTGCTCTGCTACCACAAATGACGCAAGAGGTCAATTGTTTTACACTTTATCAACAATCGCCCCGCGTTTAACTTTTCCCTTTATATTCAGGCCTTCCGTTGCACCACTTCGATTTCCTTTATATAAGCCTGACAATTGATATTTCGCCTTTTAATAGAACCACTCAGTGGTACACTGTAGATCACAACACATTTGATCCGACGGTCCACAACATATTGCAATCGCAAATTGTAGTGGGCAAGTTCATAGGGCTCGGTACATCCACATGAAATGTTGCGATGCGATTTAATCAGCGATCGCATCGCCATCGCATATCGCACTTCCCTAATGCTCGAGGCCTGTTCACATACAAATGAAATATTTGCGATGCGATGGATTGGCGATCACATATCGCATGGTCTTAAGGCCTGAGGTCCATTCACTCGCCGACGGGATATTGCGATGCGATAAATCGGCGATTGCACATCGCATTTCCTGAAGGCCTAAGGTCCGTCCACTCGCAAATGAATATTGTGATGCGATGTGGGATAATCCAACGGTCGGCGTGATATCGCATCGTTGTTTGGACTTAGATCGACGACTGGGATTTGTGCGGGTTTCAGCCACTGTATTTAACACTAAGGACCTCGATTAACCTTTGAACGTTGAGTTTTATAACATAAAGCATAAAACAGAGAAGAATGCTTGGTTTGTTTCGAAGGCAAATATACAGAGGCAAACAAGAGTTTTTAATGGAATCGACACATTAACACATACGGAATCGATTATTCAATATGATAACAATTACAGAGTCTTGGCCCTCTGGCTCGATTACAGCAATAAAAAGACCCATGCTTCAATCTTGAAATCCTCTCTATCGCTCGACTCTCGCCTCACTCAATCCTCTATCATCTTCGCTCCCTTTCCATTACAATTTTTTCATTTTTATGAGTCGGATCCTATTCCAACTGTGCTTAACAACTCAATCTTCTGTTTTAATCATTCTAACAACTCAATCTCTATTTTCAAGTTTCATTATACACCTATGCTAACAACTTATCCTTGAATCTAAAATAAGACAATTTCCTAACTATTACAATAATGAAATACAGATCTTTTTCTTGAGAGATCCAACCCTCCTGGTTAAAACTGACTTTTGACCACTCAGGTCAGTGAAATTCAACTCATTTAGCCACAACATGTGAACAAGCCTTCACATTGCTGGCTAAGTCCAGATGCTCCCATTAAGCCTTGCCAACCTTCGGTGATTGTTCTTGGTCTTGCTTTTCCTCTTGCTTGGGCTTTGTCTTCACCTCAACTTTGATACCATGTTAAAGTATGGTATGTTCTATGCTTAGAGCAGTTTACTTCTTTTCTTCTTATTAACCATTGATTAGCAATCACATGTACATTAAATAAAGTGCAGATGGAACATTAAACGATTGACAGAAAACAAGCCAAGACAAGAGACACAAGATGTGGCGGCTAGCCAGGGACAAACCCCAATGTAGGGAAACCCTTTGATCAAATCTTCTTTTATCTTCAATAGTTCAGCAGAGAGTACAAAATCAGAATTCTGTAATTTTATATCAGCAGCAAGAAACCCTAAATTAGCGAAGTCAAACTTAGTAAACGAGATGAAATTGACCTCCAATATGCTAGGTCAATTTCCCGGTCAACTAGTCTTCGAATAGCCTGAAGAATCAGCCCTTAAACAGCCCCAAATACACAGTGAAACTGTTGTTGACTGAAGTCAACCTGTTGCCCCAAACTAGGGCAGTCAACTTTGGTCAAACTTGAGGTCAGATTGCCTCGATTTTTGTGCCAAAAAATGCAGCCTGCCTAGGAGAGGCAGCCACACCAAAACCACACTCTTCTAAGGTCAATACTTGGTCAACGCTGGTCAAAGAGACCTTCAGCAGCTTCTGCGTCCTCCTTGCCCTACTGTGTCCTCCTTCTTCCCACGTGTGAGCTGCTCCTTGTGTAACCCAAAGCTAAGGAGAGAGAGAAGAAATGAGTGAGATGAGATGATGATAAAATGAATCAACCTCACTTGTATTTATATGATTCACTGGGCATGTGTGCCACACATTTAACTGCTCGCTGACCTTGACAATTTGTCAAGTAAATACAAATAAATTTACATCTCCATAAATACTTGTCGGAATCGGATGATCTTTAGATCAATCCTACATCTCTCGACAAGAGGAATCTAGGAGAAACATCAGCTGCCATAAATGCTATGTTACCGGATCCGCTGAAGGCAAGAGGTGGAACCGCGGATCCCCGAATCCGAAACTGGTATGGATACGGATACGCTAGGATCCGTGTACGGTCAGTTAGCGGACTTAGTTAATGACTATCTGCCAGCGTATATATATAAAGATTTAAATAAGTCACTAATTATCTGCCAGCGTATATATATAAAGATTTAAATAAGTCACTAATTATCTGCCAGCGTCTATCTGCCAGCGTATATATATAAAGATTTAAATAAGTCACTAATTATCTGCCAGCGTCTATATATAAAGATTTAAATAAAATTACGCGTGGTTTTGTAATACCATCTGCCGGCTTTTATATATATATATATTTCACTAAAATTATGCGTCAACATTTTTTTAATAACCTTTTAATATAAAGATGTCTGATTTAATTAAAAAGTTTATTTATTTTAAATAAACTTTCAATCATAAAGTTTATATATATGAATAATAAAGTTATTTTAAATCAATTTGTTTTTTTAATAAGCTTTCAATATAAAGATTTCCGATTTAATTAAAAGGTTTATTTTGATGTTAATATATATATGATAAAGTTATTTTAATTTATTTACGGATCATAGTTTTTAATACCATCTGATTGATATATATATATATGCTTTTTGGTTTATTTTGATGTTAATATATATAATAAAGTTATTTTAATTTATTTATTTTAAATCAATATGTTTTTTAAATAAGTTTATAATATAAAGATTTCTGATTTAATTAAAAAGTTTATTTGGATGTTAATATATATAATAAAGTTATTTTAATTTATTTATTTTAAATCATTATATTTATGTTTAATAAACCGTATGTTTTGTATTTTATTTTAAATTTTTTATTTTTATAAATCATAACTTATATAACTTTATGTTAGGTTGTTAAAAATCAGAATATTTTTTAATTTTTATAAATTAAAAAAATATATATTTTATGTAATAACTTTATTTTAACAATTATATCAATATGTTAGCATTAATATTTATATGTTTATTTGTTTGTTAGTTTTTAAATTTCATCATTTCAGTGTTCAAATTCATAAATTATCTAATAATTTTAGTTCTAATGTTCTGATTCATGAATGGTTTTGATTTTAAACATCAAATGTATTTTCTAAAATTTTAAAAAATATTATTATATATTTTTGTACTTGCCGTATCCTCCTCGTATCCGGATCCTGCCTTTTCAAAAATGCAACGGATCCGTATCCGAATCCTGGTAACTTAGCATAAATGAGATGACCCACATGGAGTTTGGCCCTAGTTGCCAATTTTAACACCAACCTAGGTCCATCTTAACCCAGTATCTATCAAGCCTTGGGAGAGATCATATGCTTTGAAGTGCAAGCTTTTCTTCAAGTTTTTACACTAAAAGGTTTGCATCTTGAGGGATTTTATCTCTCTTGGTGCTTGATGAATCCAGGGCTAAGGGCTACACCAAATGTGTTTCCACATTTCTGTACGTCTCTGCATGGGTAAAGCCCTCTGCCATGTGTGTCCAGCAACTTAGTGGTAACCTTATTTGGAGGACACTGTTCAACAACAATTGACAAGAATTGTTTAATAGCCTGTTTAAAGATGATCAAGTCAATGGTGGCTTGCTAGGGTGGTGAAAGCTGTTAGCTAATATAGCCCCCACCAGGTTTCAAGCCCTATCAAGTGACATACTACTGCTTGCACTCACACTTGTGGATGTGGATGTGTGTCAGTGGTTGGGGCCAGTTGTGAATCCTAGGCGATGTTGAGCCCCCGCTCATGGCTGCTTAGTTGAAGTCAACCAAATCAAATGGTGCTAATGTTCCCCTGTAATGTTAAATATGGCTGTGTTAGCTTCATTGTGATAAGAAGAAGTCAGTTCCTATAAAAAGGATAAGAAAGTAGAGTTATTATGAATAAACAATAGTTTGTTTATTGCTCTCCACTTGCCTTATAGTTGCCTAAAGTGTTAATGGCCTTTTCAGGTTGTAATATTCTTTACATTCAAAACCAGTATGAGTATATTTGTATGTGGCATGTTTGAGGGTTTGTTTTTCCCTATAGTCCATAGTTTGGTGTAAGATATAAGAGTCATTTTCATGTTTAATTTTGTGCTGATAGTGTGATTCCCAATCTTCTTTTATTTATTGGAATTTGGAACGCAAGACTTCTTTCGCTGTAGCAGGAGAGCTCAAGGATGTAGATTTATGGCTTGTTACTTATTTTTAATTCAGTTGTTTAATTATCTTGCAGGTCCACTCAAGAGGCAAAGCATTGGCAAAGGATGTAGATTTTGAGAAAATTGCAAGGAGGACACCAGGCTTCACTGGTGCTGATTTGCAAAATCTAATGAATGAAGCTGCTATTCTTGCTGCTAGAAGAGAATTGAAGGAGATTAGCAAAGATGAAATTGCAGATGCTCTAGAAAGAATCATTGCTGGTCCTGAGAAGAAGAACGCTGTCGTGTCAGAAGAGAAGAAGAAACTTGTAGCATATCACGGTAAATGCTGGCTTATTTCAACAAACTGTTATATTATATTCATATAGTTTTGCTTTTTGTTCTAATTTATTGGTGCTAAATCAGCATAGATCCATCTTAAGCACGGATCTAACATGCGCTGAGAGGGATGAAATTTTTTCAGGAGCAAACTTCTTTTAGAGTGTGAAAATACAATGTGTAATTTTTTATTGTTTAAATTGTATTTTTGAATGCTATATAGAGTACATAAACTTAATGCCCAAAATATCTATGTTCGATTTCAACAAAAAAGTGCATACCTAAAAAATGACCAAATGTCCAAAATATTTTTGTTCGATTTCAACAAAAAAGCGCATACTTAAAAAATGACCAAATTGTAAAACACTGAGGCCACTTCAAATGTTTTGACCATAAAAATGCACATTAAAATGGTTTTTTGTTATCAATATATTTTTAAGTATGCGTCATATTTTATTGATAACCCACATTGAAAATTTTATTATATACAACATTAAAACATTTTCTTTTAACATTTTTTTTCTTCTATATATAGATATATATGAAGTTGATTTGACATAAATTAGTTAACATAGATATTCAAATAGTTTATTTATATTCTACTGCGAAATATTTCTGAAAAGTACAAGGTTTAAACCATAGTATTCAAAACCGGCCCAGCTAACTAGTTAATGGTCTAACCGGCTGGTTAGCAAGCCCACTGGTTGGAACCGGTCAAAAAACTGGGTTAGACACCCTCTTGGCCAAAAAAGAGACCTAACCGGTCCTAACGGCTAGTTTAGGACAGAACTAGCCGGTTCCATCCTAAACCGGCCGGTTACCGGTCAAGTCCATCGTGAACCCAGTGAATGCTTTTTTCAATGTCTTTTAGGGGTTTTGGAGGGAAAGTAAGAGTCCTTTCCCTTCAAAAACACACTCTCCAAGCCTATAAGAGGCCCTTCTCCCTCTCATTTGTCTCACACATCTCATAGTGTTTGTGAATTTGCTTGGGAGCTTGGAGAGTGTTGAGTTTTTGCTGGAGTAGTGGAACAACAGAGTTTAAGCTAAGTAGTAGTCATTATGCCTCCAAAAGCCAGAGATACTGCATGGGCTCATTGTGATATGATTGATGGCAAAATGATTTACAAATATTGCCAAAAATCCATTGAAGGAGGGGGTATTAACAGGTTTAAGCAACACTTGGCTGGGATAGGAGGCCATGTAAAACCATGTGGAGCACCAAATGAAATAATAGAGCATATTAGGGCATAATACCTTCAAAGTTTGTGACTTCAAAGTTTGGGAGTCGAGACTCAACCAACTGAGTTTGATCATGATGACTCATGAGAAGTTTCAAGCGATAATGTTGATCACTATTATCATATATGTAGACTTGAGTCTTGTAGTAGGCCACTGGCCCCATAGTTTGTAGGCTTTGTTTTTGCACTCTAGAGGCCATTTAGAGCCTCATTGCTTATGTATTTTGTCGATGATATGTATTGCACTGGTGCCATTTTGATATATTCACCTTTACATGGTATATAAATGAACAATCTTTGCATATTTTGTCTCTATTGGCTTGGAATTATGGTTTTATATCTTAAAAATAGTTTTTTCATTAAAAATTAATTATTTAATGTCTTTTTCTAAAACCGGTTCGTTTAGACCAAACCAGTCCCGGTTAGACCGGTTCCGGTCAGTAAACCGGTTCATTAGGTCGACCGGTCCGGTCACCGGTTCCAGTTTTAAAAACACTGGTTTAAACATCATACTTACACATTTTGTTTACTTCTAATTACTTTACATGAAATTATATTACGTCATGTGGACAATTAACTAAACATGCATAGCATATTCATTTTATTTATTTATTATAGCCAACATTGCTTTTCTATTTAGAGAATATTTTATTTTTATTTTAGGAGGGACACGAGTTAACTCCACCTTGAGCACGGATGAAATTACACATCGTCCTCATATTGGGCTGTGGAATGAGCCTCTCGGCTCAAAAGGAAAGTTTGTCCACGTGATACGTGCCATTTTTGTATTTCCTCTCGGCCTCATATGGTAGTATATGTTGTCTGTTATGAACCCATTACAATAAAGCATGATAGATCTGCATACACACATTGTACAACAAATATGCACATTGAGCATAGCTCCCAAAATTATCATTTTGATGGTTACACAATAATTCACACATTAGAGGTGTTCCCAAATAATCCAAGAACATCTGTAAACTTTTTTTCACTTATTGCTCATGCAGGCCCACTACTAGGCTCACCTACTAGGCTAGTATTAGTATTTACGTATACATATGGCTCATTCTATACCCCCAGCAGGGTTATAACATGACATTTGGCTCATTATATATCTCCAATAGGTCATCAATTTCTATAGCCATCCCTTCGTGTTAGTTTTGTTGCCTTGTTACTTTCTACCTATTTAATATTTATGCAGTGTTTTGTTTCTGTTTCCTGTTCCACTTTTATTATTTTTATGATTAGCATTTGCTTTTTGCCAAAAATGTTAGTGCAATTTATCTTTGTTTCCTTAAATATCAATGCACGTTTAAGACAGGCAGGCTTAGGCTCATCTTCTTTTATTACAATCGTAATGTCTTTGTAAATACATAATACATGCTATTTCAGGACCTTTATGTGCCCTCAAAGTGCTGAATGTACATTTTTTTTTTCATTTAATCTTTTAGAGCTCATTCTGTATGGTTATAGCTTACAAGTTACAGGATATTCTTGGCTTTTTCATGCCCCTTTCTAAAATTTCTGATTTCATATTTTTGTGAAAATTGTTTTGCAGTTTACCTAAATAAAAGAATTTGTCGTTTCGCAAACAGTGGTTAATTCTTCTAAATTCTTTGATGTAGAGGCTGGTCATGCCCTTGTGGGTGCACTTATGCCAGAGTATGATCCTGTTGCTAAAATTTCAATCATTCCTCGTGGACAAGCTGGAGGTCTGACATTCTTTGCTCCTAGTGAAGAGAGACTGGAATCTGGGCTTTACAGCAGAAGTTACCTTGAGAATCAGATGGCAGTTGCCCTCGGTGGAAGGTATGCTTACATGATATACATGGCTACTCAAATGACTCTCACGGTAAGGGAAGCTATATATGCCCTGACAATCTGGTTGTTTGATATGCAGGGTGGCAGAAGAAGTTATTTTTGGGAAAGAAAATGTCACAACAGGAGCATCGAATGACTTCCAACAAGTATCTCGTGTTGCCCGGCAGATGGTTGAAAGACTTGGTTTTAGCAAGAAGATTGGACAACTATCCCTTGGAGGGGGTGGTGGAAATCCTTTTTTGGGGCAGCAAGTAAGTTACGGTTTATGTCAGATTTTCGAGTTCAAAATTTGGCAAGCACTAGAAAATAAAATATAATCTTCACACAAATAGAAGTTAATTTCAAATGCTTGATCTTCGTGTTGCAGATGTCCCCGCAAAAGGATTATTCTATGGCAACTGCAGATATTGTTGATTCGGAAGTCAGAGAGCTTGTTGAGAAGGCCTATGAAAGGGCTAAGACGATAATCACAACACAGATTGATATTCTTCACAAGTTAGCAGATCTTCTCATAGAGAAGGAATCTGTAGACGGTGAGGAATTCATGAGCCTGTTTATAGATGGCAAGGCCGAACTCTATGTGGGTTAGTTTTCCGAAAGTCGGTGTATTTATAACAGATAAAACAATTTTTTTGGGGTTAATTGAGAAAAAACAGGTATACAATAATCATCCCAAAATGTATGTAAAGAGTAGTTGTATACTGATGCAAAAAGTGTCCATGTCCTCAACATGTACTAAGGAGAGAGGGTATGATGAAAGTCTGCGGCCATGCTCTAACAGACTAGTTTCAAACTTTTCATTGTTGTACACTAAATGGTCAGACTATTCATCCATGTAACATCTAGGAAAAATGGTCATTGTATTAGGCTTCGAGGTCATGGATTTATTGCAGATACAGATAATTCTTTTGCTCCTATATTGAATACAAGAGGCTTATCTACATACATTATCTTTCTCCAGTGGGTTGTCGTTGTTTATCGCTGTTTAAAAGTCTTGATTTATATCAGAGAATTTGTATGTTGGTCACTGTGAGAGTTAGTCTTGCACGGCAGCGGAAGACTGATTTTTGGAATGACAGAAATAGAAATAGAAATTTTATTATTGTCCATGAATGACCAAAATAGGTAAATGGGACTTCAGAATACAATGGACATTGATAGTTGTAAACAGTGCACACCTAGCAAGGAGAACAGTGAAAGAAATCTAATTAAGATTGATTAAAGCGTAGTTGGCAAAAGAGGTGGACAAAGGCAATAAGCCCCGCCATACAGCTGAAAAATTATATGGCCTATCTATCTTCATTACCGATGAACTTGATTTAATATATTAAGCATTATTGTAACAAAAATGGAAAAAAGAAGTTAAATAAATATTTAAATTATTAATTGAGCAATCAGTTATTCTAAATGGCTTCTTGTCTAACTCTTTTCTGTTGGGAAAATGATTTCAAATAACGAAGTGTTTTGAGTTCAGGCCAATGCAGTCCAATCGAGACTAGTTGCCTACATCTCGGTTTTCTTTGCTTAGTGGCGAAAGGTCAAGCCTTTTTCAGTGTACATAAAGGGTCATTAATGGCTTTTTCATTCCAATTTAGTTTCCACCTTTGTAATCTATGGCTTAGCCATATACAGAAACTGGCATGTATATAAATGAAATCTTGAAGCAAATTTATAACTGTGTATATTAAAGGTAAAGTTTGGAGGCAAAACTAGAAAGAAATAACTCAGCCAGATTGATCAAAATATTATTCAAATCATTTTTGAAATTTGGCCTCCCACCTTGATACACGTGAGGTCAATAATGCTGGCAATGCTGTTTGCTACTAAGTTGAATTTGTAGGTGATCTATTAATATCTCTCCAAATGAGTGATTTGTTCCAATACCAGCTCCAACAACTTTGTCATATGTTTCTGCATCTCCTTTTGTGAAGCCAAAAACACTTAAAAGCGGCATGTGTCTCTGGAGTTCAACAGGTCATCTCCTTTTGTGAAGCCAAAAACACTTAAAAGCGGCATGTGTCTCTGGAGTTCAACAGGTTTGTGGCGGTAGTCATTTTGCTGATTCAACCCTTGGTAGCCAAAATAAATATGTTCAGCCTTTTTATGAGATATTTCCAAAGGACTTACATGTCCGTGGAAGTAGAAAATAATTATCTTCTTATTATTTACATGTTCTGCTTTTTGCAGTGCTTTGAATTTTAGGTGAAATTGAGAGGAGAGCAGAAGGGAAAAATTGGATTCGTTATGATTCCAGGAGATTTCAAATAGGCTTCCATTTAGTTGCAAAAATTGACTCCTGTTTCAAGGTCAACGCCACCACTTTGGTTAGAATGTAAATGCTTCGTGAATTCTGTCCGGCTTGAGAGTTAGGTTATTAGAAATGCATGTGATCTATCGTATTCGCATCATTCACAAAGATCAGGGACACAGCGTTAGGTTATTAGAAATGCATGTGATCTATCGTATTCGCATCATTCACAAAGATCAGGGACACAGCGAATTCCCTTGACTGCTATTGAACAAAATTCTGGGATCTTAGTTTGTACCGATTATATCATCTGCATTAATTAGTCGTACGTTGGGGCGTGGCCATTCTGAATATATTGGGCATATAAAAATGGTTAATAAAAAAGGAGGAATTTAAGCATACGTTCCAATAAGAATGGTTGAGAAACAGGAATGATAGATGGATATTTTTAAGAAAGAGGAATGATAAAGGGATATTTTTAAAAGAATGGTTGAGAAAGAGGAATGATAGATGGATATTTTTAAAAGAGTAGTTTTTTAAAGTCGATTTTTTGAAAAATTTTCTATTTTGATTTATTTTGTTTAGAATCTAGTCTTGACGAGTGAATTTTTCACCGTGATTTTTTGCGCTGAATTTATATATGCAGTCAAAAACACAGTTTAAACAACAGAAATCAAAATTTGATCACGATTTTTTTCGCCCGATTATAACAAAAAAATCTTCTAGAAACTCTAAAAAATCACACTTAAAAACTACTTATTTTTAAACATATTGTATTATAATACAATATGCTCTTATATATTAAAACATAACTACTGAACTCTCCAAGAAGTTAAACAAACAGCGCAACGAGTGGGAATGAAATATGTAAGAGATTATTGGAAAAGAGCCGAATCAAACGATATATGGAGAGTTTGGAAAACACCGGATGAATGGGCTGACAACATAGGCCAGGCGGCTAGGCAATTGTATGACAGAGAAATAGAATCAAGGAAAATTAAGGTCCGAGAAGGTGAGGATATCCTTAGATGGGGTAAAGCGATGGTGGGTATGTTTACAGTCAAAGAAGCCTATTATTGGGTAACGAAGGAGGACAGAGAGGAGGAACCAATAGGATGGAAAAAGATTTGGGAAGGCAAATGGTGGCCTAAAGTTACATGCTTTGTATGGCTGGTATGCAGAGGAAGGATCCTAACTTGGGATAATATGCAGAAACGAGGAATGATTGGACCATCAAGATGTAGTCTATGTACTAAGGAATTCGAAACTCAGGAGCATCTGTTGAATAACTGTATATATACTAAGAGTATATGGGAGGAAATTAGAGTGCTCTTTGGTATGACGAAGAGGGATCCCGGTAGCATCAGGAATACTCTGTTTCAGTGGGGAAAAGGGAATTTCCAAAGCAAAGTTGTAAGAAGAATATGGAGTCTAGCGCTTGGTTTTGTCGTTTGGGCGATTTGGAAAGAGCGAAATCGACGAATCTTTAGGGATAATAGTTGGCATGAGTCGAGACTTTGGGATGAAATCTGTCGATCGCTTAAAGAAACGGTTTTATCAGAAGTATGGGATGAAGAGGATTGGAGATTGAACGAGGAGGAACAGAGGATAGTCTCCAAATTAAACATGGAATTTCAGTTGATTTATCCTAATACGGAGCGGAAGATAAGAAATGAACTGCCGAGCCCCAATCATTATAGGATGCCTGGGGAGCGATGCATTAAATTAAACTTCGACGGGGCCTCAAAGGGTAACCCGGGACAAGCAGGTTCAGGGGGTCTTTTCAGAGATAGCAGTGGTAATACGAGGTGGATTTATGCTGAAGGCGGAGGGGAAATGACGAACAACGAAGCGGAATTATGGGCAGTTTACCACGGACTCCGGATAGCAGTTAGGAACGGTTATAGGAGTCTAGAAATCGAAGGCGACTCACAAATTACGATCGATATGTTGAAGAAATTAAGGGATGGGAAGAGCTGGGAACATGTGTCGAAGAGTTGGCGGACAGCAGGGATCCTACAGGATATTGGGCAGATGCTGAGTAGGATTGAGTATACAACCACAAACCATGTACTGAGAAATGGTAACCGTGCCGCCGATCTATTGGCTAATTGGGGTAGTGGAGGGCCGAACAGAAGCGTAGATTGCAGCTGGACATCATTACAAGATGAACCAAGGTGGAATGAGTTAAAAACTATATTAAATCAGGATTATGATGATGCGACCGCACAGGGAAGGAATAATTAGGAGCCTCCGGATTATAGCGAGGAGGGGGAAGGACAGAGTATTCAATGCGCGATCACAACGTTTGCAGGTTCAAGATTATGGGATTAAAGTCATGAAGGTTGGCAGCAATCAACCCACGGGAAGTTCGACCATCCCAAGACGGAAATTGGGCAAGGTACCGAGGAGAAGCGGTGGTTACGTCAGCGAGTTGGTACTAGTTTCCTATCATGGAAGAGTATATGGAATGAGCATTTATGATAATGACAGGCTGCAGCGCAGTTTCAAGACGACAAGGTGGCAGCATAATGATAATTCAAGGCTTGCATGTAATGGACCAAAACCAAAGACGAATCTAGAAACGCAGCAACGCAGAGCGAGGAAGTGTAGAGAGGAATTGCAGCAGCAGAAGGACTGTAAGATGGCGGAACACCAGGACAGGGGAGCAGGAAGGTGGACGAGGAGTAAGACAGCAACTCCAGCGGAAAAAGGCAAGAGCACGGTTGAGGAAGATATGCAGAGGGTCTATTTTACTATACATGATGACTCGGAAGAAGAGTTCGACATTCATAATTACTTTGCAGATGGGGAGCTTCAACGAGGTGTCAAAGGAAAAGCGGGTATGGGGAAGACCCATGAGATGGAATCGGGGGACCAAGCGGAGGAGAGTGAGGATCAGGAACAAGACGAGGAAGTGGAGGTGGAGAGACGTGGCCGGGGTAGGGGAGCGCGAGGAAGAGCGAATCAAAGAGGGAGAGGGAGACCTGTAGGACGAGGCAGCCGTGGGAATCGAAATGTGCGCTCGGAAGTGGAGGAGGGAGCAGCTACTGAGGTAAGCGGAAGAAAGAGAGGGAAGAAAGACATGCGGAGGAGATTACAGGAAGCAGAGGCAGCATATGTTCTTGATACAAATCCCAATATCAGAAGGATTATAGAGCATTTGGAGGAAGAAGCTATGCAGGAGAATTCAGATCCTGAGATGGAGGATTGGGAGCAATTTCTCCCTGATCCCGGACATACGAGAGGCCGAATGTCCTTATATAAACAATCTCTACATGTTTATTGGGGCATGAAGCGTTTATTGGCTAAAGCTATGGAATAGGTGGCTCTAGAAATGACTGAACTGATTCAAGGCATTCCAACCATGAAAAGGGAATTGAAAAATATTCAAGTGACTCTATTGATGCAAGACAGAAAGATGGATGATATCATGCAGATGCTTCAAGCGGGCGGCTTGGGCGTCAAGGTCGAGAAAGAACCAAAGACAGATGCACCGAATCAGTAGAAGATGCAACTACAGATTGGAGGTTTTTATATATACTGCTGTTTTGTTGTTTGGAAATATAGATGTTAATGTTTCAAAAGGAAAACAATTTACTGTCAGTACGGATAGATGTATATTTAGCGTGGATAGATAGGTTGGTGATATACTTTTTTTGGATGGCTTTGAAAAACTTTAGATGGTTACGAAGCCCGGTTTCCCTTAAGGGCGGGTGGAGACATGTCCAACTTTGTAATATTTTTTGATTGCAGTGATGGAAAGTAGAGTATCGTCTTAGCTTACAAAAAAAAAACATAACTACTGAACACTGAGCTTGGAGTTACGCTCTTCTATATTAAAACATAACCACTAAACACTGAGGTTGGAGTTAGTTGCGATGCATAATAATTTTGAGGATGGAGGTTGTTTTTGAAACTTCAAATTGAACCATGGGCCAATGGACATTAGGCACTTCATGAAAAGATATTTTAACAAACTCTTTACTGTAAATGCTGATTGTTCGTTCACATTTAACTTTTTTATATTTTCTAGTAAGAACATTTAAATATTATATATATCATTCTATTTATAAACTTAAATTATTATTATTATTTATATTTAAAAATATTACTTTCAAATTTTTATCTCATCTTATATAATTATTTCATTTCAAACTTTTTCTTATTACTCTATTTTTTTATTTTGAAAATGATTCCTTTATTTTATTCATATATATTTTTATTTATTTTAATTAATAAAATAATTTTATATTTAATATTGTTTTTGTTTTCTAAGTTATGTAAGTTTTGAGATGATTGGTATGTCTAATTTGTTGAAGAATGTAACTAGATTTGGTTTCATAATTGCATTTGAGTCAATGAAATGTATTTATAAAAAAAATAAAAAATTATTATTATTATGACTTAGTAAAGCGTGAGTTTCATGCTTGGGTCATGTTTTAAGTCAAAGTCCCTATTGAAGACTTCTAGATTCTATATCAAGTCATTAGAGTGATTATCCATTTAATGAGACACTTTCTGAGCTTTTGAATCATGTAAAAAGAATTATTATTGAGTAAAATAAGTCATTTGTCACCTCCACACCAAGTCGGCCCTTACCTGATCAAGTCGACCTATAGGAGGGTAATTCGAACTCCAGGAGAGACTATATACAAGGCAGTTCGATTCATTTGGATATCCACTTACAAGTTCGATAGACAAACAGAAGAAGCAGAACAAGTGCGAAATTCCAAGAGGAGGAGAAGTGTTGGAAAATGATAAAAGTCAAAGTTTTGGGCCATCTTTCTCTCTCTCTCTCTCTCTCTCTCTCTCTCTCATTCATACCAAGTTAATAGGTTACTATTGGGTCAAAGATCTGTGGCTGGAGAGATCAAAGTTTCGCTGGAGAGGTCAAAGTTTCAGCCACTGCTAGGTCAAAGTTTTGTTGCTGTTTCTAGATTGAAGTGCTGCTTCTAGGTTGAAGGACTGCATCTAGGTCGAAGTTTAGTTATTGTTCCCAGTTGTTGCTGCAAGGTCAAAGTTGTCGCTGAAAGGTTATCATTTGCAGAAGAAGGGAAGGGTTGATTTGGTGATTGGAGGAAGTCTGTGTTTAGGTCAAGAGTCTTGGATTATATCGTGAAACAATTGAAGGAAGAGTCGTTGATTAGGTTTTCCCTTAGATTAGGGTTTTGTCCTAGCTATTCGCCTACATCTGGTGTCTTTGATCTTCGTGTTATGGTTTTGGTAATTGCTTGATGAATTAAGATAAACACAAGAAATTTAATACGAACATAAGAATCTCACAAGTAATTATCAACTTAAAGAAAATCTTTCTACCCTTCTAATTTTCTAACATGGTTTTTGAGCTAAGGTGAAGAAGAAAGAAAAAAGGCATTCTGAAGATCTATTGAAAGGAAAGTAAGGAGTTGTAAGAAGTTTGAATAAGGGTCATCAAGGAAAATGATCATATAAGAAGTCAAGCCTACTATTTTTAAGAACAATGTTTAACTCAATGAAGGGAGAAAACAAATTAGAAGGAGCATCCAATTACAGGGCATGGAAAAAGATACGTCTCATATTCGAGAAGAATAAAGTCTTGGATCTAGTCAAAGGAAAAGTAAAGAAGCCTACAAATGAATCAAGTGATGCAGAAAAGGAAAAATTCAAAGAAACAAAGATATTGGCCATGACCCTAATGGTGGATGGAATAAAATACAACCTCATCCTATATATATCCAACATAGATTCCACTCAAGAAATGTATGAGGCCTTATCCAAATTATTCACAATCAAGAATCTTGGTCAAATAATGAGTCTTAAGAATGAACTAAGAACTATAAAGATGACAAAGGAAGACATTGTGGTATCCTTCTTTGTAAGGAGAGCTAGAATCAGAGATGAACTCCAGGCAATAGATGAGATAGTACATGAAAAAGAGCTTGTAATCACCGCACTTCTAGGATTACAAACATTTTGGAGTGCCTTTTCATCAGGTATTAATAGTTGGAAGGAAACTCCTACATTCGAACAACTATGGAATGAATGTAGTCAAGAAGAAGCTATTATTTCATTAGTAAGCAACAAAGAGGAGAAAATTTCAAATGCTTAATCCACTCATCAGAAGAACAAAGGAACCTTCAAGAAGTCTAAAGGGCATAGAAGGAAGGTAGACTTATCCAAGATTGAATGCTACAATTGTCACAAGATGGATCACTATAGAAGCGATTGTCCTGAGAATTCGAGAAATAAGAAGAGAGAAAGGCAACATGCAAATGTTGTTGATGAAGGACCGCCAAAGAATAACAAGATGGAAGAATTTAAAGAAGACTTATTTGCTAAGGAATCTCAGGGCCTCTATCCCCTATATATCCTTCTACTCTAAAGTTTTGAATTGTTTTCTTTGTACTTTGATTTTTAGTACTTAAAAGTTTTATATGCTATGAAAAAATGTTTTTGAATTGTTTTGTTAAAGTTATAGGTATCCGTTGAGATTGGATTAAGAGGGATCCCTTACCATTTTTCCAAAGATAAGTATCTTACTCCTTGTATTAGCTTTTCTATTTGGTTTCCCTTCTCCTATATAAATATGTTCGTATTAAATGCTAATAATATTTCTTTTCATATTTTCCTTGTTTAAGAAAACTTGCTGATATGCTCAAGGGCTATGGAGAAGACCTCATAAAATTTCTATTGGAATTGACGTCCTATAAGGTCTGTCTAGAAACAACTCAAAGTATGTCTTAGACCATAAGCCTTGTTCTCTTCAAAGATACATTCATTCATTATGCTTTACATTACTAACAAGTATTATGTCTAGGACCTTTGAATCTTAAAGATTGTTATTTGGGTGATTAATCATTAGATTAAATTCACCCTCACTAAAATCATCATGTTTATGGAACCCTAAAAGGTTTTCTGTGAAACCCTAACCTAAGGGTATGTAAATGATAATGCAAAAATCCTAGTCTACTTAGGGTTATTGATGAGATCTAGAAAATACTATTCTTTTGATGTTTGGGGTTTCGATGGTAATGTCATGTTTGGAGTTTTATCATTGTTATAGAAACCCTATTCTTTTAGGGTTGGATGGTATTGCATTCCTAGACCTTGAAGTTTTGGTAAATTAGGGTTTATAAGCAAAACCCTTATATATCGAGAGTATGCTCCTAGAAATGAAACCCTAGATGTATGTTTGTCTGTTTGATCAAAACCCTAGCCTAATCAAGATCGTTATATGTCTAACTTTAAATGTATTGATATTTGTGTCTTGGGCTTACCTTATGGATATTGATATGCTTGTGCATGATTTTGAAATCCTAGATATGTATATGTGATAACCAAATTGCTAATGATTATGGTGTGCAAATTCTAGGGTTTACAACAGACCCTAGTAGAATTTGGTCATATCGTTGAAACCTTAGATTGTGTTGTGCTTGGGTTTATTTGTTGACATCTAAGGCTTAGTGTCTCTTAGTATGGAATCTAGGATTTGCATAAAATCCTAGTAGAATTCTAACATATGAATTTTAAAGTTGTTGGATGCATTGTATAACTATACTTGTTTGAATTGCTTCTAGGGTTTGCAATATATTATAATAGAGTTTGTCATATCTCTGGAAGAAATATTGAGGCCCTAGATATAATGAGATTGATATCTTGATTGAGTTACTTATGTGATCTACAGGTTATAACCTAACCCGAGGAATAAGTTAAGGTTTAAAAGGCACGTGTCTCTTGCTGATTTTGAGCCTAACTAAGTTTAGGTATTTGATGTCTAAAGTCTAATACTTCCATGATTCTGATATAATTAAGTTCATGCTTCTATATATGTATTTGGTTGTACTTTCTATCTAAGTTGTGCAGTTACATAATCTTCAAGATGTTGAAGATATTGAGAAGATTTTTCAGCGGAAATCACATTATAATACTTTTGTCAACACGTTTCGAACCAACGAGTGTGGTTCATCATCAAGACAAATGTGTTTCGAGCCAACGAGTGTGGTTCATCGTCAGAACAAGTTGTCTTGACGATGAACCACACTCGTTGGTTCGAAACGCATCGACAAAAGTATTATAATGTGATTTCTGCCGAAAAATCTTCTCAATAAACTTGATATGGATCACAAAAGCTTAAATTCAACAAATGTTGAAGATATTCATAAGTAAAGTTGATTTCATTGATAATCATGATGAAGAAAGTTATATGGATGATGATGATCAAGATGACTTTGATAAGAAGGATGGAAGTCATGAAATATTCTCCGATGTTATAGAAGTTAAGAGGGAGTTTGGATAAAAGAAAGGGTATATCTCCCAAGTTGAGAGGGAGGGCATATTGTAGTCATGATGGATACCTTGAAGAAGAGATTGGAGAATTTATTTTGAGGTGGTGTTAGAAGAAGGAAAGCATGATCCAGTTGTAGAATATGTTGCTCCATGGGAAGTAGGAAAGGAAGATGTATGATTGAGGAATATTCTGTCAAGACATGTTTGGGAAGCTTCCAAGTCCTACTTCGAAGGTTTGTTTTTACTTATGCGTATTTGAAAGGTTGTTACTAATTGGGGTTGTGATTATTTAGGTAAATCTCTCGAATCTTTGGAAGCATGCTTGATGTTACCGATCTGTTTGATCGGGAGATATTTGATGTGTTGAGACATTGTGTATCCCTGGGAGGACATTTGGCTGCCCTGTGTGTTGATGTCTAGTTCCCGAAGTAGGGAGGGTGGCGTTGGTCATCGAGCCTTGACCTTGCATTATGCACTTAGTTCCCTGGGTTGATGGTTAGCAAGTGTGATGATAGCCAGAGAGGCTGAAAGCTTTAGTTATCTTAGTCCCACTCGAATAGAATCTAATCCGTGGCACTGTGTGCCTAATTTCTTCATGGTTCATGTGTTTAAAGATCTTCCACGTATTTGTATATATATGAATACCTCACTAGTTAAGAGGGAGCGTTGAAGAATGTAATTCGGTCTTCATAATTGTATTTGAGTCATAATGAAATGTATTTATAAAAAGAAAAAGAAAAAGAAATTATTATTATTATTATTATTATGACTTATTAAAGCATGGGTTTCATGCTTGGGTCATCATGTTTTAGGTCAAAGTACCCATTGAGGACTTCTAGGTTATATATCAAGTCATTAGCGTCATTTCCCATTTAATGAGACCTTTCTTGGGCTTTTGAATCATGTAAAAATAATTATTGAGTAAAATAAGTCATTTATCATGTCCACCTCAAGTCGGTCCTTACCTGATCAAGTTGGCCTACATGAGGGTAATTCAAACTCCAGGAGAGGTTACATATACAATGTAATTCAATTCATTTGGATATCCACTCACAAGTTCTATACACAAGTAGAAGAAGTAGAAAAGTTGTGAAATTCCAAGAGGAGAAGGAGAAGAGTTGGAGAAGGATAAAAGTCGAATTTTTGGGCTCTCTCTCTCTCATTTGTACAAAGTTATTGGGTTACCGCGGGTTAAAGATATGTTTTTGGAGAGACCGAATTTTTGCTGGAGAGGCCGAAGTTTCTGTTGCTGTTGGGTCGAAGTTTAGTTGCTGCTTCTAGATCAAAGTGTTGCTTCTAGATTGAAGCGTTGCTACTAGGTCGAAGTACTGCATCTAGGTCGAATTTTAGTAACGGTTACTAGTTGTCGCTGGAAGGTTAATCATCTACAGAAGAAGGGAAGGGATGACTTGGTGATTGAACAAAGTTTGTGTCTAGGTCAAGAGTCTTGGATTATCTCGTGAAACTATTGAAGAAAGAATTATTGACTAAGTTTTCCCCCAAATTAGGGTTTTCTCTCGCTGTACGCTTACATCTGGTGCCTTTGATCTCCATGTTATGGTTTTGGTAATTGCTTGATGAACTAAGATAAACACAAGAAAGTTAATAAGAACATAAAAATCCCACAAGTAATTAGTTGTCAACTTAAAGAAAATCTTTCTGCCCTTTTGATTTTCTAACATAATCTATGGCTTTAGTAGCTCTGCAAAGGAATTTAAGTGATTAAAATCACCCAAGGATCAAATCCGGCCTTTGCCACACCAGATTTTAGTATGATTATACTTTTCCCATAAAATTTTAAATAAGTAACTTTTACACCACAAAGTGCTTTAACATAACAATTTCTCACTATCTACTCCATACCTCGTAAACAACATAATATATATATATATATATATATATATAATTCAAAAATATAAAATAAAAAATACTCTTAAAAAATCTCATTCACCAAATTATATCATACTTTTTAATTTAAATATCTAAATTATAAAAATATCTTTATTTCTTAATTGTAGTTAAATATGTAATTAATTGGACTCATAAATAAATAAATAAATATATATATATATATAAAACATGAACAATTAAATATTTAAAATTAAATTATATATGAAAATAAGTTAACATGCTTTTAAAATTGTGACTGATTTGATATTTAGATGTAACGACAAATAAATTGTCTAATTAAACATATAGATTTATCGCAGTCATTAGATAAACGAGTTAAATATCATCAATTAATTTAATATATGGAATTGTTTTAATTGATATTTTCTTTAAGAAAATTAATGGTAAATATGTATATTAAATTTAAAGGATCGTGTAGAATTGTGATCTAGATAAGGTACATATAAAGGATCATGTAGAATTGTGATCTAGGTAGGGTACATTTAAATAATTAATTAACATGTAATTATCATATTTAAAAAGAGTAGACAATTTTTTTTATTAGGAGAATTATAACAGTGGAAAGAATAAAATAAGAGTAATGAATTTTGAAAGTAAAATAAGGAAACTATTTTTTTTTTTTAATTTTATATTTGGCTTTCCCTTATAAATATTTAATTTTATTTTTGGCTTTTCCTTATAGGTTTGGTTTTTTTTTGGTTTTAATAGGTTTACTCCAATCCAAAGAACCAATAAAACTTAAGATGATGGTGTCGTCTTTTGAGGAGAATATTTTGGAGGGAAAAGAAGGAAACTACTTTTTTTAATTGTAGTTTTGATTTATCTCTTTGTAGGTTTACTCAAATGTCAAGTGTAGATATCCATTGAATGCATAATTAAATTCCACATTCAAAGAGTACCCACTCAACATACTTTTGAATAGATCTAGACCGAAAAAAAAGAAGAAAATACATGAAAAAACATGTTACCACATTTTTTTCATGTATTTCCAATTATTTTTTTCCATCTAGGCCTACTCAGAATTATGCAGAGTTGGTACTCGTTGTATGTGGAATTTGATTATGCATCCAATGGATGTCTACACTTGACATTTGTTTAAACCTACAAAGAGATTAACCGAAACTGCAATTAAAGAAAGTAGTTTTCTTCTTTTCCCTCCAAAATATTCTCCTTAGGGTATGACACCATCATCTTAAATCCTATTGGTTCTTTTAAAGTGAATTTTGTTAGTACATTTTTTGTTTTGAGATTCATTTTTTACCTCAAAATTCTCGTAATGATCTTTTTGTAATACAACAATGAATATTTTTTTCAATGTAAAGTTAAATTAAGTTGTTCATAACGATTTTATTATAATTTTTTTTGACACAATCAATGGGAGTCATTGAATTGAATTTGGAAGAGTTAGGGAACATGTAATCATTGTTGGTTGTAACTTAGAATTGGTATTGAACTTAGAGAGGGATTGATGTTAGAAAGAGAGACATATTGTTCCAGATGTTCCTTGAGAGGGAATGTTGTTGGATAGAGGGTATAGAGTAATATCACAGGTTTGTTGTGAGTGATATACTCATTTGTTTTAGATCTACGGAAATAACATGGAATAGCAAGGGAGATTTATATCATCTAGATCAAGGATGGATCTAGGGCTTGATCCATTGGATTAGATCCAAGGTAATTGTTATACATGTAAGTTCCTCGAGGGTCATTACTCTAATAAGGCAACCAAAGTAGGTTTTGAGAAGAATCCAATGAAGCACTGTTGATTGGCAAAAAAATGTGTGTAATATGTTATTATGCATGATCTGATTGTTAGTTTTATATGTTTTGTTGTGCACAATCTATTTTTGGTTAGACAAATTAGTGTGTTTCAATTCATTATTTGTGTAAAGGTAATAGGAAGTTGTTTCCTGATCTGGTGTGTGTGTGTGCACTAAGTATAGTACCCAAAATATAACATGCCTTAGGCCATATCACAAATTTACAAGATATGACTCAAACACTTGTCTAATGCTTGTTAGAAACCAAGATAATACAGAGAGGGGGTGAATTCGTGTTATGGTCAATTTTAAAAATTATTAACAATATCCAATATTTCAATTCATTTAGCAATCAATCATGTAAACAACACATATAAACATGAGATGTACATTGAAACCCATAAAGGGATAAAACAAAAAAACTTATGTATGAATATTGTTGTAGGTTGTAACCTATTGTTACATAAGATTTTCTGGCTCCAACAAGAAGGAGACACTCATCCCTTGAATTTACGAGCACCCACTTGTAGGAAGAACCAACTCCCTGATCTTTACAAGCTCCAACCTAAACAAAGTACCAACTCCCTAATATTTTACAAGAGCCAACCTAAAGGAGGCACCAACCCCCTAATGTGCAGGCACTGACTTGCTTGCATTAGAGAAATTTTGGTAAAAAATGGGCCTTAAAAAATTGTGCAACAAAAATCAATTTTATAAGAACCAATAGGATTCAATATGATGGTGTTAACCACGGTGGATGATTCACCATTTTTGGAGTAAAAAAAAAAAAGAGAATCCAATTGTTCAACTCATATTTTCAACTTATCTCCTTATATTTTTACTCAAATTTTGAGTGGGAGCACTTGTTCGATGCAAAATTTATTTTTTCATCCAAGGAGTATCCATGTTGCATATTTTCGATGGACCCTACTACACGAAAAATGTGAGATACATGAAAAAACGTTATTGCAATCATGTTTTTTTTTTCCATGTATTTCATATTTTTCGTGTAGTAGGGTCCATCATAAGTATGCAACATGAGTACTCCTCTAACGCAAAATTAAACTCAACATCCAACGAGTGCCCTCGCTCGAAATTTGAGTAAAATCATAGGGAGATAAGTTGAAAATACGAATTGAAAAATTAATTTTTTTCTTTTTTCCCTTCAAAGCTTGATGAGTTAACCTAATCTTATTTTATTATTTCCACTATTATTTTATAATATTCCTTATGAGGCCCATTTTCAACCTCAAAATTTCTCTAATGAGGCGAAAACTTATTAAATCTATTTGTAGGCAACAACCCCTAATAGTTACACCATGGACCTCCCTTTCATAACATTTTCATACTTGATCAATTCATTTAGTCATAAAAGGAAACAATTTAACATTCTGATACAAAGTGTCCTTAACAATCTGCAACCTTAACTCTGATATATGTAATAATATCATTATTTTGAGTCATTTGACAACACTAACATCTTAGAGGTAGACAAAAGCACAAATATTATGTCATCAAAAACTAACAAGCTCTGCATTATATATAGATAGTAACCAATCTTTATGCAAACTTCATTGTAGCAGATAAGTTTGAAAAAAAATCCTAACATAGGATAAACATCCTTTTCGACCTTCATCCCTTCTATATTCTTTCCTTTAAGGATAGTGTGAATATAACCTTGTTACCAAAAGAAAAATAAATTCAACCCTATCACAAAGAAAAAAAAAAATGAAATGTGACCCTATCACAAAGAAAAAAATAAGAAGGAAATTCAACCCTATAACAAAGAAAAAAATAAGAAGGAAATTCAACCCTATAACAAAGCAAACAAACTTGGCGTTGTAGCTTTTGGTTCTATGTGTCATATATCTTCAATTTCATTCATGTGCACACACAACAAACTCAATGACATGCACTTCATCACCTTTGAACATATATTTATACTTTAGGGTTTATGGCACATTGGCTTGAACAAGGTCGATAAGAGAATTTTACTACCCCAAGTAATTTAATAACCATTGATTGTTTCCCCTGGTAAATTTGACGTTGAACATGTGGTTTACACTTTTAATTTTAATGTATTTTTATAATAGGATCAAGGCCATATATCGTGGTTCCAATCACACTTGCTCCTGGGGGCTTATTGCCTCGACTCATCTGACCATGTCATACAACCATGCCCTCAACAATTCTAGGGAAATATTTTATTGATACCATGTTATCATCATGCTACATGGAACCCTTTGGGTGGTGCCATGTTTCACCCAAAACTGCCCCCCTTGGCCACACAAAAACACCATATACAAGTGACATGTGTCACCCTTCCGTATGGCAATGTGTCAGTTTCCATGTCATATTTCATCTTGTTGAGTCACCTACCATGTCAATGTTGATGGGACTACCCTATGATCATTGGAGGGTCATACAATTTCAAGTTCTCCATATTTGCAATTGAATAAATCTGCATATATGGCGGTAGATCTAACCGAAAAACCTTAGTTCCAATCTTCTCCAAAATGGTAAATGACCCATACCAAATTAGCTTGAGCTTCTTACCTTCTCCTTTTAACTTGTATTTGTTTATATGATGCCAAACTTGATCACCAACTAGGAAGTGATGATCCACCCTATGTTTATTGTGCTTATATTTGTACTAGGCTTGACTCTTCTCCAACTGTTCCTCCACTACTTGATGCACCATTTGGATCTTCTGAAAGAATTTTTGAGCCTTACCTTCATCTCTCTACTCATCGAAATAAACATCATTCAACTAATCTAAAAAATCATCGATACGAGGAAGAGGGTATGAATTCTTTACCATGATCTTATTTAATGCACAAAATTTAACACAAATTTTCCAAGTACCATCCTTCTTCCATACCATCACAATATGAGATCCACATGTAGAGGAACTAATCATGATGATTCCATTTTAAAGCAATTCTTGAACTTGCTTCTTAATCTCTACATTTTTAATCATGAACATATTGTACATTCCAACACTAGGTAGAGGGGCACTTTCTTGTAATTGAATCTCATGCTGAATCTCTCTCTTAGCACGTAATCCTTTAGGTTCCTGGAAAATATCATCATAATTTGAAATGAGTTTAATTAATTCATCTTTATGAGATAGATCACAACCCTTAAAAGCAACATATTTTTTAGTATACTTTTCTTTCACAAAAAGAAGTACAAATTTCTTGGTGGAATTTGTGAGCTTCTTCGTTTCCCTTGCACTGACAAGTGATAAGTTTGTATTCATGTTGTGTACTCTAACAATATACTCAACCCCATCTTTGGTGAGGTGATATTTGTTCTCCTGCTTTTGAAGAATACAAATTTCCTATCATACAAATAAGGGCTTCCCAAAACAATTCCACAAATCTCAAGAGGAACCACATCTAATTCAACCTCATCAACAAATTTCGAAGTGATAACAAATCTAAGTTTACATTGCTTCGTCACTTGCAACTTTGCATTATCACATAACCAACCGATATGATAATGTTTCTCGTGAGGCGTTGTTTCTAATTTGACATTAGAGAATTTTTGAGGTCTAAAATGGGCCTCCGAAGAAATAATATTTAAGTTGTTGCAATAGCTCCAATAGCGTATATTTAAGTTGTTGCAGTTAAAAAGCTCGTAGTTGGATCTTGGTTCATAAAGGTCTGTTCACCTACTCGGTGTGCACCTGCCCTTCCGTCCCTTTTTTCGGCGGCGTGCTCTTGGCCTTAATTGGCTGGGTCGCGGTTCCGACGGTGTTACTTTGAAAAAATCAGAGTGCTCAAAGCAAGCTTATGCTCTGAATACATTGCTTCATTCAAATTTCTGCCCTATCAAATTTCGATGGTAGGATAGAGGCCTACCATGGTGGTGATGGGTGACAGAGAATTAGGGTTCGATTCCGGAGAGGGAGCCTGAGAAACAACTACCACATCCAAGGAAGGCAGCAGGCGCGCAAATTACCCAATCCTGACATGGGGAGGTAGTGACAATAAATAACAATACTGGGCTCATCGAGTCTGGTAATTGGAATGAGTACAATCTAAATCCCTTAATGAGGATCCACTGGAGGGCAAGTCTAGATAAAATAATAGTGGAAATAATAAAATAAGATTAGATTACCTCATCAAGTTTTGGAGGGAAAAAAGAAAAAGCTATTTTTTTCAACTGATATTTTCAACTTATCTCCTTATGAATTTACTCAAATTTCGAGCTGAAACACTCGTTGGATGCATAATTTATTTTTCATCCAAGGAGTACCCATGTTGCATACTTTCGATGGACCCTACTACAAGAAAAATATGAAATACATGAAAAAACGTGATTGTAATCACGTTTTTTCATGTAGTAGGGTCCATCAAAAGCATGCAACATAGGTACACCTTGAATGAAAAATTAAATTCTGCATCCAATGAGTGCTCCTGCTTGAAATTTGAGTAAAATGATAGGGAGATAAGTTGAAAATATGAGTTGAAAAAATAGCTTTTTATTTTTTTATCTTCTTACCATTTTACTCCAAAAATGGTGAATCATCTCCCATGGTTGACATCATCATATTGAATCCTATTTGTTCTTATAAAATTGATTTTTGTTGTACATTTTTGTTTTGAGACCCATTTTTTACCTTAAAATTTCTCTAATGGCTTCTTGAAAATCACTTCATTGTACGAATTTACAGGGTAAGTTCCTCCAACAGAAAACCAAAGGACATCACTCACAAACAGATCATAGATCAATACACCAATATTCTTGATGTGGTTAAAACCCTCAAAGAGGGAATCAATCCACGGCCCGAGCCAACGTGGCCACTTCAGACAATTTATTAATAAAAGAATGAAAATTTACATAAGCTTTTCTCATGAACAATCACACTACAAATGACCCTCCATGCTCTTTAAATAGATATCATGGACCAATCGAGTGTTAAGCCACAGATCAAGTGTCGGTAATGCCGAGGAGAGAAAGAACCGTCAGATCACTTCATGTTTAGAATATATCGTGACCGACGAATTGTAAGTTACAAAAGTACATAGTAAAGAAACACACTTTACCTAACTCTACACTAGACCGATTTATACTTAACTATTTCCTATGTGTTAGAATATCATAACATCCCCGATTAAGAACAACTTGGGATAGGATTGAAGGATGTACAAATATGACACAATAGGAGAAGGAAGGAGGCATTAGAGCCTATCCCCTCTTAGTGACAACTTCCTGAACTCCAACCATAAATCGAAGTTTAGTAAACTTCTCCTTTGTGAGAGCCTTTGTAAAGATGTCTGCAACTTGATCATCAGTTGAATAATATTGCACTTCAAGAACATGGTCATGAATGAGCTTTCTGACGAAGTGCATGTGTAGTTCAATGTGTTTGTTGCGCTGATGTTGGACTGGATATTTTCATAGTTGAATGGAACTTTTATTATCACAACATAGTGTAGCTGGATGTTGTTGCTGAAAGCCAAACTCTAACAACATTTGACGAAGCTACAAGGCCTCCTTACTAGCTTCTATGGCGCCACGATACTCTGCTTCTGCTGAAGAAATAGAAATGGCACTTTGTTTCTTGCAAGCCCATGTAATAGGTCCAGAACCAAGAGTGTAGACATAACCTGTAATAGACTTTTGATCATCAGGGTCACCAGTCCAATCGGAATCAGTGAAACCAACCAATAGAGGAGATGCTTCTACATTGTAATGAATCCCAAACTGAACTGTACCTCGAACATAACGAATTATTCTTTTAGTTTCTTTCCAATGAATTTCAAGTGGGTTTTGCATAAACCGAGAAATAAGGCCAACAACAAAGGAAATGTTAGGACGTGTATGGGTCAGATACAAAAGTTTTCCTACAAGCTGGCGGTATAAGGTAGCATCAACTTTAGGGGAAGTACAAGTGACTGAAATTTTGGCTCCAGAATGAAAGGGAGAAGGGGTTGGCTTACAGCCTTCCATGTGAAAATGGCATAGAAGATCACATGCATACATGGACTAGGAAATGGAAATACCTTCCTTGGTTTGCAAGGTTTAAAGACCAAAAAAATAGTGGAAGTGCCCTAAGTCTGTCATTTCAAACTTCTTTTTAAGGCTGGACTTCACATGGTTTATAAGATTGGGATCACTACCAGTAAGGATGAGATCATCAACATAAAGAACAAGAATGATAAGAGACTTACCTACTTTATTGGTGTAGAAAATATTGTCAGAATGACACCTAGAAAAGCGAGTATCTAAAAGAAAGCTATCCATTTTGGCATACCAAGCCCGAGGGGCTTGCTTGAGACCATAAAGGGATTTCTTAAGCCGACATACAAGGCTAGATTCTGTTTGTATAAAGCCAGAAGGTTATTCCATATAGATTTATTCATGCAAGTCCCCATGCAGGAAGGCATATTTAACATCCATTTGATGGACTTCCCATTTGAAAGAGGCAACAAGGGAAAGAACAAGGCAGATAGCATTCATTTTGGCAACAGGAGAGAAGGTTTCAGTATAGTCAATGCCTTCAACTTGTGAAATACCCTTAGCAACAAGACGAGCTTTATGTCTATCAACTTTTCGTTCTGGTCCAAACTTGGTTCTGTAAACCCATTTGCATCTAACAAGTCTTCATCCCTTTGGAAGAGGAACAAGGTCCCATGTATCATTTTCCAATAATGAACAATATTCTTCATTCATAGATGCGTCCCAATTTGGATGGCCTGAAGCTTCTGCAAAGGTTTCAGGATCATAATTCGGTGAATCTTGAGCCAGTAAAGAAGAGGCTCTAACGAATAGAGATAATGTACGTCGCTGATTTGTAGGATCATCTGCAAGAGCACCTGCTGCATCCCGAGTAGCACAAACCCATTTCGGAAGATGAGGAGTTGATGGAGGATCCTGAGAAGGTGGGGGAGGATTTTCATCCTTGCTGTCATCATTTGAAGAAGAAATATTTTCAGAAGTAGAAGGGATAGAGAGAGGTGGTACATCCGCTGAACTAGGCTCATAGCCCGATATATTTGCAAAAAACTTTACATCTCTTCTAATGATAATAGTTTTGGACCTAGGTGAAAGAAGTCTATATCCTTTGACATCTTCAGAATATCCAACAAAAATACATTTTTCACTCTTAGGTTCTAAGGTTTTATGTTTCTCATATGGAATATGGGCCCATGCTTCACTTCCAAAAACATGAAAGTGACTTACATCTGGTTTAATTGAGCTCCGTGCTTCTTCTGGAGTAATATTCTTTAAGACATTAGTAGGAGTAGATTTACTATGTAATTTGCATAGTTAATTGCTTCTGCCCAAAAATTAAGACCATGTCCTTTAGATTGAAGCATACAATTAGCCATTTCCTTTAAGGTGTGATTCTTCCTTTCAGCTACACCATTTTGTTGTGGAGTATATGGAACAATATGTTTCATTTGAATTCCATGCTCAGTGCAAAAGTTGATGAATTTGTTGTTGACATATTCTCTGCCATTATCAAATCTTAGCTTAAGAATTTGATGTCTAGATTGTTTATCAACAAAGGCCTTAAAGGCCAAGAACATGTTAAAGACTTCACTCGTGAATTTTAAGAAGTATACCCAAGTGTTTATGGAGGAATCATAAATGAAAGTTAATAAGTACTTGTAGCCAGAGAATGAAACAATTGGAAGTGTACCACGTAAATCACTATGCACAAGTTGTAAAGGGGATGAGGCGTGCTAAGAGGCACGTTTTTCAAAACTATCCTGATGATGCTTTCCAAGTACACATCTGGAACAAATACCATCTCTACAAGATACCATAGGAAGACCTGCCACCATATTTTCTTTACATAGATTTTGAAGGGAGAGATAGTTCAAGTGACCAAATAGCTCATGCCAAAGCTTGCTCACTTCACCATTAAGAGAAACAAATACCGAGGGAAGAGTTGATGACCCAAAGTTGTTAAACTTATACAACCTTGTAGAATCATCAATAATGCCAGTAGCTAAAATATGTCTAGGATTTCTTGGGTCCTTAACTACAACATCATGAGGTGAGAATTCAACGGTTTTACCTTCACCTGAATGAGTTATCTGATATACAGATAAAAGGTTGTAGGATAAGGTTGGAACACATAATACATCATTAACTTGATCATTGTCTAGATGAATAGTTCCAGTCCCTACAACACTAGGAGATCTATCGTCACCAACATATATATTTTTTGTGTCACAATCATTTAAAGAAGAAAACATGGCCTTATTTTTGACCATGTGATAAGAAGCTCCAGAATCAATGAGTCACTCATGAGAATGAGAAGAAGAAGATACATTTAGTGCATAACTAGACCGAGATGCTTGATAACCACATGTAGAGAGTGCAATTCCTGAACATGAAGTTGAAGTTGAAGAGTGCTCCAAATGGATGTTATGCTTCTTCATTGATGCTTCCAAGGCTTCTATCTTCTTAAAGCATTTGGATTCTAAGTGGCCATCTCGATTACAAAAGTTGCAATGTCTATCAACCTTTTTCCCTTTGTTTTTATTTTCCTTATCATTTTGTTGAATTGATTTTTCATTTTGAGACTGAAAGTGCTTAGGACCCTTGGTTGGTTTAGGACCATTCTTTTTAGGATACTGCTTCTTAGGATTCTATGAACTTGGTTGCTGTTGGGCAGCTAAGACTTTCTTAGAAGAGTTTCCAAGATTAAGAAGAACAAGATGTAAGAGTTTTTCTTGTTCTCTTATTGAAGAATCACAAAAGACACCAAAAGAGGGAGATTTGTAGTCTTGTCCTTGAGAAATAAAGGCTTCACTAATAGAATGGAAGGTGGAAACAGACACAGAGTAGGCTGGTCCCAACTTAGTGAGAATGGAATACATAAGGCTACCATCTTATTTCTTAACCTTAACACCTTCCAAGAGAAGTCCAAGGGTCTTGAAATTGGACAAAAAATATTCATGGAAAAAAAATTATTGGGGTCCAACGTAAGCAACTCATTTTCGAGTTGATGGACTCTAATTTCATTTTTAATTCCAGATCCTTTAGTGAGTTGTTTCATTACTTCATTAGGGGTATCAAGTTCTGCGATATGGAATCTAAGGTATGGAGAAATAGACATCCCTATCAACCCACGTGCTTGATCTTGCCTATTTTCCCATTTGGCTGCCTTATCTTCATCTATTGGTTTAGTTTCTTGGCTTGAGGCTATTCTGTAAAGACCTTTACTTCTAAGTAAATCCACAATGTAGGACCACCATTGGAAGTAGTTGGTTCTATCAAGAATAATTTGGCATGAACTTTCTATTTTAACAGAAACGAAGTGTTTCAATGTATCTCGAAAAAAGTGGCCGATTAAAAAAAACGGCTCTGAAAACGATTTCCGAATAAAGAAGTTATGACTTTTTGAAGAAAATATGTTGAAGATGCCGACGAAGTGTGTGAATGTGTGGAAGTGAATGATAATGTTATATTTAAAAAAAATCACCCCATTTCCAAACTTAATCTAATTAGCTCATTTAAAAAATATATATATTTTATGTGACCTTTTTTATAAATAAGTGAAAGTCACTTTTACAATGGTATTTTATGAGCTACCCACTAAATTGTAACTTAAATAAAAGATAAAGAGATTTTAGAATTATAAATGACTCACTTTTTATAATGGGTGAGAACACTTTTACATAAAGTAACTTTAAAACATAAGTTACATGTGCTTTTTGAAAAAATAACTCAATAAAAAGAAAGAATTGAACTCAAAACCTCTATTCTCATAAAGTAACTTTGGACCAAGTGAACTAGTTTAAAAGGTTAGTAATTTTTGGAAAAGATGAAGGTTTTTTTTTTTTAGTCACTGAAGCTTTGGGATGCGTGCTTACTTGAAAATCCCTTTTTGTCTACAAAACAAAAAAACACACAACCCAACACAGACATGCAAAAAAAACCCAATCCTTGTGGCTTGAAGTTAGCTTTTGCTAGAAACTAAATATTTTCCTCAATGTTTCTGATTTTCCAAGATCACACTAAGGCGCGGTGGAAATGAGCATACGCATGAGGAAAATCCTTCCTTTCTGTTTCTGATTTTCCCAGATCGCACAGAGTCGCGGGGCAAAAAACATACACAAAAATGAAAGGTATAGATTCGGTAATAAAAAATATAGAGATAAATAAACCGAAATAAACAGAGAGAAAATAGTTAGAACTGCAAGTAAACATTGTATACCTCAAAATCTTAAAAATAACGTAGCTAGGGCTACCGAAAACCTTTTTGCATGAAACGAAAGGGGTTCCTCACTGGAATAGATGCTCCTAACACAATAGAGTAGTCCTCTCGGCTCGAAAGTGGTCAGAAACAATAGATCTAGGAAAAGACAGCCAGATGGAGTTGTACCAACTTCCAATTTGGATCACCAACGGATGTGGCCCTCAAATAGCTCTAATACGATGTAGGAATTTACATGGTAAGTTCCTCAGACAGAACACCAAAGGATACCACTCACAAATAGATCACAAATCAATACACCAGTATTCTTGGCATGGTTAAAACCCTCAAAGGGAGAAACAGTCCACGACCTGAGCCAACGCGGACACTTCAGGAATTTATTAATAAAAGAATGAAAATTTACATAAGCTTCTCTCATGAACGGTCACACTACAAATGACCCTCCATGCTCTTTAGATAGAGATCATGGACCAATCGAGTGTTAAGCCATGGATCAAGTGTCAGTAATACCGAGGAGAGAATGAACTGTCGAATCACTTCATGTTTAGAACATATCATGACCGTTGGATTGTAAGTTACAAATGTACATAGTAAAGAAACACACTTTACCTAACTCTACGCTAGACCAAATTATACTTAACTATTTCCTATGTGTCGAAATATCCTAAGATTCATATATCAAATTCACTTGGGAACCTATCTCAAAAAGAGTATCTACTTTCATATGCTTGATAATCACCATAACATGAAAAATATCACTTTTTCTGCTTTCAACACTCGGAGATGGAATAGAACTAGAACTAGCATGAGCATATGTTTTACCATGCACTCCAACAGTAGTGACATGAGTTTCATCCCCTGAATAAAATCCCAAATCTTGTTACACTGCTGCAATAGTCTTTTGCTTTTCTTTGCCTCGAAACCTCTTAGGCCTTAGTTTAGGATGCAACATCCAACAATGAGCATCATCATTGTTATAGACATTTTTGTGCCTTACAACATTGAGCATGAAATGTCCATAATCTAAGGGATCCAAAGTCCCTAAACATGTTGTTCCTACCCCTAGAGGAACAAGGCTAACTAACCACAACAATTCACAGAAGTTCTCCACCTGAAACCACTCAGAAACAAGTCAATTCAGGATCATGTCAACTGCTCCACTGAGCATCTGTGCTGAATGTCAACTGCTACACTAGCTACCTGCGTTGAATGTCAACTCCAACACTAGCTACCTGCGTTGAATGTCAACTCCAACACTAGCTACCTGCGCTGAGCGAGTTTGGACATGTGGCAGACTCATTCCTCAAGGTGTCAGAAGCCAGGAAGCTTCCAAAATGACACTTGCCTCAGGGAATTCGACTGCGATGAGTAAGAGGTTCCAAATCTCCAAGTGGAAGCAAGAACCTCCAAGTGGACTCAAGAACTGACAGAGGGAGAGGACACTAGTCAGATCTCAAGCTGACTCATCCTCTCTCCAAACATCTATATATAGATCTCTCCTCCATGAGATCTAGAGGCTGGAATTTTGTTATTGCAAAGAATTGCTGTTGGTTTGAGACTGGAAACATTGGGTGCTTAATGCTTTGAAGGGAGCTGAAGAAGGAATTCCATTCTGCTGGGAAGGAGATGCTGGATTGGAGCCCTCTGGGTTGTATCTCTTCCTGAACCCTGTTATCAATCAATAAAGCTATCTTGGTTTTCTCCTATATACTGGTGTATTTGTATGATTGCATTAGTATATTTGATTTACTTCTAATCCTGAATCATTTGTGAATATGAATATCAGCCTTTGTGTTGTGTTCTTCTCTTGTCGCAAGTAGTTGTTCTCTTGTCACAGGTAGCTGTTCTCTTGTGATCTCGTGGGAATCAAGTAGCTATTCTCTTGAGCAAGCGAGGAGGCAAGTAGCTGTGAACACCCAAATAGAAGAGGATCTAGATCGAGGGACAAACAGAAGACAACGGTAAGTCTATCGATCTCTCCTCTTTCACATTTCATAAAGGAAGAGACGAGTATAGCTGTATCTGTTTGTTGCTAAGGCTCAATCACACCTTAGGTGGATAGGATCATCCTGCATAGGCATTTTTCCCCACAACAAATTGGCGCCTCCACTGGGGAGATTTGTTTAGTCATTTTATTTGTTTTTCTATTCTTGTTTGCATCATAGACTTGACAGCAACAATCGAACTGCATCTTTCCCGGATGCAAAGTAGAAAGTTGCTGCTTTGATCTAGTTGCTGGACTTATCTATGATCTAAACAATGGATCTACAAATGATTTTATGATCCTTGTGATAGTCTTTAGTACCCTATCAAAGCATCCCTCTGTTTATACCTTGCTTGTGTTTTTGATTTGGCCTGAAACAGTTGATTTTTGAGCATTTTATGACCCAGAACCCAAGGGAAACGAGAGTTTCTCCTTCAGCGCAGACACTGTGAAGGCAGTTTGCATTTCAACGCAGGTCCCGTGAAGGCTACCTGCGCTGAATGTCAAACCCACAGTGTTGGACTTGCGCTGAACCAGTTTAGCCTTGTGCAGCTGGGGTTCTCTGCTGTCTGTTGCCCTGTTTTGATCTCTATTTTTGCAGCCTTTAACCAGCATAGGTACCAGTCTGATAACCCCTTTTCTTTGCTTAGATTCCGCCTCTTTTTGTACAAAAAGACTGTGAATGTTTTTATGTGTTTGTGGCGTCATTTACAGTTTTCCTTTGCATGAGTAAAGTGGTCATCCTGTAGCCTTTGATTCAGATCTGATTGATTGTGGTCTTAGAAGAGAGTTCATTGGCTGTTTGCAGATTGATTATAGATTTACTTTTGCTTATTGGTTTGAATTTGTCTCTTTTAAGTGTCAAAACAAGTCTTTATTTCGAAAATCGTTAAGTGTTGTAATCTCTTCTATCTTCTCTGATTTCGAAAAAGTGAACTTGTTTGTATTGATCTTTTAAAAGCAAATTCAAAGTTGTGCAAAAAGCTTTCTTTGTAGGCATTAATACTAAGAAAGCGGAAAACAAACACCTGCATTGTGCATTTTGCATTTGATAGTTTGCATGTTGGATTTAGGAAAAGTGCATTAGAGTGTGCTGATTGCTCTTTGAGAAAAGATATGTCTTTCTTTTCCCTTAGTAGCTAGGATTTTCAAAGTTGAAAAGATAATAAAGCTTGCTTATCATCTTTAGACTGCATTTAGGAATTTGTATCATACATCTCGTGGTGAACCTTGAAAGGCAAACTTTAAAAAGATCAACCTAAAATAAACTGAATGAACCTAACAACGCTTTGTAACATAACGCACAACATAGAGGTCTAGGCTAGAGACGTGTTCCGGCGTCGTTAAGCCTAGTGACGGTCGATCTCGTGGAAGGTGGGTGATTCCTCCCGAGGGACGATAGCGCTAGTACGGATTGTGCTCCCACGTACCGTCGCGTATATATTGGGAGACCCCTATAGGCATATATCCTTTATCCTTAGGAAGCCGTGTCGTCCGCCCTACTAATCGCAATGCAGTGAACACAGCATTCACGAAGATCGACCGCCCGTACCCTAAAAAGTATTCTGCGGTTTTGCGAAAAGTTTGGCACACCCTCTGCCTAGAACTCCAGAGCAGTTTTTTTTGGCCTTTTTCAAACTCTATAACAGAAAAAGTCCATCCGAGCATTTGTCACTTCGGGCTCGTTAAAACATCGAAGGAGACTAGAGTCATCTTTAGCTTTTTCTCGACTCTTTAAAAGTGGAAAAGCAAGTTGTGTCTAAAGCGTCGTTAACAATTTATTTTAAATGGAACAATCACCCTTTATTCCCGTGTTGATCTTTAGGTTGAATAGATGGAGCACACCAACCAAGGAATTCCTCTTGGTGGAAATCCTAGTCCCTTCTCCTCTTGGGGAGATGTTGGTGCGCCCCACATTGCCACATTTTCGCTTCCAGGACTGACAATTGGCCTACCAGTCTGGCTCTTTTCAACCAATGTCGTTCAGAATACCACCATTCCTGAACAGTCGAGTCAACAGTTAGATCAAACAAGAGTTTCCTCCCAGCCTTCCACTTCATCTTCCTCCCCTCCTTCCTCTTCGCTTGACGGAACTGGTCGAACAAAAAACCGTGTTCCTAAGGAGAAGAAGGAGAAGAAGAAGAAAGAAAAGAAGAAGAAGGAGCCTAAGGCGACTGGGGGCAAACAAGCGTCATCTAACAAAAATCCACACACAGCACTCGTAAGGCCTAAATCGCCATGCGTCATATGCAAGGGAGACCACTTCCATAGAGATTGTCCCTGTATCCCCCGGATACTAAGGGACTGGTCCCCCCGTTTGCACAATTCGGTAGCATCGACCTCTGATAGCCATGTCGACTGCTCACCATCAACTAGTGGGAGTGAAGCCCCAGGACAGAGCGGGAAAGCTAAATTTCCCTGCAGACTGTGTGAAGGCGATCACGCCATCCACCGTTGTCCCTTCTTAGACGAGGCAAAAAGAGTTCTGGAAGATCGCCCAATTTTACGAGCGCATCTCCCTCATGGATATCAAAAAATCTTGCCAAGTCCCTCGCTAGTTGAGAATCCGGCTGACCCGCCCAGGTGGTCAGCCGAAGCACCTGTCATTGAAGATGAACCGTCTGAGTCCATACCTGACGAAAGTCTAAAGGTTGAAACGGCAGTTGACCCGGTTTTGCCTTCAGAGGATCTATCTTCGAATGACACCATCGCAGAAGAGAATAAAGACGACACCGTCCAGATTTTCTTCATCAGCACTGACTCTGATGATCAAGGGGGCAATGCTACCATTCCTTTATCGCAGGAAGGAAGTTCATCAGAGCGCTATCTGGCCGTATACTCGGTCCCACCACCAAGGAACCTGGTTGTGTCCTTCGACTGGAACCAACTAGGCAGACCCCGCTTGCCAGCTAGCATACCATTCAGAATCATTGTCCAAATATACAGAATGGTAATGGCTGGTACAGTTATTGATGAAGGGGTATCTATGAGTATCCTTTCCTCTATTGCTTGGAAAGCGCTTGGTTCGCCTGCGCTTTTTCCTGAAATGAGAAATCTATCAGGCTTTGATAAGGGAACCAGTCGACCTTTAGGGATCCTCCCCAATGTGCCTATAACACTGAAAGGGAAGACCGTTCAAATGAACGTGATGGTCGTTCAAGGACCCTTGGATTATAACCTACTCCTTGGACGAGACTATATATATTGCATGAGAGCTATAGTCTCCACACTCTTTAGAGTAATGTGTTTTCCGCATGAAGGAAGAATGGTCAAGCTCGTAGACCAACTTTCGTTTCCCAGATCACGCATCGCAAATAGTCATGTACCATCCCTAAATGGTCTATTCATGCAAGAAGTGTCTCAACCCATGGTCCGTCCTCCTGAAGAGCGCGAGTAATCTGGGAGGATATGACCGGAACCCAGGGGGCATGCGTCCTGGTCTGCTTCGGCAGGAAAACTTTGGGTATAGAGTAGGTTTCCGCGGGAGAATATGACTAGTCCGTACCCCATCCGTGATTGGAAGAGGGGTTGTTCTAGAATAGGATTCTTTTGTCAAAGTTACGTGTTTAGCGCCAGAGTCATTCACCCTTGTCTATTTCGGTAGACATTGCCGAGGAAGTGTTTTGTTTGAAAGAGTAACGAGACAATCTTTGGGTAACCTGAAAGAGGTAAGCCTCTCTCTTTAAAACAATTGTTTTGAAGGAAAAGAAGTAGAGGTAACCTTGAAATCGTACTTTATACCTGGGGGCATGCAAACCTTTTGGAGTGTTAGCAAGGGACGGCTATTTATTTTTTTAAATTTTTAGGACCTCTAACCCTTTAAACTCGTAGGATTAGTCGTTTCCAAACTTGCATAAAGAAAGGATAAGGAGCAAAGCTTAGTGAGATGAAGCTCCATAAAAAATAGAATCTTGATGAGACACTCTTATCTTATGACTGGGTATTCGAGCAGTTTTAGCATAAAGTTCATGCTCGTTAAAAAATAAACGCAAAATCGAGCAGTTTTAACGCGGAATTTATGCTCGTTAAAAAATAGAAAAGCGAAATCGAGCAGTTTTAGCATAAAGTTCATGCTCGTTAAAAAATAAACGCAAAATCGAGCAGTTTTAACGTGGAATTTATGCTCGTTAAAAAATAGAAAAGCGATTGTGAGCAAGCTTTCCCCTAGAGTTCAAGCTCATCCAAAAAAAAAAAGAACCGGTAAATAACCACTGTGATCGTAAATTTATCAGCCATAAAAGCCTTGGTCGTGTTTGCACCGTCACCTCCACTTTTCATTTGGCCGATCGTTCACCTCCATATGATTGTTTACCCATTTTGAGGAACAGCTGCGAAGAATGATTTCACCTAGCCATCCTTGTGACACTGCCGTGATTGGAAAATTCCAACCTGTACCTGGAATCAGCTGCTATCCCTGTTCATCACTTGTTCCTCAAAAGACGAGTCTTCTTTAAGCTCTTTTCAATTGACTCGTAAAATATGAAAAGATTGCCGAGTTTTGGCCTTCCATCTCGTTAAAGAAACCAGAAAAGCTATCTCTCCTCTAGATTTTAATCTTTTTGGACCTGAGGGATTATTGCACAAAAAGATCGAGCGCTTGTTTTGTTCGGCTCGTTAAAACTATCGAAAACTCATCCCTTCTGTATTGTTTTATACTTTTTCGGACTTAAGGGATTAGATGACGAAAAAGTAATTTTGGAGTTGACTTTATGTACCTTTTCAGACTCTCTAAAAGTGAAAAGGACCGAGTTATCCTTGTCGTTAGACTTGTTAAAATCACTAAATAGCGACAAACTTGTCTTTAGACGAGAACGAGTTTCACTATCGCTAGGCTCGTTAAAACATAGCGATGGGCTTGCCCGAAGGGCAGGTTATAGAACAAGCATATGTTATCCTCCTCAAGCTTGACAAAAATAAAGAGGTACTGGTCAGCAATGACTGGGGAAAAATTGGGAGAAAACTAAAGAAAACTTTGATGGTAGCAAGTCGCTCTTGAACATGACACTTTTCCTCCGTACCACAATCGGGTTGGGTTGTCTCATTCACCGGTCACATCACCATGGTCTCGCCATACCATCCATATTTGGGGTAATGCTATTGATCCATCGCATTAGTGTCACCATATGTTCAAGAGAAGTCGTTCAGAAAGAGTCAACCGGGTCCCATCCACTGCCATACATTATCCTTCATCCATTCATGACCGCCACCCTGAATCATATGTCACAGATCGTTTTCACCTCCATTAAAATCATTAGCTCCGTTCCGTGTCACTGATGTGGGATTCATCAAGGCCCTCCTTTGACGGATCGCTTCTTGTCGACATCAGCTCATTATCCAAGAAGTTGATCTAGGAACAACCCCTTCAGTACTTTGAAGCTTGCATGCCTCAATGGCAAGTTTCTCACTTCCGGTGACAGGTATACATCAATGACCTTCGACCAGAAGATTTTGCATGGTGTTCGATGCCAAGTCCTTTATTCACACCACGTGAATTGTACTGCAGTACCTTGAGGATCATTATCATTATCGGTGATTCCTCTCGCGCTTGTTAACGGTTTACATCATTGACCGGTAATCAAGCGATGTCTTTCCATGTTCGACTTCAGCGCAATTCTCACATGGATCAACTTGTACTTAGAGTGAAGATCGAACGAGTTTGAAGACCCCGGATCTAGTTTCATCCATCCGGGCTGCGATATATATTCATGAAATATAAAGACATTTGACATGTACATCATTGCAACAGATGATCATCCTACTCAAAGGATGATAATTTCGCCAAAATTATCAGTCTACCATCAGACGATCGTCTGTTCTATGTACAAAAATGAATTTATAAAGCTGAGCATGGGAATGCCCGCCTCAGCTAGATCATGAAAGCAGTATGAATCATAATGTATTGTATTGTATCTTATTACAGGTCTCCTCCCAGCAAATGGATGAAATTCGGACCCTCCTGGATAAAGCATTTCACCCGATAAACGGCCTCATACTTTAGGGGGCAACTGTTATAGACATTTTTGTGCCTTACAGCATTGAGCATGAAATGTCCATAATCTAAGGGATCCAAAGTCCCTAAACATGTTTTTCCTACCCCTAGAGGAACAAGGCTAACTAACCACAACAATTCACAGAAGTTCTCCACCTGAAACCACTCAGAAACAAGTCAATTCAGGATCATGTCAACTGCTCCACTGAGCATCTGCGCTGAATGTCAACTGCTACACTGGCTACCTGCGTTGAATGTCAACTCAAACACTAGCTACCTGCGCTGAGCGAGTTTGGACATGTGGCAGACTCATTCCTCAAGGTGTCAGAAGCCAGGAAGCTTCCAAAATGACACTTGCCTCAGGGAATTCGACTGGTGATGAGTAAGAGGTTCCAAATCTCCAAGTGGAAGCAAGAACCTCCAAGTGGACTCAAGAACTGACAGAGGGAGAGGACACTAGTCAGATCTCAAGCTGACTCATCCTCTCTCCAAACATCTATATATAGATCTCTCCTCCATGGGATCTAGAGGCTGGAATTTTGTTATTGCAAAGAATTGCTGTTGGTTTGAGACTGGAAACATTGGGTGCTTAATGCTTTGAAGGGAGCTGAAGAAGGAATTCCATTCTGCTGGGAAGGAGATGCTGGATTGGAGCCCTCTGGGTTGTATCTCTTCCTGAACCCTATTATCAATCAATAAAGCTATCTTGGTTTTCTCCTATATACTGGTGTATTTGTATGATTGCATTAGTATATTTGATTTACTTCTAATCCTGAATCATTTGTGAATATGAATATCTGCCTTTGTGTTGTGTTCTTCTCTTGTCGCAAGTAGCTGTTCTCTTGTCACAGGTAGCTGTTCTCTTGTGATCTCGTGGGAATCAAGTAGCTGTTCTCTTGAGCAAGCGAGGAGGCAAGTAGCTGTGAACACCCAAAGAGAAGAGGATCTAGATCGAGGGACAAACGGAAGACAACGGTAAGTCTATCGATCTCTCCTCTTTCACATTTCATAAAGGAAGAAACGAGTATAGTTGTATCTGTTTGTTTCTAAGGCTCTGTCACACCTTAGGTGGATAGGATCGTCCTGCATAGGCATTTTTCCCCACAACAATCATGCCCTTCCTTCTTACAATGAGAGCACGTTGGATTTGCCTCTTTTTTCTTCATTATAGTATCCTCCTTGCTTTTCCTTTTTTATTTTGAATTTTCCTTCGATGGACTTGGACAATTGTTTCTTCGTGAAATCATTCTGCACATTCTTTCCCATAGATTCAAAATGAGTATCTTGGACACATACTTCATCCAAATTAGTGGGATTAAATTAAAAAAGAGTGTGGCGAAGATAACTTGTTAGAAGAATCACCGCACCTCTATGGAATCCGTAATTTCCACCCTGGGGATCTTAGTCACTGATTTGTAATGTTTACCAACACCTGTGGGTTTTGGTGTAACAGCAAACCTCTACATGGTATCAGAGCTATTTGAGGGCCGCGTCTGTTGGTGATCCAAATCTGAAGCCGGTAGAACTGCATCCGATTGCTGTTTTCTAGATCTACTGTTTCTGACTGCTTTCGGGCCGAGAGGACTGCTCTATTGTTTTAGGAGCATCTGTTCCAGTGAGGAACCCCTTTCGTTTCACGCGAAAAGGTTTCTGGTAGCCCTAGCTACGTCATTTTTAAGATCTGGAGGTATACAATGTTTATTTGCAGTTTCTAGTTATTTTATTTCTATTTATTTCGGTTTATTTAGATCTTTTTTTATTACCGGATCTATACCTTTCATTTCTGCGTATGCTCTTTGCCCCACGACTTTGTGCGATCTGGGCAAATCAGAAACAAAGAGGAAGGATTTTTCTCATGTGTATGCTCTTTTCCGCCGCGCCTTAGTGTGATCTCGGAAAATCAGAAACATTGAGGAAAATATTTAGTTTTCGGCTAAAGCTAACTTCAAGCCACAAGGTTTGTTTTTTTTTGTATGTCGGTGTTGGGTTTTGTGTTTTGTAGGGAAAAAGACCTTTCTCAAGTAAGCACGCAGCCCAAAACTTCAGTGACTAAAAAAAAAAAACCCCCCCTTCCTCTTTTCCAAAAATTACTAAACTTTTAGTTTAGCTCACTTGGTCCAAAGCTACTTTATGAGAGTAGAGGTCTTGAGTTCAAGTCTTTTTTTTGTTGAGCTAATTAGATTAAGTTTGGAAAGGGGGCAGAATTTTTTTAACATTATCATTTATTTCTGCACATTCCTGCACTTCGTCGACATCTTCATCAACGTTTCTTCAAAAAGCCATAACTTCTTCATCCGGAAGCCGTTTTCAGAGCCGTTTTTTTTGAACCAGCGTAATTTTTTGAGATCTTTCCATTGGAACACTTAATTTCAGTATATATAGCTTTAGTTTTTGTTAAGATGGAAAGTCCATGCCAAGTTATTCTTGACAGCACCAACTACTTCCAATGTTGGTCTTACATTGTGGATTTACTTAGAAGTAAAGGTCTCTACAGAATAGCCACAGGCCAAGAAACCAAATCGAAAGATGAAGATAAGGCAGATAAATGGGAAAATAGGCAAGATCAAGCACGTGGGTTGATAGGGATGTCTGTTTCTCCAGATCTTAGATTCCATATTGCAGAACTTGATACTCCTAATGAAGCAATGAAACAAATTACTAAAGTTTTTGGAATAAAAAATGAACTTAAAGCCCATCAACTCGAAAATGAGTTGCTTACATTGGACCCCAATAATTTCTCTTGCATTGAATATTTTTTGTCCAAGTTCAAGACCCTTAGACTTCTCTTGGAAGGTGTTAAGGTTAAGAAAGAAGATGGTAACCTTATCTATTCCATCCTTACTAAGTTGGGACCAGCCTACTCTGTGTTTGTTTCCAGCTTCCATTCTACAAGAGAAGCCTTAATTTCTCAAGGACAAGCCTACAAGTCCCCTTCCTTTGATTCTTTTTGTGATTCTTTAATAAGAGAACAAGAAAAACTCTTACACCTTGGCCTTCTTAATCTTGGAAACTCTTCTAAGAAAGCGTTAGCCGCCCAGCAGCAACCAAATTCAAAGAATCCTAAGAAGTTGTATCCTAAAAGGAATGGTCCTAAACCAAACAAGGGTCCTAAGCAATTTCAGACTCAAAATGAAAAATCATTTCAACAAAATGATAAGGCAAATAAAAACAAAGGGAAGAAGACTGATAGACATTGCCACTTTTGTAATCGAGGTGGCCACTTAGAATCCAAATGCTTTAAGAAGATGGAAGCCTTGGAAGTAACAATGAAGAAGCATAACATCCATTTGGAGCACTCTTCAACTTCAACTTCATCTTTAGGAATGGCACTTTCTGCATGTGGTTGTCAAGCATCTCGGTTTGGCTATGCACTAAATGTATCTTCTTGTTCTCATTCTCATGAGTGGCTCATTGATTCTGGAGCTTCTTATCACATGGCCAAAAACAAAGCCATGTTTTCTTCTTTAAATGGTTGTAACACCAAAAATATATATGTTGGTGATGATAGATCTCTTAGTGTTGTAGGGACTGGAACTGTTCATATAGACAATGGTCAATTTAATGATGTATTATGTGTTCCAACCTTATCCTGCAACCTTCTATCTGTATATCAGATAACTCATTCAGGTGAAGGTAAAATCGTTGAATTTTCACCTCACGATGTTGTAATTAAGGACCTAAGAGATCCTAGACAGATTTTAGCTACTGACATTGCTGATGATTCTACAAGGTTGTATAAGTTTCACAACTTTGGGTCATCAAATCTTCCCTCGGTATTTGTTGCTCATAACGATGAAGTGAGCAAACTTTGGCATGAGCGATTTGGTCACTTAAACTATCGCTCCCTTCAAAATCTATGTAAAGAAAATATGGTGACAGGTCTTCCAATGGTATCTTGCAGAGATGGTGTTTGTTTCGGATGTGTACTTGGAAAACATCATCTGGACAGTTTTGAAAAACATGCCTCTTGGCACGCCTCAACCCTTTTACAGCTTGTGCATAGTGATTTATGTGGTCCACTTCCAGTTGTTTCATTCTTTGGCTACAAGTATTTCTTAACTTTCATTGATGATTTCTCCAGACGCACTTGGGTATACTTCTTAAAACTCAAGAGTGAAGTATTTAACATGTTCTTGGCCTTTAAGGCCTTTGTTGAAAAACATTCTGGACATCAAATTCTTAAGCTAAGATCTGATAATGGTGGAGAATATGTTAACAACAAATTCATCAACTTTTGCACTGAGAATGGAATTCAAATGCAACATACTATTCCATATACTCCACAACAAAATGGTGTAGCTGAAAGGAAGAATCACACTTTAAAGGAAATGGCTAATTGTATGCTTCAATCTAAAGGACTTAGTCTTAATTATTGGGCAGAGGCAATTAACTGTGCAAATTACATAATAAATCGCACTCCTACTAATGTTTTAAAGAATATCGCTCCAGAAGAAGCATGGAGCTCAATTAAACCAGATGTAAGTCACTTTCGTGTTTTTGGAAGTGAAGCATGGGCCCATATTCCATATGAGAAACATAAAGATTTAGAACCTAAGAGTGAAAAATGTATTTTTTTTGGATATTCTGAAGATGTCAAAGGATATAGACTTATTCCACTTAAGTAAAAAAATGTTATCATTAGAAGAGATGTAAAGTTTGCTGAAAATATATCGGCCTACGAGCCTAGTTCGGTGGATCTGCCACCTCTCTCTATCTCTTCTACTTTTGAAAATATTTCTTCTTCAGATGATGAAAGCGAGGATGACAATCCTCCCCCACCTTCTCAGGATCCTCCTTCAGCTCCTCAGCTTCCAAAATGGGTCCGTGCTACTCGAGATGCAGCAGGTGATCTTGCCGGTGATCCTACAGATCAACGACGTACACGTTCTTAGTTCGATAGAGCCTCTTCTTTACTGGCTCAAGCTTCAGCAAATTATGATCCTGACACCTTTGCAGAAGCTTCAGGCCATCCAGATTGGGACGCAGCTATGAATGAAGAATATCGTTCATTATTGGCAAATGATACATGGGATCTTGTTCCTCTACCAAAGGGACGAAAACTTGTTAGATGCAAATGGGTTTACAGAACCAAGTATGGACCAGATGGGAAAGTTGATAAACATAAAGCTCGTCTTGTTGCTAAGGGTTTTTCACAAGTTGAAGGCATTGACTATACTGAAACCTTCTCCCCTGTTGCCAAAATGAACTCTATCCGCCTTGTTCTTTCCCTTGCTGCCTCCTTCAAATGGGAAGTCCATCAGATGGATGTTAAATCCGCCTTCTTGCATGGGGACTTGCATGAAGAAATCTATATGGAACAACCTATTGGATTTATACAAATAGACTCCAGCCTTGTATGTTGGCTTAAGAAATCCCTTTATGGTCTCAAGCAAGCTCCTCGGGCTTGGTATGCCAAAATGGATAGCTTTCTTTTAGAATCTGGGTTTTCTAGGTGTCATTCTTACAATACTGTCTAACCGAGAAAGTGGGAAAGTCTCTTATCATTCTTGTTCTTTATGTTGATGATCTTATCCTCACTGGTAGTGATCCCAACCTTATCAACCATGTGAAGTCCAACCTTCAAAAGAATTTTGAAATGACAGACTTAGGACACTTGCATTATTTTCTTGGTCTTCAAGTCTTGCAATCCAAGGAAGGTATTTCCCTTTCCTAGTCCAAGCATGCTTGTGATCTTCTACGCCATTTTCACATGGAAGACTGTAAGCCAGCCCCTTTTCCCTTTCAGTCTGGAGCCAAACTTTCAGTCACTTGTACTTCCCCTGAAGTTGATGCGACCTTATATCGTCAACTTGTAGGAAAACTTTTGTATCTAACCCATACTCATCCTGACCTTTCCTTTGTTGTTGGCCTTGTTGCTCGGTTTATGCAAAACCCACATGAAAGTCATTGGAAAGCAGCTAAAAGAATACTTCGTTATGTTCGAGGTACAGTTCAGTTTGGGATTCATTACAGTGCCGAAGCATCTCCTCTATTGGTTGGTTTCACTGATTCTGATTGGGCTGGTGACCCTGATGATTAGAAGTCTATTGCAGGTTATGTGTTCACTCTTGGTTCAGGACCTATTACATGGGCTTGCAAGAAACAAGGTGCCATTTCTCTTTCTTCAGCAGAAGCATAGTATCGTGGTGCCGTAGAAGCTAGTAAGGAAGCCTTGTGGCTTCGTCAGATCCTGTCAGAGTTTGGCTTTCAGAAGCAACATCCGACTACACTTTGGTGTGATAATCAAAGTGCCATCCATCTATGAAAAGATCCAGTCCAATATCAGCGTAGCAAAACACATTGAACTGCACATGCACTTCATCAGAAAGATCATTCACGACCATGTTCTTGAAGTGCAATATTGTTCAACCGATCATCAAGTTGCAGACATCTTTACAAAGGCCCTCACAGAGGCGAAGTTTACTAAATTTTGATTTATGGTTGGAGTTCAGGAAGTTGTCACTAAGGGGGGATAGGCTCTAGTGCCTCCTTCCTTCTCCTATTGTGTCATATTTGTAAATCCTTCAATCCTATCCCAAGTTGTTCTTAAGGGGGGATGTTAGGATATTCCGACACATAGGAAATAGTTAAGTATAACTTGGTCTAGTGTAGAGTTAGGTAAAGTGTGTTTCTTTACTATGTACTTTTGTAACTTACAATCCGACGGTCACGATATGTAGTGATCCAACGGTTCATTCTCTCCTCGGTATTACCGACACTTGATCCGTGGCTTAACACCCGATTGGTCCATGATCTCTATTTAAAGAGCATGGAGGATCATTTTTAGGTTAACTGTTCATGAGAGAAGCTTATGTAAAATTTCATTCTTTTATTAATAAATTGCCTGAAGTGGCCACGTTGGCTAAGGCCGTGGACTGTTTCCCTCTTTGAGGGTTTTAACCACGTCAAAATACTGGTGTATTGATCTGTGATCTGTTTGTGAGCGGTGTCCTTTGGTATCAGAGCTTGGACCCAGGTTCGATTCCCCGAGTTGCGTTTGAGGGGAGGTGTTGGAAGAATCACCGCACCTCTATGGAATCCATAATTTCCACCTTGGGGATCCTAGTCACTGATTTGTAATGTTTACCAACACTTGCGGGTTTTGGTGTAACGACAAACCTCCACATAACTATGCAATGCACTGAAGTATTTTAAAAGTTTCTCTAGAGAATCTAACGGGATATTTAAAGCCAATGATTTCTTCCTAAATTATTCTGTAAAACTTTGCATGCTTCATCCTCTTCCTTGTCTCAAACTTTTCCATTCCATGATTTCTTTCTAAGTATAGGCTAAAGGATAAAAACATTTCTTTAATACACTAGTGAATTTCGACCATGAATAAGGGAGCTCACCATTCTTTTTGCTACCTTCTCGAAGTTTAATTTCCCACCAAAGCAATATTGTACCTTCAAGTTGAATAGAGGTTAACTAAATTTTTACCTCTTCTTAAACAATATGCTGAATACGACAATAAAGTTCTATCCGAATTTAGTCTTATGTGATGCATATCTTGTATACTAAGAAATATTTAAGTGATAATCACATTAGAAATAATGTGTCGACTCGTTTCAAATCATGCAGTCTGGTTCATCGTCTGGACAAGATAGAGAATTAGATCTTGGCAACATGTTAAATAAAGAGAGTGATGTAGAGACAATTAATTCTAACAGTTAGAATCTAACGAATAATTTTGAATAAAGTAATTTTATTTATTATTTATTAATAAAATTCTATCTGTTGAATGCAATTATCTAATATTCTGCATTAAGCTTGTCATTATACAATGGTAATTCAAACTTAACATCTAACTTCAACAATGGCTTCTTTAAAGTAATCTTCTTATGAGGAGATGGTGGCAAAGAATTAAATAGAAGAAAAAAAGAGGTGAGGAATGAGGAGGAGAGGGAGGTCTCGAAGGAGGAGGAGAAAACAAAGGAAGAGGGGGTTGATTACCCTTGTGCTTGACTTGATTAGTGATTTCTTCTTTCTAAATTCCTCTTTCTTTATAGAGCTCTTCCACCTTTAATTGCAACATAGTGAATTCCTCGAGAAAATATGACTAAAAGTTAAAAGGATTTTCTCATCTTGGTGAACCTATCTCTCCTCTTTCAATGAATCTCCACAAACCAACTTCAGGATTATAAGCTTCAAGTTCACCTTCTTTCTTCTTAAATCTTGTACCTCATAATCATTCACACTCAAGAACCAAATCAAACTGGCTCATTTAAGCTGTAATGTTCCTAAGTAGGAATACAAGTGATATTAAGCATACAATTTGTTCAACAAATTTAAAAACAAAATATATATTAAGCACCCATGGAAATGCTAGAAATAATGAACCGCTGAGCCATTTTATTACTTCTTTGAGGGAAAAATACAATATATAATAGAGTGGTGCACTTGGGCTTCTCTCAATGGAAAATCATGACAAAACCCTAGTGAGAAATGGTTGAATCGATGGTTGCCTCAAATGCTGCACCAATCTACACTGCGCTACCTAGAAAACTGCCCTTTCTATTGAATTCGAATGGCTCGAAACACCACTTCCCATGCTCAGAAAAGTATGGAAAATTAGCCTCGGTCTCTCCACCAAATACCTAGAATAACACACGAAGGAATTCGCCAAATGCTGACCTCGAAATTTTGGCCCAAATTCCCCTTAGCTCCTCTAGCAGTTAGATGAGTTGGGACCCTATTTGACCACTTATATCTACCCAAAAAATTCTATAAAATTTGGAGTGTGATCCTTGTTCAAAACCCAGAAAAACCTAGAAAGGGTTTCCCTTGGTTCCAACCTTCAAAAATTGACCCTATACAGCTTGACCCTCCTACAATTTCGAATTCTGTTGCTGTGACTGATCTTGTCAATCTCTACTCTTCCAACTCCAACAATCCTCCTCAAATTTCCCTCCAAGTGATCTCCTATGCCTCTTGGCCAGCTCCATCTCTATAATTCCTTCTTCCGACTCCCATGTGAGCCTAGTGATGGCTCTCTGTGCAGGGCCAGGTGACTGTAAATCGAACTGCTCCAATGGAACAACCTCCTGCTCCAAAAATCTCCCAGAAGGTTGATCCTCCACTTTAGCTTCAATTCCCAAACTCCCCCGACAATTGCTGCCTGGATGAACCCACAAGAAACACCTGTGTGTTCCCCTTCTGCGTCCTCCAGAAACACGCACTAGCTGAGACAAATGCTGGATGATATGACTATGAAACTACACCAACTCTCCTCCAAGGTAGTACGGATTTTCTTTTTAGGGTGGCACTCGAAGTCCACCGAAGCAAATGTTGAGATCTTCGTCGGAGACACTCATGTGCTAAACAACATAGTAACCCGACTAAGCATCTCGAGAAATGAAGGTTGATTTCAATATGTAAAAAGATAAGATGCTGAAATGAGGAGAGTTGCCTTCCTAATATAGATTTCATGGAGAACTTTTCCCTCCATCGTGGTTCCATCACTTAACCATCGATTTCCCCTCCATGCAAATCAAACTAAGGAATGCATATTCTCCTAGTGTGGGTGCCCCCCATGTACAAATTAACCAAATCAAAATAGCTTCTACTAAGTCTAGCCTCCTAATAAAATCAAATGGGCCCCATGATCTCCAAAATTGGCCCCAAAATGTAGAAATTAAACCAGTTCCAAAATAATTTATGAAGGGACATTATAGTCCTCCTCTCCCAAATGTTGCTTGTCCCCAAGCAACTTCAGTGCTGGATGCTCAAGTATTCGCTCACCCTCCCAAGTAGCATCCTCATCCAGCAAGCTCGTCCAATGCACCAAAAATCGCTTGTCCTCAAGCAATGTTTGAGCAAGTATCCTCTCTAACTGTTGCTCCCCACTGTCACTGCAAAATGTGCCAGGGTCCTAGATGTGCCACTGGATTGTGCTTGAATTTTGCACTGTCTTGATATGAAAGAATCATTCAATACCAGGATCCCAGGCAATTCTGTTCAACATGAAGCTCCCTTCGCTCCACTCACTATCCTGCCTGGTGAAAGTACCAGAATTCCCCTGCTCCATCAATGACTCGCTTAAGCCCAATGGAAGATCTGTATGATATCCCCCTGCAGTATCCGACGCATCCCTAAAGGTTATTGAGTTGTGAAGAGTTGTGATGCCCCAATTCCTTGCTAGTCCCAGGGTGGTCCCACCATGCTGACGCTGCGCTACTTTGACTATCTCATACTCCCCATCGTGTGCAATCAGTATCCTCCTCTCCTGGAACTCGATGGTGGAATATTGAAAGAGGCGAGACACAACCTGCCTGGGAAACTCCATGGCACCAAAGCCTACCCATCCAAATATAACTTTGAGCTTCTGCAACAACAAATAATGTATGCCTCCCCATATGATGAAACCCTCTGTGAGCCCCCATGTGTCATCCCAAGATTGAACTATATCACTCTCTGCTATGACTCCACTCATCACAAGTGATCTATCGATCAGTTGAATACCTGCATCCCATAGCTAGATTTGCTGCAGCATAGCCCTGTCAACTGATAGAATCCATCTGGTCCTCATCTCTAGTCCCTGCATGTGATCACTATATAGGCTCCATATATCGTGGGCTAATATGATGCATGCTAATCTATCTTGTGCATGCCACTATGTAGTACCGATGATCGTTGGAAGCCACGTGTGCCAAAGAGATACTCCCTGAATGCAACCGAAAGATGGGTATATGATACTTGTAATCGACTTAGAGTATGTGGATCCCTCCTGTCCCTACCATCCATGTCCCTTGGGTTTTCCATCCGCTCTCTCGATAATGTGCCAATATAAGGTTTGGAGCTCAGACACATACTGAGAAACTACCTGAGTTGTACCCGTTATCCTCTGCTCATGCTTGGTGATGCAATGACCTAAGAAAAGAGTGACACATGTCTCCCTTGGGACTAGCTCCCTAGATGCAGGCTCGATGATGAATGATATGCCACCCCTGCAGATGATCACCTCATTCCCCAACCCATGAAAATCAACTGATGCACCAATCCAATTCCACTGCTGAAAAGTCTGCCCCCTAGTGCGCTGAGTATTACCTGAATATCTCAGGTGAGCTCCTTGTCCCTCGCTGCTCATGCCCAAAGTGTAGAAAGTCGACAAAATAATCAACTATGCCCGAGAGGGATGTAGAAGAGGGTTAAGCATGTGAGTCCCTGTGGATAACATCAAGTATCACTCATGTGTGTCCCTATTGATCCTAGGTGAACTACAGCCAAAGGTATGCCCGATGTTTCCGTCCAAGGGTCTCCTTGGAGGAAACACTTCAAGACCTCACTATGTAGTAATATACACCCTTACATACCACTCATCATCCCAGTACTCCTGGACATGCCATTGTACAGTGTGGCCTACACTGTACACCACTGGATGCCCTTGGCTACGGCTATGCCATCCTATACCGTCTGGTGTCCCACTTGTGTCACTGTACCTGTCACTCCTCAAATGTACTCAATGTGGTGTGAGGCACTCCCACTCCACACAATAGTCCAACATACTACAACACACCCCCATGCGTCTCCATGCCCATCTTCAGACCATTACTCGATGCTAGATACTCCTACCCATCCATGAATGGGATGGCCTAAATATGTTTCCATATGTGTCGGCCTGCATCCAACCTGGATCATCACCTCCATTATCACATCACCATGCTCTTCGATGAGGGGACTTCCCCTTCAAGTCTTCCCTAAGGGATCCAAGAAGTGAACCTCCCCAAGTGTCAGCAGCGATGCCACCACTGATCTGCTCCTCTATGTCTCACACAATATGAAGAATCCTCAACTCCATACAAGGCACTGTCTGGTGGCCTGCCAATGCCACCACCTCCGACAAATTCATACCAGAGTATGATGATCATCCTAAGATCCCATGTAGAATTTTCACACCAAGTGTTATCACTGAAAATTCTGTTGCCAAAATTGCTCAGACTAGCTTAAGGACAAAGTGTTTCCGCAGCGCATAGATCCCTTTATCAGTTTTGCAGCGCAACATCTTTTAGGTGATTTCGTAGCGCATAATTCATATTTTGCACTGGCTGCGCTACGAAATTGGGGATTTTTTCGAATCCATAGCCATTTTCACCCAGCTGTCATACTTATCAGAATCTGCTGTGTTTTAGATCGTTAGGTGTTGTGGTACTGACACATGTTGCAGTTGTTGCTGAGAAGGTGACAGTTTTAGTGATTGCAAGGTACTACCTCAGGTTAAAGGCACCCTTGTTGTTTGTCCCATGGTAACTGTTATTCAATGAAGGAACGAGATTGCTCGGTTCACTGCTGAAGGAAGCACTAAAGTTTTGGTTTATCATGGCGCAAATAGATGTAAAGATATGGCCGAGCTTTCTCAATACGATTTTGTTTTGACTACTTATTCCATTGTTGAGATAGAACACAGAAAGCATTTGATGCCTGCAAAAGAAAAATGTCAATGGTGTATTAAATTATTTTATCCAGATCGGTTGGCCATCCACCTCCGTTTCTTTTGTGGACCCACTGCCGTGAAAACTGAAAAGCAATGCCAATTAAAAAATGTAAAAAAGGGAAGACAGGTAATGCGGATACTGATAGTGAAACAGATGTCCATGACAAGAAGTTGAAGGGAAATACATGTCCAAGGAACAGAGCAAAACAGATTGGCGAGCGATTTCTGTGATTTCATTTCCAGATGTTGATATTCCTCGGCTGATGCAATACAATGATAAAAAAAATCAATGAATATCCTATATGCTTCAATGAATATCCAGGGACTGAGTTTGTCAAATTACGATGCCAACATATCTTCTGCTGGAAGTGTATGGAAACATATTCACATGTTCATGCGAAGGTTGTTACCGTCAACAAGCTCAATTGTCCAGATCCTAAGTGTGAAGTTTCTATTCCACCTAGCCTACTGAAGAAACTTCTTGCGGATGAGGCATTTGAAAGATGGGAATCCTTGCTGTTGCAGAAGACATTAGATTCAATGATGGATCATTACTGCGCTTTGTGTCATAAGGTTGTGCGACGCAGCTCTGAACATTATGGACCACGAGGGTGTAAACAGCTTACGGCAGAATGACAAGTGCAGCTCACCGTCTTTAATTATGAAGGAAGAATCTTATTCACCAGGACACACGGAGAACAAGAGTTGATGTAATTCAGTGGTAGGTTGAAGGTTTTGGATGTGTAAAGGTACTCGTTCCTTCGCAGTGAAGATGGCTTCAGCTTAGCTGTTCGTGGTGCTTTTGCTGGTAATTGCAGTGAATATCGAGCTGAAGGCCAGGTTCTGCTACAACTTGCTGAGCGTGGTGCCTCATTTGGTCAAATAGACATTTTCAAAGTCCGTGGAAAGTTTGCCTTATCAGATACATATGAAGACCATTTTAACCTACCAAAGGGAAGAACTGTTATAATTATCAATCATCGAGTCATGCTGCTGCAAAATCCAACACAAACATGTGTCTAGAGAAAAATAGATCAATTAAAAGATCCTTGTACAATATTATGGGGTCAACAATTCAAATAGCATCCACAAGCTCATTTCATTAACAATCGTACTATGGAGGTGTTTCGTAAACTAGATGGTTTGTATGAGGAGATTGAAGAACTTCAACCCCTTGTGGAACAGTGGAGAAGATTCATATATTGCTCTACGCTGTCTGGCCCCATTCTAGGGACCGTCGATCATATGCAACCTCATGATTTCAAACAAACGAGGAGCCCAACCTGTGTTGCCCATTTTTCACAGCACCGTCTTGTTCCTTTGCTACTAAAAAGGTTGGGAAGGCTAGGTTTTAATATTTGCACTGGGAACAATTTCTCAAATGATGGATTCCAAAGTTACAATTCATGGGTTGGAAAAATTAGATTGGGTCACGAATGTATTTCCATCAATCCTACATCAGATGGAATCAGGGCCGCAATTTGCTCTGTCAAGGATGAAACAAAGGTCAGAGTGAATCTTCAGTGTAATGTTTTAATTGGGGCTGATGGTGCAGGGAGTACTGTGAGAAAGTTGATGGGAATAAATATGAAAGGTGAACATGATATTCAGAAATTGATCAGTGTACATTTCATGAGCAAAGATCTTGAGAATTTCCTCTCTAAAAAGATGCCTGGAATGCTATATTTTGTTTTCAATCCCAAAATAATTGGTGTTGTTGTTACTCATGACCTGTGCCAAGGGAAATTTGTACTGCAGATCCCTTTCTATCCTCCTCAGCAGCATTTTCATGACTTCACTGCAGAGGTCTGTAGGAAATCAATTCTTAATTTGGTAGGTGATGACCATGTAGACATAGAGATCAAATCCATAAAGCAATGGGTAATGCATGCAGAAGTTGCTGAAAAGTTTTCCTGTGGTGATGATCGAGTCATACTTGTTGGTGATGCTGCTCATCGCTTTCCTCCAGCAGAAGGGTTCGGAATGAACACAGGCATACAGGATGCACATAATTTAGCATGGAAATTAGCTTCTGTCCTGAATGGACATGCCTCACCTGCTATACTTAGCACTTATGAAATGGAGCGCAAACCAATAGCAGAGTTCAATACCGCATTAAGTTTGGCAAATTTCAATGCAGCAATGTCTGTTCCCTCTGCACTGGGGCTTAACCCAAATATTGCAAATTCAGTGCATCAGGCAATGAACAGTGGCATTGGTTCTATTCTTCCGAGTGGGTTGCAAACAGTATTTTTGGAGAGCATTTTTGCATTAGGTCGTGCACAGCTAGGCCAGTTAGCTGCTGAATGAAATTGAGGTTTTGTTCCAAATTTTGGTTAAATTTTGCTTAGTTCTATTGTTTTCAAGACATGAAGATCCCTGCTATATATATCCAAGGTCAAAAGAAGTTTTTTCAATCAAATGTCTGGGGCGGTAAATATCTCAAGGAAAAGACAAGCTGTTTAAACAATTCAGCAGTTTCGTAGCACGCTACGAAACTGCTGTAGGTGTTGATTTTAAAGCAAACAAACAGTTTGGTGATATGTGCGGGAATTTTCAAAAGGAGACACCTACAGGATATTGAAGAGACCAGATGAAGCCTTCACAACCATTCAGATCAAGACAGCTGTACCTTTTAAAAGGTGGAATGCTTTAACTCAAATTTGAAGTTTTTGTTATAAAGCCACTTTATTACCGGTCATAGGGTATTGAATGAATTGCATACATGGAATTTTGGCTTGCACACTTGGCTATCGATGGAGCATCCGATTCATCTGGAAACATGGCGGTGTTCTATATTTTTGGGTTATTAAAGGGACTAAAAAGACATGTTGCTGCATATTCGAAGTGATGGGGGACCAGAACCGGAAAGCAAGGGATATTCCCTAACATCGCTGAGCAGTTAAAGCCTTCAGTATCCAAAGCCAACATGGAGCATTAACTGCTCATCTCAGCCACCTCAGCCAAACGAAAAGGAAACCAGGTGTCAAAGCTGCAAGGAGGAATCATTCTACGAAGGAGATAGAGTTAGAGTCATAATCAGATTAGAACTCTTTAGAGTTTTAATTATCAGTTATTGTATTTAATAGTTTGTTACAAAGCAGATAGGGGTCATTAGTGATAGTCATCGAGCTCCCCTCATGCTGGAGGAGGAAGCTCCAAGTAGTTAGAATTATGTTTCTATATATAGCTAAAACATCTATGTAATGAGGGTTGGATATTTGAGAAAACAGAGTATTATTTTGGCTTGTGTAAAAACTCAGTTTCAGTAATACAATTTGCTGCTTTTCTTCTCAGGATTCATACAATGTTTCAATGCTCAAGATATGTGGTTTTGCTTTATCCTTAATGTTTTTACAGTTGTATAAATACACAATCACTCAGAATTCACTTATGCTGCTCTGATTTCCTGTGTGTATTTGTAAACTGAGGTTTTCTATGAGATGTTGTTTTGAGTATTTAAACATCACATGCCCTGACTTCTATGCATGAGTAGTGTTATAGTTTATTGAAGTATGATTAACTCCATAAGCCCAATGGAAGTCTTTGTAATGTCTGTCCAGCCAACTTGTTTGTTAAATTTACCTTACAAGAGTTAGCCATCTTATCAATAATCAAAATCAATAACCTTTTGAGAGAGCCCTCTCAGGCTAGGGAGGCTAATCCTTAGTCAAAAGATTGGTCTGAAACAATTACACAGAATTTACCTGATCAGCAGCCCTTCAGTGCTTGATTTTGTGATTACACCAAGAAAACCCAAGGAGTCTAGCCAAAATCTAGTTGGCCATTGGTGTTGACCGACACTCTCCTAATGGAGGTGCACACTCGACTACTAGGTCAACTATACCCTCTAGGTTGTAGTCAACCGGTATACTTGGGAAATGATAGGTGGTCCCTCCCAGATCCCAATGCTAGTCGAGGCTTCTAGCATCCACAATGCCTGGAAACTCCTGCTGAGCTCCACCTGGGTCCACTACCATCTCCATAGCCCACTCCACTGGGTATCAAATTAGAATCACTTGCCACCCAACCCCAAGGGAGGGATCGAATGCACAAACTCCTGCACATAGAACAACCTCAGCATGTGGGTGTTGCACCATGTGAAACTCAGGTCGTATCATCTCACTATCTTGGTCAATACATACAATCTGAATAGGTAGCTTTGTCTCCCTCTGTCCAATGGACCAATATAACCTAACAGTGCTGTTAGCCCCGTCTATGTATGCCCGAAGAAGGCTGCTCTCACGCCCCAATGTGCACTCTAACTGCACAAGTAGGGAATCCAAATGCTCCCCAACGTGAGTCAATTTGGCTGTGGAATCGGCACAAACGGCTCTCGTGCCCTCCAACTCATCATTCTGCTGCATAATCTCCTCTTGCACTAACACAACCTTCCTTTTTAATGCTAGAAGGTCAGCCTGAAAATGATGGAACTGTCATGTGCATCTATCACCTGTAAACTCGGTCACGACTCCAGATACCTCAACAATTGTTGGCATCTCGTCCATGGGTGGAACCCCCTCAAAAAATGGCTCTATGCGAGTAGGATCCATCCTATCCACCAAGCTGACAACTAGGGATATCAAAGAGGTCTCTAATAAAGGTGACTCTTGCGCCACACCGGGTATATCGATGTGCTCCTCACCATCCCGTGGGCTCTCAACATCATGCTTAACCTCCTCTTCAGGCTCATGATATCTAAAGCCGAGTCTCCACCAACAAAAGAGTCCCCTAGTCTCACCCTTTAACCATCTTTGTCCTTCCTGCTCCATTTCACGAGATCTGGTACCTTGACCTTGTCGGCTTTCCCCGCATGATGTAGATGTTTGCACCCCCATGGTATGCTCATCTCTAACGTCTTTGTTGTAAGTGTGAGGATGGGTTTGGTCTGTTGCCTTCCTCAAGTGGGTCAACCTCTCATCATCCTAATGAATTCTACCCTAGAATTTATGCATACTAGATTTCCCTTGAGCCATGGGTTTGTCTCCAGTTTCACCCATCATTGTGCACTCATACCCAAAGCTTCCATGATCTTCTTTCTAATTTCCCACAGTTGGGCCAAGATCATGCTCTGATACCACTATAATGTTCCTAAGTAGGAATAAAAGTGATATTAAGCATACAATTTGTTCAACAAATATAAAAATGAAATATATATTAAGCACCCGTGGAAATGTTGGATTTAATGAACTACTGAGCCATTTTATTACTTCTTTGAGGGAAAAATACAATAGATAATAGAGTGGTGCACATGGGCTTGTCTCAATGGAAAAACATGACCAAACCTAGGTGAGAGATCGTTGAATCGATGGCTGCCTCAACTGCTGTACGAATCTTCATTGCGCTACCCAGAAAAGTACCCTTTCTGCTAACTTCGAATGGCTAGAAACATCACTTCCCATGCTTAGAAAATTACGGAAAATTAACCCCAGCCTCTTCACCAAAAACCTAGAATAACCCACAAAGGAATTGACCAAATGTTGACCTCGAAATTTTGGCCCAAATTCCCCTTAGCTCCTCTAGTTGCTCGATGAGTTGGGACCCTTGTTTGACCACTTAGATCTGCCCAGAAACTTCTATAAAATTAGGAGTGTGATCCTTGCTCAAAACCCAGAAAAACCCGGAAAGGGTTTCCCTTGGTTCCAACCTTAAAAAATTGACCCTTCACAGCTTGGCCCTCCTCCAATTTCGAATTCTGTTACTGTGACTGATCTTGTCAATCTCCACTCTTCCATCTCTAGCAATCCTCCTCAAATGGCCCTCCATGTGATCTCCTACTTCTCTCGACCAACTCTAGCTCTACAATTCCTTCCTCTGACTCCCACGTGAGCCCAATGATGGCTCTCTGTGCAAGCCCATGTGGCTATAAATTGAATTGCTCCAATGCAACAACCTCCTGCTCCAAAACTATCCCAAAATGTTGATCCTCCATTGTAGCTTCAATGCCCAAACTCCCCCGGCAGTTGCTGCCTAGATGAACCCACAAGAAACACTTGCATGTTCCCCTTTTGCGTCCTCTTGAAACACGCACTAACTGAGACAAATGCTGAATGATATGACTGTGAAACTCCATCGACTCTCCTCTAAGGTAGTACGAATTGCCTTCCTAGGGTGGCACTCGAAGTCCACCGAAGCAAAGGTTGAGATCTCTGTTCGGAGACACTCATGTGCTAAACATCACAGTAACCTGGCTAAGCAGCTTGAGAAACTAAGGTTGAGTTCAATATGTCAAAAGATAAGATGCTGAAATGAGGAGAGTTGCCTTCCTAATATAGATTTTGTGGAGCACTCTTCCCTCTATTTTCCCTCCATTGTGGTTCCCTCACTTAACCATTGATTTCCCCTCCATGCAATCAAACTAGGGAATGCATATTCTCCTAGTGTGGGTGGCCCCCATGAACAAATTAACCACATCGAAATAATTTCTACTAAGTCTAGCCTCCTAATAAAATCGAATTGGCCTCATCACCTCCAAAATCGGCCCTAAAAGGTGGAAATTAATCTGGTTCCAGAATAATTTAGGAAGGGACATTACATAAGCTCTGATACCAAACTTGTTCAGGATCTTTTATTGCAAGCCTATGTTTATCGAGCTTAAAACATAATGCAAAATACCAAGCTTGAAAAAATATTTTAAAAATTCTATAATATAAATAAATGACTGCAAATAACATAAAAGAACACAACGAGAATGATAATGATGTTCACCCAATGTGGGCTACGTCTCGTGGTCCGCTTCCAATTGAGTGGCCTCATCAATTAAAATTGCAAAATGACTCAAATTACATCAATTCCCAAATCACTAAAGTTGACCCTCTTTTTTTGTAGCTTTACAAAAAAAAAAATAATCTAAAAACCCCTCGAAAAAAAAAAAAATCTTCCAAAAAATCTCCAAAAGGTCACAAACTCTATGTATTATCACAAAACAATGATAACCATTCTACGAAACCAAAGTGCTCGTCCTTTTCCTTAACACCATAACACTGTAAGAAATCCTTTTGTGTAAATATAACGTTGCGGTCCATAGCCTCGGGGTCAAACCCGGGGAGGCTGCAACCCCTCCATTATAACCATACATAAAAATGGAATATATTAAATATTTTTTTATAACTGTGTATATATATATATAAAATACTTTGGTTATAATCATGTTATATATATGGCATACATTAATACTCAATGCGTTCACACCGAACTATATTCTATAAACAATATAATTTTTCACACCCACGTGATTTTTCATCCAACCAATAACATGTAATCGCATGGCATTGCTGTCGGTAGTTACGTGGAGGTCACGAGGTCAAGCATGCAAGCTTCCTCCCATTTTGGCATACAATTAACAACAAACTTTAAATAAAGTATATGCGTGTTATGTTTTAATGGATAGCTCGTGGCTCATTGGTGGGTCCTTTGGCCACTTTCCCAGAGGTCTCGCCTCTGAATCCCACCAATGATAGTCTATTGAACCACTTTTTAGCGTTCTAAGGTGCCACGTGGCACCCTCTGATTGGGCCATGTGGCATGCTGCCATAAGTCCATGCATGAGTCCATTCAACGCTACGTCAGCCTCTACTTGCCACATCAATGCTAACTCAATGCCACATGTTAAGTTCTTGCTATGCCACATGTCACACTCAATATTTCCATGTCACCCTATCATACTGCCACATGTCACATCCAAATGTTGTCATGTGTCATGGTAAGTTTGACTTTTTCCTAGCGGTCAAAATCTTCAAACTGCCTTAACTTGTTCATACGAACTCTATTTGATGCGAGGTGATTCAAGTTGTGCTGGAATAATATAGTTTATCTCTTCTGCTTGTTATTTTCATCAAATTTTGGGGTCTTTTAGTTTTAGGCCCTTCTAGATCCCCGTACATCAAAAATCAAAGAAAATAAATCAATAATTATAACTAAAGTTTTGAAATAAGTTAACTATATTAATAACCTTAATTAATAAGTAAAGAAATTATAATATAAACAATGTCAAAATTAAATATTCCTTTATAATTCTTTTACTTATTAATTAAGGTATAGTTAGCCTATTTCAAAACTTTAGTTATAATTGTTGATTTATTCTTTGATTTTAGGATTATTTTTTTATTTTTTTTAGTTTCACTCCTTATTATTTTTATATCACTAATATTAGTTATTATTTTTTAGTATATTTATTTCTCTTATTTCTAGGGATTTTGTTAATATTTTTATCTTTTGATCATTGACCTCTTACCAATTTGTACTGCTACACTAGATTATACCACTCATTTTTGTCTAGATGATGAGCCACACTTGTTGGCTCAAATCGTCAACTTAAATATCAATTCATGATGGATGTGGAAGAATAAAATCAAAGCCATTCACATCACTGAAACATAAACTTAGAAAAAATTGCGTTAGTTGTCATTTCATCGTCGACATCGAGGTCATGACTTGTTCATATATTGGGAGTCATTGGAAGGGAAACCAAACCTAATAATAAATATGATTTGTCAATTAATCAACCCTATAAATTGGAAATTTCACAGTAGTTAACTTTCTATTATCATAACTGGGATGTCAGGAATCACAAGGAGTTGGTAATTAGGATCGTGCCAGGGTCTGATACCTGGTCACCTTAACACCTTATTCAAACACTTGGGTGCTACAACCTAGCTCTCTATGATTAAGTGTAATGAATAAAGTCCATATACTCATATCAATAATCCAAGATATTTGGAATATAGTAAAGAATCCATTTTAGGAATAAGAATATATTATATAAATGTATGAATGAAGAATATCTCTTAGAATATGATTGGTTACAAATAAGGACCCTGCTTATATACTAGGCCAGGTGCCCCCTTCATGAATAGTCATGTAATTTGGGACATGTATCTTCAATAACTATTTTTCTTAATCATTATTATGATTATTATTATTTATAGTATTATATTCATAACATTGCCTTCCTCTTGAAAAAATCTTGGTCCTCAAATCTTATTGCTGAAAAGGCATGGCATCTGTGTCTTTGTCTTGTAATCTATTCACATCTTTTGGAATTCTTTGAGTTGTTGTCTTCGATGATACAAGATGATAGGATCCTTTGAGTAATAAAAAAAATTGTTGAACTGAGAAGGGATATAACCATACTAATCAATCCTCTATGGAATCTTATGATGACTAGAAATTTAAGATGAATTGTTATCACAAGATTGGATTATGGTGGCATCAATATTATTTGGAATATAAGTCACTTGTTTTTGGTCTGAGTGATATGGATTTTCAAACTGGTTGATATGTCACTTGTGTCTTGGCAAGGTGCCCCTTCACAAATATTCATGTCCTTTGGTACATATCTCTTCAATAACTAATTATTATTTTATTAATCATTATTATGATTATGATTATTTATATTATTATATTCATAACTCCTCTTCAGAAAATATTTTTCCTCAAAACTTGTCGCCGACAAGGCGAGCCATCTATTTCTTTGTCTTGTAATCTATTCACAGCTTTCATAATTCTTCGAGTTGTCATCTTTGATGATACAAGATGATAGAATCCTTTGAGTGAAACATAATTGATAAACTGAAAAGGGATCCAACTATTGTGGTCCTTTTGGGTTCGCTATTGGACTTTGGCATTGTGTCGGTTCCTTTGGAACCAAGAGCTTTTAGGAACCATGATTGATTTTCAACTAAATATTTCTTCTTACTTGGGAGTTAGGAAAAGTGCCATATACCATTGGAAAGTTATTTGAGAGGTCTATCCAACTAAGGAATTGGCATGTGCTTTTGAACAAAGTACTTGCATGAAAATTTCCTTCAAATATAGTCTACTCAACCAACAACTAAATGGCACCATAAGAATTATGCATGACACCTCAACAAGCTCCCCTTGAACTTGAAATAACCTGTCACTAGTGACAACACTTGACATCAATGAAAACCATTTCCAAATTTCTTAATGATCTCCTCCTTTGGAATTAATGGTAACACGACCAAACATGCCATTGATGGAAACACATCCTCCATCAAGATGAAGAAACTACAAATGTCTACTCACTCTCCCCCCTTACTGTTGATGGTTGATCACTCTCCATCTTCAATATCTCCAATGTATGCTTACTCTCCAATTTTGAAATCAATGAGTACATGCTCTCTGACTGTGCTTCCCATAAAAGGATATATAACACTGCCCATTATTCTCTCCCATTGACTAAAATTAACTGATATCAATGCAATATTACCATGTCATTGTCCTTGAATTTTCACTTTGTTCTCCCCAAAATTGTACTACTCTTGATAATTTAATCTTATTAATTGGGATTAAATCTTATTCAAACATGTGATCGTGGCTTGGAACTCAAATTAACCGATAGGCACTAATATTTTTGAGCCCCTGTTTGGTGACACTTTTCTATTATAATACAAAATTTTTAAAATCCTAAACTCAACGCACTTGGCACTTATCTAATTTGTTGTGTACAACCATATGCTATTAACCGACACGAGATATTGGATCTTGCTATATCGACATTATCCTCGGTATCACATTTTATTTCAATACTCCAATCCGATAGTTGATAGCCCGATAGATGGGACATCTACATACGAACAAAGATCTGTCTCTCAAGTCCATTAATTGTCGAGTCATAGGATGGGTCTTAGAACTTATTTATAGATCTTGTATTTCGATGATCCTTGGACCTTAGAAACATTACTTTCGAGGTTCCTATGCCTCGAGATCCCAAGAGACATGATGCCAAATTTTGGATATTTTTTTGTTTCTTAGGGCCATCAACTGATAGATTGACACTAATTCTTAGATCGGGTCATTGTTCTAGAATCTTGGCTCTACTTAAGTAATACACCTTTCTGATGTCTTATTGCCTTAAGGTATCGAAAAACAAGAAATTTTCTATCATTTGTTGTGATCTGATGCCATCTCTCATTTCCTTAATATGATAGGCTGCTAATGCTCATGACAACTGAACCTAATTGTTTCTACCACTTATATAAATTCAATAAGACAAAACATATAAGATTTGCAAATTTTTCATTTTATGTTTGCTTGAGCAATCAACTCTCCCTAAACACATGCTACTATTGATCTTGCAGTCCCTCGGTTGATCCTATTCACTATTATCATCTTTGACCTCCTAACATACAACTTTCCTTGACAAAATTTGATGTTAACCTTCTTTTCCTTTTTCCTGCCAAATATTCTTTCAGACCTGTCTTTACTTATGAAACCATATTTACTTCAATTTACGTGTTCATTTTTCTTTCTACTCAAATGAACTTCACGTACTACTCCTCGTGCACCTATAGTAATATTTTCAACTTAGTGGCTCTTGCATCTCACCCTTAATGTTAGGTCCCTATAATACTAGTGTAATCCCTATATTTTTATTGTGTTCCCCATAGAATACCACTATTTTTTATTGTTATTACCTTAGATTATTATTGTTATGCAGGCTCTCATTATATTTTTACCCTTTAGACTCCTATATATACCAAGGAAGTCTTGTCATTTGGATCATCCAAGAATTGTTCATTTATGTGATGTAAGGGAGGTTCCCCCTCAAAGTGGCTTATTATCTAGTCTTAGAGCTGTAGTTTCTTATGTTTATGTGTTATTTTGATCTGGATACATAACATTTGGTATCAGAGCTCTTGATCCTAGGGTTTGCTGCTTCAACTGGGTCATCATGGAATTTTTTGTTATAACTTCTTTTTGCGAAGATTTAGGCTGTGAAATTGATACCGAAATCTTTATGAACATATGGTTACAATTTTGGACACTATTTCACTATATTTGTGGATATATGGTCCCATGAAGTTAGGGTTTTTACATGCTCTAGAATTCAGTCTCAAACAAATGTTGCAGGGAAAATCGTCATAAATTTATCTTCGAGCATCAGATTTGAATTTTGTAAAAACAAAATGAGACAAATAGACTGTAGTTTCTTGGGTACGAGTTTTAGGGATGAAGTTTAAAACTGTGACACATGGTATCTCATACAAGTTTTATCTACTGAACCAATTCATAATTAGGTCATCGTGGGAGAATCAAAATAATTTTATCTTAAAAAATCCAATCTCAATATAATTAGTGGGGTTGGAAAGAGGACACATAGGTATACTACAAGACACAATTTCAGACATTGGGAAGCCAAAATCATAGAGATACAATAGTTTCAAGATCATCCTTATCAACAAGCTCAAAATCAAGTTCTAAGAGGTGTGCATTTTTAATTTTCATAACTTTTGTTTGAAAAATCCGTTTGGAATGATTCAAAGGGCATAGTGAAGCATATGTATCATTAATTGGTTCAATAATTCCTTCCAAACAAAAAAATCTACACCCATTAGGCCCTTAGAAAACTCTACTATGATGCAAGAAGAGGAAGAAATGAAATATGCTATATCAAAATTAAGGGACCAAGTGCAACAAATTTCACTCTCACAAAGAGAAACCAAGGATGAATTAGAAGAAATGATAAAGGGCTTAAAACTAGACATAAAATAAGACATAAAAGGGGACATTTATGGTTTAAAAGGGAACATGGAAGGTTTAAAATTATACATGGAAGGTTTTAAGGAAGGTTTGATAAAGTTGCTACAAGAAAGGTTTCCTAATGGTGACAATGTAGGCCATGAAACTCATGATGAAAACAAAAGGAATGTGAATCAAGATTTCAAAGACTCCAACTTTGGGTTGAAGGCCAAACACATTCCAAATATTGATATGAAGAAGGTTGAAGACAAGGATTTAGTAACATGGATACTACAGATGGAGCAATTATTTGATCTAAATTATGTGAAACACACACAAAAGGTATAAATTTCATATTCATATTTAGAACCCAATCAGTTTGTGTGGTATCAATGGATTTTTTTCTCGTAAATCACTTGTCACTTAGACAATTTTTACAAAGGAATTAATAGCACATTATGAGGATATAAAGAGCATTACCTTCTGTATCCAATTGATAAATCTCGAACAAAATGGTTCAATTGGGGAGCACATAGAGGACTTCCAAACATTGAATATCAAGGTAACTAACAATCTAGAGGAGAATCTAATTGATGTCTTCATAGGGAATTTAAAGGATAACATCCAACATGAGGTTCACATTTCATAACCTAATTCATTGGTGAATGTATTCAAAGTGGCACAAAAAGTTGAAAGAAAAATTATGACAACAAGGAAGTCTACCACTGACAACTATAAAGATAGAAGTGTTGCCACTCCTAGCCTCCCATAACCTACAAGGTTGACACAACAACAATTGGAGGAAAAAAGAGAAAAGGGGATTTTCTATAGATGCGATAGAAAATACACTAAAGTTTATAATTGTACTAAGAAAAAATTACTTTACATAGATTGTGAAGGCGAGGAAGAAAAGTAAAAATAAAAATCAAAAGGAGAAGATAAACACCAGGAATCAACCCCAGCTATTGAAAAATAAGAAATGAATCTGACCATAACTTTTAATGCATTGGCAGGAATTACCACCCCTCAAACTCTCAAGATAGAAGGGTATATCAAGAAGAAAAAGGTAATAATGGTGATTGATTTAGGCAGTATCCATAATTTTATTCATTGTAAGATATCGAAGGATCTAATTTTTTTTATATATCCAACATTAGAGTTTCAAGTGATGGTTGCATATGGAGGAACAATAAATTGCTCAGGGAAGTGACAAAATATCAATCTAACCATGGGGGAATATGTATTGAATATTCCAATGATTTCCATTCTAATGGGTGGTGGTAATGTTGTATTAGGAGTCCAATGGCTACAATCTTTGGGGATGATAGATTTTAATTTTCAAGAATTTTTCTTGAAATTCTTATGGGAAGGAAAGGAAATTGAATTAATGGGTATCACAGGCAAACTTTAGAAGATGATCAACTCTAATGGCATGACAAAACTTTTAAAGAAGGAACGAGGAGTAATTGCACAATTATGCTCACTAGATGTTCAAACATCTAAGTCGTCTATATCTCGAGATATCCAAAGTGTCCTTGACAATCATTCCAAGATATTTGAGACTCCCAAAGGTATCCCACCTATTTGTGATCACGATCATGTTATTCACTTGATTCCAATAAGTGTTTATTAAAATATAAAACCTTATAGATATCCTTATTCCCATAAGAGTGAAATTGAAAATATGGTTCGAGATATGCTAGAGGTGGGTATAATTCAACCCAGCCAATTTTTTTTTGTCTTCTCCAGTAGTATTGGTGCACAAGAAGGATGGATCATGGTGTATGTGTTTGGATTATAGAGAGCTCAACAAGCTCACTATTAAAGATAAATTTCTCATTCCTGTCATTGATGAATTGTTGGATGAACTACATGGAGAAATTTACTTCACCAAGTTGGATCTTCATTGAGGATATTATTAGGTTAGAATGAAGAAAGAAGACATTCCGAAAACAACATTTAGAACTCATGAAGCTCATTATGAATTTTTGGTCATATTTTTTGGCCTTACTAATGCACCTTCCACATTTCAAGGTTTGATGAATTCCACTTTCAAACCTTTCCTTAGAAAATCTGTGTTAGTATTTTTTGATGATATACTAATATACAAAAATTCTTGGAAATATCATGTTCAACTTGTTGATAAGGTGCTAAAACTATTGGAGGAAAAAAAATTGCATGAAAAACTCTCCAAATGGTTTTTTGTGATTCAAGAAGTGGAATATATGGGTCATATTTTATCTCATGAGGGTGTTAAGGTAGACCTTAAAAAAGTTAAATATATCATGGAATGGAAAATTCCTACAACCTTAAAGCATCTTCGAGGATTTATCGGGTTGATAGCGTATTATGCAAGTTTGTTAAGAAATATGGGAAAATAGCAACACCTGTAACAACATTACTAAAGAAATATACATTTCTTTGGACTGCAGAAGCAACTATGACCTTTGAACATCTTAAATAGGCAATGTGTTGAGTGTCGATATTAGCTACACCAGATTTCACAAAAACCTTTATCACGGAATGTGATTCCTTAGAAAATGGCATTGGTGCCCTTTTAATGCAAGAAGGAAGATCCATTTCTTATGAAAGTCATCCAATCAAGGGAAAGTATTTACACAAATCTTTTTGTGAGAAGGAAATATTGGTAATACTACATGCCCTGAAGCAATGGTTCCCTTATCTAATGGGAAGACACTTCAAGGTAAAAATAGATCATAATAGTCTTAAATACTTGTTGGAACAAAGATTATCTTAACAAGATCATTAAAAATGGGTCATAATGATGTTGGGGTATGACTTTGAAATCATCTACAAAAAAGGAAAGAAAAATTTTGTTGTAGATGCACTCTCAATAAGGGATGAGGATGTGGAGGCATTGCTCTATGTCATCTATATTATTCAACTTGATTGGATAACTAAAGAAAGGGATGGATGGAAGAATGAAGATGAGGTGTGGAAACTCATTTCAAAGTTACAAAAAAATCCCAATGAATTTGATACATTTATTTGGATAAATTATTCATTATGGTACAAATATCACTTATATCTATGTAAGAACTCCCAACTTACACATAAGGTTCTTTAGGAATTGAACACCTCTCCTATAGGAGGGAACTTAGGATTTTTCAAAACTTATCACAGGTTCAAGAAGGAAATTTTTTGGGATGACCTTAAATCTTATATTTAGATGTTTGTGGCAGAATTTTTGGTTTTCCAACAAAATAAAGTTGAGACAATTAAGACCTTGGGTATTTTACAAACGTTAGCCACTCCAAGTCAACATTGAGAGGAGGTCTCAATGGATTTTATCACAGGTCCATCCAAGTTTGAAAGAAAGAGTGTCGTCATGGAGATAGTTGATAGACTTACCAAGTATGCACACTTTTGTGCACTATCTCATCCTTTCAAAGCTAGTACAATCGCTATTGCATTTGTGAAAATAGTTCAAAATCTACATGGAAACCCAAAGATTAATGTAAGTGACAAAGATCCCATTTTCATTGGAATTTTTTGGAAAAAATTGTTTTCTTGTCTTAGTACTCAATTAGCTCATAGCTCATCTTATCATCCTCAATCTAATGGGAAAACTGAGATAGTGAACAAATATTTGGAAGGATAATTTTTTTTATATTATCTGATAAACAAAAAAAAGGGTCAAGTGGTTACCACTGGAAGAATGGTGGTATAAAACTTCCTTCCGTATCACAACAAAAAATGACCCCATTTATGGAAATTTATGGATGTCATCCATCATACATCACATCATCTCTAAGAGACAGTTCTAAGGTTAATGTAGTGGAAGATCACATCAAGAATCAACAAAGATCACATCAAGAATCAACAACAATTTCTCCAACTCTTAAAGGAAAACCTAGCTCTGGCACAAAATCAAATGAAATGACAAGAAAATGAACATCGCAGTGAAAGAAGTTTTGGCATGGGTGATAAGGTATTTTTGTGACTACAACCATTCTATTGAAAATGTAATAATAAAATATCTATTTGACTTTGCCTTTGTCAAACTAGAGAAAATTTGAATTCCTATTTCAGTAGAAATCTTGGAGGCAGTTAATTGAGGTGACATGGAACTTGTCACTCAGTTAATTCAATTTGGGGAAGATTTTGTTGAGTTCAATATGATTGATTTCTAATTTGTAGCAACTATTTCAGTTAAATTGATTTATTTTCAATTAAATTAGTTCTAATTGTTAGAAGAATTAGTGGAGGTCAAGTTGTGGAAGTGGAACTTGAACCACACTCAGTGATCAGTCAATTAACTGATCAATCAACCCAAAATAATTGATGCATGCAAAGAATTTGAGTTACCCAACTGAGATGGATATTCCAAGGTAGTGTACTATTAGTTATAGACCATTCCCATGTGTACAAGTGGTGCATGCAGTTAGAAGAAGGACATAGAGGAATTGCGCAATCCAATTGAGGGAATTTCCTAAATAATAGGGTATAATTTCCTCAAGGAAATTGGAGCTGGGAGGGCTTGAAATTTGGCTGAGACTTGTCCAAAGTTAGTTAGTTAGGCAGATGGATAGAGTATACACTTGCAGGGTGTGCTTAGGCTTGAGCAAGCATATGTATTTCATATCTATTATCTAATTAATGCAATACCAATAGGAAGGGGTTTTGAGCAATTGCTTTCCCCTAGATAAATATATGTGCACGTGTGATGTTTCCTTTTGCATGTCTGTGATTTTTGTTATATATTGTGAATTAACTTCTGCAGGTTAATAGAGTGACTTCGAGTCTTGTGATTTAGTAAATTTCATGAGCAGTTTCGAATCTACACATTAATTTCTACATGGTATCAAAGCAGGATTCACAGTAGATCAAAAGTTTCGAAGTTGTTATTGTAGGAGGATCGACTTTGCAAGATCAATTATTCAAAGCTAGAAGGATGAATTTCTATGGACTAAGACTTGAGTATTCCCTTGAGGGAAGTTCGAACTATATTTCTTGGAAGGACTGCATGGAGGCACTGTTAGAAGATGATGGATTGAAGGAATTCATCAATAATGATATACTAATACTAACAAAATATGATGCTCAAGATCTAGCAGAATGGAAGAACTGTGTAGCCAAGGTGAGGAGAATAATATTGGATGGAATACAAGATCACATTGTCTCTAATATCCACAAGAAATATACTTTGTATGTAATGTGGAAAGCATTGACAGATTTTTCCAGAATAGTAGTGACCATAGGAAGCTGACACTCAAGGATAAAATTTGAAATATAAAGATGCAGAAGAACAAGACTATTCCACAATACCTGAGTATGTTCACACAATGCTGTGATGAACATGGTAAAGTTAGTGTTACTATTGTAGAGGATGATTTGGCAAGCCTAGCCCTTCTAAGCCTTCCCAAGAGCTGACACAACTACCAATATTCAGTGAATGGGAGGGAGAAACTACCAAATTGGGAACGCAAATGGTACGACTTGGTGAAGGAGGAAATAAGGTAGAATACTAGATATGGGACTTCATCCAACGATGAGGATGAAGCAAACTATGTCTTGGCTAGAAAGGAAAAGAAGGGAAAAGGGAAGAAATCCCATTCCCAAGCAGAATCTAGTCAAGGGGGCAAGAAGAAAGACTTGTCGAGAATCAAGTGATTTCACTGTCATGAATTTAGGCACTATGCCACAAAGTGCCCACACAAGAAGACAAGAAGGAAGACCTCAGGAGGAGTAGCAGGTGAAGCCTTGGATTCACAGTTCGAGCTTGACTTTAATCTCATTGCATCCATGGCTAACATAATTATGGGGAGGATGTGGTACTTGGATAACGGTGCCTTGTTCCATATGACGAGGAATAGATCATTTTTTAGTGATTTGGAGTAGAAAGATCTCTAGATGCACACCGATATGGGATATTGTGGAAGGTATAGTGCGACTGGGATTGGTAGAATCACCTTTTAAAGGGAGTAAGGATCCCCTCTCAGACTCAAAGGTGCAATGTTTGTTCTGGGTCTAAGGAAAAATCTTGTATTCATTGCATTTTGGGAAGACCATGGTTATGATGTGATCTTCAGGAAAGGAAATAAATCCCTGAGACACATAGCCACAAGACAGGTGAAGCAGATTGAGGTTCATGTGAAGAACCTATATAAGCTTTATGTGGAGGATTATGATGCATTGAGCATAAAGGTGGAGAAGGTGAAAAGCCATGATGTTGGTGAAATTTGGCATAAAAGACTTGGTCATTTGCATCGTGGCATTTTGAAGATCACGCAACTTGATAACCACAAGCCTCCCCAAAGGAGCACTAAAGCAGTAGGATACATGCAAAGGGTGTACCTTGGAGAAGCACACAAAATAGACTTTCCATGATCAGTACAACAAAGCACATGTAGTCCTTGAAAGGATCCACTCTGATGTGTGTGGACCTTTCTCAACAACCTCCACTAGGAACAAATATTTTTTCATTTTTATTGATTAATTCTCATGGAAGTGCTATATCTTGTTCATGTGGAAGAAGGATGAGACATTCTCAAAGTTTTTAAAGGCATTGGTTGAGAAATAAATAGACAAGAAGGTGAAGACTCTCGACAATAATGGAGGTGAGTATGTGTCAAATTATTTTTAAAATTTCTATGCAAAAGAAGGAATTTGACGAGAGTTGACAACACCCCAAAACCCATAGCAGAATGGGTTGGTTGAGAGGAAGAACCACAACATTGTGGGAGCAGCAAGGCAATGTTGCATGATCAGGGCCTACCTCTGCATTTATGGGCCAAGGCATGCAACACAATAGTCTATTTGCAGAACAAGAGTCCTCATCAGATTATTGGCATGATTACACCAAATGTGGCTTTCTTGGGAAGGAAGCCGAATGAGTCACACTTTAGGATTTTTGGAGCCTCAGTTTACTACCATGTATCAAAATAACCAAGTAAGAAGCTAGATCAAACAACATAATTGGGGTACTTTTGGGTTACACAGAAGCTCTCCACAACTACCATGTGTAGTTGCTATCCCTCAGAATAACAATCATGTGAAGGGATGTAAAATTTTATGAAGACAAAGCCATGTTGTTCTCTCTTGAGAGGGAGTTTTAGATCACACCAGAAGAGGAGATTTTAGCTCCAAAGGAGGAACGTAAAGAAGCTGTGGAACCACAAAAAATTGAGAAATAGAGAGTGGAGACAACCACTCAAGCATAACCATAAAGAGAAGGCAAGAAAAGGACCAGGGAAGTTGAGAGACTTATGTAGGATGCGAGGGATAATGTGGGTGATCCTTCAAATCAATGTAGGTAGATAAGTTCACCAAATCGTTACACTTTCAACATGGATCTAATGACTGAGCTTGTAAAGACTAAGCCATCCTCTTTCGAGGAAGCAATAGAGAAACCTGTATGGGTTGACGTAATGGTGAGGAGTGTGAATCCATTGTAAAAAACAATGTTTTGGAAGTGGTCCCAAGACCAATAGACAAATCAATTATGGGTTTGAGATGGAGCTTCAAGGTGAAGCATGCAACAAACATAAACATAGAAAAGTGTAAGGCCATATTTGTGGCCAAGGGGTGCTCTCAGGTTGAGGGGATTCACTATGAGGAGACCTTTTCTCCTGTAGCAAGGTACTCATCCATTAGATCAATCCTTGATGTGGATGCACATATTGGGTGGAAGATCCACTAGATGGATGTGAAAACTACATTCCTCATGAGTCTCATGCACTACTTCCTCGGATTGGAAGTGTGGCAAGGTGATGAGGAAATGTTTGTCTCTTAGGGAAATTATGCCAACTAGGTGCTTTAAAAGTTTTGCATGGACATATGCAAACCCATGGAGACACCTCTAGTGACTAATTGGAGGAAAAAGGATGCCACTTCAGGTGAGGAAGTGGATGCTATTGTTTATCGACAATTTGTGGGTTCACTAATGTATGTTGTGAACACACGACCATATATGTGCTATGCAGTCAAACAACTGAGCCAAGCTATGGTTAGGCCAACCAAACTATTTTTGAGGGTAACTAAGCATGTTCTACAATACCTCAGAGGCACTAACCAATTTGGACTATGGTACATACAGATAGAGGGAGTGAAGATGTGTGGCTTTACAGATGCAGATTGGGTGAGGAGTACATCAGATCGAAAGAGTACATCAGGGGGAATTTTCAGTGTTGGGTTTGCAAAAGTTTCTTGGTATAGTAGGAAGCAAATATATGTGGCACTCAGCTCAGCATAAGAAGAATACATGGTTGCAAGTCAAGGAGCATGCGAGGCAATCTAGATGAGAAATATACTTATTGGATTGTTTGGTTAGATGATGGATCCACCTATGATCTATTGTGATAATCAAAGGTGCATCAAGCTCTCTGGAAATCCTATTTTTCACAATCGATCCAAGCATATAGATATCCAATATAACCATTTATTGAATTGTGTGCAGATACATATAATGTTGTTGCAGTACATTCCAACATAGGAACAAGATGCTGATATTTTGACAAAGGCCTTGTCAAGAGGGAAGTTCGAGTTCCACATGTACAAGATAGGGGTGGTTGATAATCCATTTCTTTCTAAGAGAGATTGTTGAAAATGCAACAAGAAAATCTCAGTTTGACTTTGGCTTGGACAAAATAGAGAAAATTCAAATTTCTATTTCAACATAAATCTTAGAGGTAGTTAACTGAGGTGACATGGAACTTGTCACTCAATTCACTTAGTTAATTTGAGTTGGGGAAGATTTAGTTTAGTTTAATATAATTGATTTCTAATTTGTAGCAATATATTTAAGTTAAATTGAGTTATTATTAGTTAAACTAGTTCTAGCTGTTAGATGAACTAGTGGAGGTCAAGTTGTGGAAGTGGAACTTCAACCGCAATCAGTGATCAACCAATTAACTGATCAATCAACCCAAAATAATTGATAAATGCAGATAAATCAAGTTACCCAGTTGAGATGGAGATTCCAAGGCAAATTACCATCAATTGTAGACTATTCCCATGTGTATAGGTGGCACATGCAGTCAGAGAAAGGATATAGAGTAATTGCACAATCAAATTGAGGGAATTTCCTAAATAATAGGGACTAATTTCTTCAAGGAACAACGCAAGGAAATATGAGCTTGGAGGGAATGAAAATTTTCTAAGTGTTGGCCAGAGTTAGTCAGTCCGACAGAGGGATATACTTTACACTTGCAGGGTGTTCTTAGGCTTGAGCAAGCATATGTATTTCATATCTATTCTCTGATTAATGCAATACAAATAGGAAGGGGCTTTGAGTCGTTCCTTTCACCTAGATTGCATGTTTATGATTTTTGTTCTAGATTATGAATTAACTCTCGTAGATCAATAGGGTAGCTTCAAGTCTTGTGATTTAGTAAATTTCATAAGAAATTTCGAATATACACATTAATTTATAGACATATAAACAAATTTTCCTCAAGCAAGCTAAGAAGGATAATAAATTATCACCCAAGTATTATGGCCCTTACAAGGAGTTGCAAAAGATTGGTACTATGGTATACAAATTGGAGTTTCCTGAATCTTCGCAAGTACACCTCGTTTTCCATGTTTCATGCTTAAAGAAGGTTATAGGTGAAAAGATCCCAATTCAAACTATATTTCCAGAACTTAACGAGGAAGGAAAAATAATATAGGAGCTTGAAGCAATCATGAAAATAAGATTTCAAAAACTACAGAATCGATCAATTTCAAAGCATCTCATTAAGTGGAAGAACTTACATGTTGAAGATTCCACATGGGAGGACGATTATTTTATACAGAAGCATCTAAACTACTCAAGCGTTGAGGAAAACACTTTTTTGAAGGAGAGGGGCATATTAGGTCCCTATAATACTAGTGTATCCCCTATATTATTATTATGCACCCCATAGAATCCCACTATTGTTGTTGTTGTACCATTACATTATTATTTTTATGTAGGCCCTAATTATATTTTGATCCTTTAAATGCCTATACATACCAAAGAGGTCTTGTTTCCTCCTTGAAGTGGCTTATTATCTAGTCTTTGAGCTATCTTTTCTTATGTTTCTATGTTATTTTTATGTGGATGCATAACACTCAATGGTTTCTTTCTTCTTTATGTAACTTGAGGTGCTGCAATGTACTCCCCCTGAGACTATGTTGGCTCCATTTGAGAGGATCCCCCTATGCTTGAGCTTCCTTTAGTCTGTAACAAAATCCCATTAAGGTCTACAAACAAAATATATTCAAACATGATGAACCTTTGACTGGTTTCATTAATTAAATACTCTCCTCATCTGACTACTTTCTCTTTTGTATACAACATCCTTTTGACAGTCGCTAGTCAAGGGCTCATTATCAATATTCCTTGTCTTTAAACTTCATCCCGACCTTTTCCTACAACCGTAACCTTCAAGATGTTGAGAAATCAATGCTTATAGAATTAGGGTTTGATTCCTCTTTCTTGATAATTACTTGTGAGTTATGTTGGCATATTTTACTTATTTATTAATTTAAATTTCATCAAGAAATTACCAAATTAAATGTATGTTAATACCACAAGAACAAGAGACACAAGATGCAATCACTCAGCTAGGGAAAAAACCCTCAAAGGGGAAAAACTAGTCTAACTCTTCCACTAATAGATTCAAATCCAAATGAGACAATCCAATACCCTTTAGACCTAGAAAAAGACCTCCTCCAATCACTAAGTCAAGCCTTTCTCCCTGCCAAATTATTCAACTATTAGCTTCCAAACAACAACTTCAATCCATAAATTTTGCCTCCCAACTATAGATGTTTGGCCCCCAACTACAAATTTTCTAACCTCTAGTAGATACAAAAATTTTACCCCTGCAACAACCTAGAAACTTCACACCTGTGAGAGATAGATAGCCCAAGAAATTGTTTTAGGTCTTCCCAACTTCTTCCTTTCTTGTCCAACTACTATTCTCTTCTTTTATGCTTCTTCTTCTTGTATATCAAGTTTGGTGAGTGAGTGTTCCAAATAGGTCGATCTACCTCTTTATATATAACCTTTTTGCTGGGTTGAATTTACCTAATTTAGGAGGAATTCATGGGGACAGGGACGACTCGGTGTGGAGGTGACAAATAAACTTTTTGACTAAAAACTAATTCTTTTTACATGATACAAAATCCCAAGAAAGGTCTAATAAAAATAACAACGATGTTATTGACTCAAGACAAAACCTAGAAGCCTTTAATAGAGGATTTAAACTAGAAAACATTGAACCAAGCATGAAAACCATGCTTTAATAACTCATTTTCTTTAATAATAAAATTTATTTCTGACAAATACAATTATGAATACTGACACTAGTTACATTCTTCAACGCTCCCTCTTAGCTAGGGAGGTATTCATAATTACATACATGTATAGGTACACGGAAGATATCAAAATCATATGAACTACAAAGAGTTCTAGCACACACGGTCGTACAGATTAGATACCTGACTAGGGTATTCTAATTGGGTGGGACTAAGGTGTACTCTAGCTTTAGCCACTCTAGGTACCATTAGGGTTTTAGGATCTAACATCAACCCAGAGATCTAGGTGCATATCCAAGGTCAGAGCTCGATGTACAATGCCACCCTCCCTAATTCATGATTTAGACATTAACACATAGGCCGACCATATGTCCTCCCAAGCATCTTGTTGCCATAAGATGATTCATCTCTCCCTATCAAATAAATCTTTAATGTCAACCAATCAAAGAATTCTTATGAGATATTCAAACTTCTTATTCATAAGATATTTTTTCAATACGTCAGCTACTTGTCCATCCGTCAAAATATTGTAGCTTCATGACCCCATATTGTACCAAACTGCTAATGTAATGGTACTTGTTATTGATATGATTTTTCCTGGTGTGGAATACGAGGTCTTTATAAATCTTAATGTTTCTTTTATTATCACAATTTATCATTATATGATCTAGAAGCTTTCCAAACAAATCTATCAAGAGTTTCCTTAACGAGACAACTTCTTTTCCTACTTCACATGCAACAACATATTCAACTTCAACACTACTTAACACAACAAGATATTTTTTTCTACTCATCCATGGAATCATGGCAGATCCCAAAATGAAATAACCACCGGTAGTACTTCTCCCATCATTCTCTCCACCCCAATCAAAATATGTAAAAGCTATTAACTTAACTTCCTTTCCATCATACTTCAGGAAATGATGAATTGTACCATGTAGGTATCTTAATATATGCTTGGAAACTATCCAATGATCATGATGAGGCTCCAATTAAAATATACTAAGAACATTTACAATAAAGCATATATCAGGTCTAATATTTACTAAGTACATCAAAGATCCCACCAACTTACGATAAATTGTAGGATTGATGAGACTAGAGTCAGAGCTTCTCAATTTCTTGAGATTTGTGATCATGGGAGTAGTTACAGTCATTAAATCCATCATACTGATATTTTGTAACATAGTGATTATGTACTTACCTTGAACAAGATATATGTCATTGAGTTTCTGCCAAACTTCCAATCCCAGGTAATAGTGCAGGAGTCCCAGATCTTTCATTTCAAATTCTGCTACCAAAATTTTCTTGCATTCTAGAATTCTACTCTCCACACATGTAATAAACAAATCATCCACATATAGTAGTATAATGATTGGTTCATTCTTCACTATCTTTATGTACAGGTTTGCATCGACATAAATTTTGATGAACCCAATCCTTAAGAGATATGCATCCATCCTTTCATACTAAGACCTAGGAGCTTGCTTCAAGCCACATAGGGATTTCTTGAGACTTCAAACATGAGTATCCCTTCTATTTATCTCATAACCTTTCGGTTGTTCAATATTTACTTCTTCATCAATGGTTCCATTTAGAAATGTGTTTTTGACATCCATTTGATGGATATTCGATCCCATAGTAGCAGTTATGGAAACCAAAGATCTAATAGTAGTATACCTGGCAGTAGGAGCAAAGGTTTCTTCATAATCTATTCCTTCCTTTTGTGAGAAACCCCTTGCAAAAAATACAGTTTTGTATTTGTATATGCTTTCATCAAGGACATGGTTGATTGTAAATCCATTTGGAAGTGACAATTGATTTGTCAATAGGTATAGGAATGATTTCCCAAACCCATTCTTCATTATGGATTGATATTCTTCTTGCATCACTCTCTTCCATTCTTCTTGATGAGCGGCTTCTTCAATGTTAGTTGGTTATGATTCAATTAACTTGTCAATGTATGATGCATATACTGAGCATTTCTTCGGTATTTTGTTTTCTTTGAAAGTTCCTTTAGCTGCTCCATGTCATTCGGCATATTTAGTGTAGCTTTTAACCAATTTAGCCTCTTCTTTGTTTCAGGAATGGCTATAGGTTGGATAAGCTCACTTGGTCCTTCTTATTCTTCTTGGTTTGCAGGTGCCTTTTCATGTTTCTCTTCTTCTTCAAATAGCAATATATCTTCTTCATTAGATTCGATTGATATATCCTTTGATCTTATGTAGGCATGGTTTTCATCAAATATAACATCCCTGCTAACTTGTATTTTTCTTCCTTATTTGATGTAGATTCTATAAGCCTTTGATGAAAGGCTATAACCAATGAAATTATATTTTATACTTGTAGAGTCTAACTTATTTTACTTGTATTTTGGAATGCGAATGCATGCGGGAAACAAAATATTCAGACATGATTGACACATGGCTTCTTCCCTGTGAATGATTCTTCCATTGTCATATTATCAAGGATTCTATGAGGACTTCTATTTTGTATGTATATTTGTTTTCATGGCTACTTCTCCCCATAGAAATTTTGGTAGATCTTGATCAAATATCATAGTCCTGATGCATTCTTCAATGGTTCTATTCTTCCTTTTTGCTACTCCATTATGCTCAGGGTTGTAGGGAACAATGAGATCCCTCTTAATACCTACTTCCTTAAAATATGCAATCAACTTTTTTGAAGTGTATTCCCCTCCATTGTCAGATATAAAAGTATTTATATATTTTTTTTCAGTTAAGGTCTCAACTTTGGATCTAAATTCCTTGAAATTTTTAAATACTTCGTCCTTTATCTTGAGGAGACAGAGCCATGTTTTTCTAGAGTAATCACCAATGAAGGTCACATAGTAAATATGGTATCCAAGAGATTTATTAGACATTGGCCCACACACATTGGAATGAATGAGGTCTAATATCTACTTAGACCTTGTATCACTACTTGTAAAACGTTTCCTATTATTCTTTCCCAAAGCACATCCCTTGCATACTCCTTCATGATATTCCTTGATGTTCGGGATGCCCTTTACAATTTGACTAAGAGAGGGTATTATATTGTAATGAATATGCCCATATCTTATATGCCAAAGTTCAGTAGGATTTATCTCCATGTGAACTAGGGATTGAGGATATGGTGTTATAATTCTATATAGTCTTCCATCACTAACTCCAATAACCTTTTCTTTTCCAATAGTTGAATCCTTTCCCCAAACCAAAAATTTTCCATCTACAAAAGAAACCATATATCCTTTATCTTCTAAACAAGAAATGGAAAGTAAATTTTTTTTCAAACACGAGACATAAAGGATGTTATTAAGGTGTAGCTTTGCTCCACTTTCCAACTTCAATGATGTAGATCCAAGGCCCTTGACTGCATAGTTGTTGTTTTCTCCTAGCTCCACTTCATGTGATGATGGTTCCCTTGATAGAGTATGACGTTTTCCACTTTATTCTGTCATATGTCTTGAGGATCCACTATCAATAATCCATGTTCTATAATCATCAAGTGTACCTATAACTACAACCAAGAATCCTTCACTCTTAAATCTCCTACATAGATTGTAGATGGTCCTTCCAATCCAAATTTATGCAATTTTCATGATATTGAGACCCATATTAAAATAAATTTCCATTTAGGGAGTAACATTTCCTTCTAAGAATACTTTTCCCTTCTTCAAATGATAATGAAAAAAATGATTTTCAACCTTCTTCCACTTTAACTCTATTATCATGCTGAGAAATCAATGCTTATAGGAATTAGGGTTTGATTCCTCTTTCTTAATAATTACTTGTGAGTTATATTGGACCATTTTATATATTTATTAGTTTATATTTCATCAAATAAATTACCAAATTAAATGTACATGAATACCAAAAGAACAACATATACAAGATGTAGGCACTCAACCAGGGGGAAACCCCGCTAAGGGGAAAACCCAGTCCAACTCTTCCACTAGTATATTCAAATCAAGATGAGAAAATCCAAGACCATTTATACCTAGACAAAGACCTCCTCCAATCACCAATTCAGACCTTCCTCCTTGTTGATGACCCTTGCCAAAGTCTTCAAGTGTTAGCTTCCCAACAATAGCTTCAATCCATAATTTTGGCCCCCAACTACATAATTTTGGACACGTAGTAAATACATAATTTTTACCCAAGAAACAACCTAGAAACTTCACATATGTGAGAGATAGATAACCCAAGGACTCATTTTAGGTCTTCCCAACTTCTTCATTTCTTCTCCAGCTACTACTCTCTTATTTTCTGCTTCTTCTTCTTGTAGATTGATCTTGATGGGTGAGTGTCCCAAGTAGGTTGAGCTGCCTCTCTATATATATTCTTTCTGTTCGGTTTAATTTCCCTAATTTAGGACGACTTCATGAGGACAGGGTCGACTTGGTGTGGAGGTGATAAATAACCTTTTTGACTAAAAAATAATTCTTTTTACACGATACAAAAGCCCAAAAAGGGTCTAATAAAGATAACAATGACTCTATTGACTAAAGAAAAAACCTAGATGCCTTCAATGGAGGATTTGAACTAGAAAACATTGAACCAAGCATGAAACCCGTGCTTTAATAAGTCATTTTATTTAATAATAAAATTTATTTTTGAAAAATACAATTATGAAGACCGACACTAGTTACATTCTTCAACACAAGAGCCAAGAGCATTGTAATATGTTGGAACCTCACATATATGTTTATACTTGTTTTTAATGGGCTTCAAGATTCTCTTTGGAACCTATCTTATTGATGCCAACTTAAATTTAATTTTCAATCTTATACGAAAGGTCAACTTCATCTTACAATGTGCATCTAGTTCACCTTGAATCCCAACCTTGGAAACTTAAATACTATATTCAAATAATGTGGATTGGAATGGATCTCTCAGGTAACTTAGCAAACTCAAAACACGAAACACCATTAAAGTGTAGTTCAAAAGCTTTATCATTGTTTTGTCTTTGAACATGATACAAATCTAAGTTCTTATCTACATGAATACCTTGTTATGCAAATATTTTCCTAGACTGGACCTTTAGTTTGGATCATGTTAATATTCTTGTCATTATGGAAAATATTCCTATTTGCACTCATAACTAATCTCCTAGGATACCAACAGATTTTTGCTTCTTCGATTTTGAATTTTCATCTTTATATTCCTCTTAGTATTTTTTGTTTGATGCACTTCTATGATCAATTATGTAGTGAAACAATATCTGGCTCAGAGCACTCCACCTTACATATGTTGAGCTTTTTTAGCTATGGTCGATCTTCATAATTAATATTTTAGCTCTTGATGTATTTATAGTAATAAATATAAAGCATTTTCTTCATGCTAGTGTCTAAAGAGAAACTTTAAGACATTTTCTTCATGTCCATTACAAAGAGAAAATTTGAATTTTTGGCTCTAGACAAACTAAGCCATCCCTCATCCTAGTCAAGTCGGCCCAGCCATAAAGGCACCTATTCGACCTCCACAATCACTATATATATGTTAGATGACCTCCTCCTCTTGGGAATAATTAAAATCTCTTGTGAAAAAGAAATACATATTTTTTTTCAAGCATCAAATCACTCTTAGACACCTGTTCAAGTGAAAGAAGAAGGAAGGAATGTTGTAAGACAAGTTTGTAAGCAGATTGAAGTCTCTTGAAGAAATTTTGAAGCAGACCAAAACATATCTAAGGTATACCGAGGCAATTCTAAGGAAAACCGAGAACATTATCTCTATGATAGACCAAATTTTCTAAGACATGTCAAAGCAACAACAAACCTAATTAGACAATTTTTAGTGGGAAAAATTAGAAGTTGACTAGGAAGTTGTTGGACTATGATTGACCAAGTCTGTTTTCTGATTAGTTGGACCTTGTGAATTACTAGAAGATCTAGGTGTGTTTCCTATTGGAATGAAGAATTTCTTTGAGGAAAGGTTGTTGGGTTTTTCAGCCATGTTGGTTTTCCAAGGGTAAACCCTTTTTTGTTCTTGTTTCGTTGTCTCTTTATGATCATATTGGCATTTTGCTTTACTTTTGAGATACTTTGTCACAATTGCTTACGATGAATATTAATGGAATAAAATATTAACCTAAGAGAAATTATAAGAAGTAATTATTAGTTTAGAGGATGCTTGGATAATCAACATGGAATCAAAGCTTCTGGTATAAGAGTGTCCTTAAAGAAGAATTATTTCTTGTTATACTCTAGGGATTGTTCTGTCATTCAACCTAGAAGCCCTAGTTCAATAAACACATTCCAAAAGAAGGTCGATATCAACTACTATTCAAGCCTAAATCTTGTTGTATCTAATAGAAAGGAGCCCTAGTCATAGTCTACAAGAAGAGAAAGATATTTGTTTGTGCTTTCGATTAAGAAAAAATACCTAATTTAATGCACTAAAGGCTTCAACCTTATTTTTACTTTCAGATTTAAAATTCAAAGGGCGAGGATACCTCAGTCAAATTATAGAAGTCCTAAATGCCTCAGGGAAATATCAGGAAGGGCGAGAAGGCCTCAAGACTAATGATAGAAGGCCGAGTGTCTTCATAAATGACATCAAAAAAATATGAAATGTCATAGTCAATACAAAATCTAGGCTACATTTTGTTTTTATGTGTAATCCTTTTGTGATTTGATCAAAGTTTCATAAGACAATTGGAGCATAACTTGTTTACAAGGAGAAGTATTGAGCAAAAACTTGTGATGTTTTGTACTGACATCCAAAAGTGAGTATGAAGATTGGGAAGTTAGACATGTAAAGACATAAAAAAATTAATAAAGTCTATGGTTTGATGCTTAAATGAAAGGTATGTATCATCAAGTTACATTCAATAATTTTTTTTGATATCAAGTTCCTTTGATACTATTATTCAATACCATAAACACTTGTCAATAAGGACCAAATATAAGTCTAGTTTAAAGTTGATAGTAAGACTTGTATCAAAGTTTTTCTTTGGAACTATTGATCTGTAGTTCAATGAAGTAAAGATAAATCTCAGTGTACCTTGAAGATTGAAAACTCATTGTGAATTCATCATGGGAGTTGTTGACGGTTCTAGAAACTGCCAATATATAAGGTGTCTCCCTGATATGAACTCCCAATCAGGCCTCACACTGTTTGGTATGGGAGCCCCATCTGAAAATGTGGCCCGACTACCATGTTCTTAAAGATTTTCCTTTGTTGTAATAGTTAGCATAAGAGAGTAACACACGTGCTTTTGAATGATAAAGTAAGTACGCCTTGTGAAATGTTCAATTATAATATGTATCAGGTTCTTTCACCAGAAGGGAAGAGAAAGTGAGTCTTTAGAAGAAAATTAGTAGTACTATTCTAATAAAGGCACACACACATACATATGAAAGAGTTGTTAACCATCTAGTGAAATAGTTCACATAGACATAAAAATTGTTTTTTTTTTTTTTTTTTTTTTTTGTTAATGGAAAAACCTGTGAGCAATTTAGGAAACCGACGTTTCGGACTAGCTAGGTGAGTCCATCATCAGGGCAATGAGATCTGAATTATGAGAAGAGAGAGTCGAGAAAATAAGCTATTAATAGAAGAATCGAAAGATATCTCTTAGCTTGTACAGTTGGCTGGAAGATTTACATTTATAAATTAATTAATTCAATTTAATTTCAATAATTTAATTTTTATTATTTTTTTTTTTTTTTTGTTTTTTTTTTTAAATTTATTTATTTATTTTTATTTGTTTATATATATTTATATATTTATTTTAATTTAAATTTCAAAATTGAGATAAGTTAATAATTAAGTTTTATTTAAACAGATTTATATGTAAATATTTTGATGTTATACCTAATAATGTTATTTGTTTTGAAATAAATGCAAATGAGGAAATTTAAACTAACATAAAATATGGAATAAGTTAATAAATTAATTTAATTTAATTTTTATTTATATTGTTTATTTATTTATTTTTCTTTTATTTATTATATTCCATTTATTTATTATTATTATAAATTTTTTTATTTATTTTATTTTATTAAATTGCACTTAGTAAATAATTTTTTTTTTTATTTAAAAGACTTATATATATCTAATTTTATTTAATGTTTTATATTATTTATTTTGTTTGTTTGTTTGTTTTTTTTTTTTTTTTTCATGTTATGTGAGATATAATATAAATGAGATGTTTGTTTTGAACTAATTTTAATTGGAGAAAATTAAATTAATAAAAATTGGATTAAATTAATAAATTAATTAATTTCATCAATATATTATATTATATGTTATTTTTATTTATTTTTAAAAAGTTATGTGATAATTATTTATTTATTTGTTTATTCATTTATTAATTTATTTTTATTTGTTTATATATATTAAACAATATATATAATCCAATGAAGCAGTTCAATTTCTTTAGTACATAAGAGCGCAAACATATACTGCAAGCATCCAAAGAATAGTCTTACAATATTTATGATACATTCATGAAAGTGTGTTGGCTCAGTGAGCTTCAAATATTACGCAAAAGTTCAAAGATACATTGATACAATGAGACACCACTAGCTACAACAATGGAGCATTAAATCACTACATGCTCTCCAAAAGAACAATATGTCTCTCTAATGCCTAGTTATAGAAGCCAAGGTGAAAATTCCTCTGTTTGAGTAATGAGGCTTCTTTTATAACAAGAGGAATGAAATTTCATATTCCTCATGACTCTTGGACTTATTCCACAGTAATTTTTGACTTTTCCTAATGACTCTTTTGTACATATGTAACTCTTGGACCTCCACATATTTACATTTACAATATTTCCCAAAATTACATCATCATTTTCCACGTCATCACGTGACAACAACATGACAAGTCATTGACATTGATGACTTGGACCCATGGTGACTTGTAACATGGATTTCTTTGAGAAGTGACAACACTACCACTATGTATTCAATATTTTGTATAGGTCTTGCCTTGTAATTTATTTCTACCCTCCAAAGGGTCTTGAGATGTAATGGAGTCTTCATGGGTTGAATTGACCATCGAAATCCTATGTTATTTCAATTGTCACAACATGGTTCCTTTGGGCCTTAGTCTTCAAAATTCCTCCTTGGATAACTTTTCTTTACACATATCCTCACAAATATTTTTTATGCTTATTGAGAACACTTGAAGGTATGAATCACTCATGGAAATCAAACATTAGCCCAAAAATCTCCTATTCTAAGATGATGCATGCAAATTTTTTATTGTGGATGAACAATGTGCAAGGGAGAGAAGGAAGGGATTTTTGGGTACAGAGCGCATTTACAAGAAATATGGAAGGGAATCACTACTCATTGAGACCGTGCCATGCATAGCTCTGGGAGAGGAGGATGCTTGGTGAGAACATGGCACATTTGCAAGAGGAAAGGTTGCAGGGATTTTTCAATGAAACTGCACCATGCGCTAGGGTGGAAGGCTAGGACCAAAAGGAGGGAATAGGTTGTAGTTATAAGGCACAAGGAGGGGTATCACTTCCCACTAGAAATGTGTTGGGTTCTACACTAGGAAGCAGAGATAAGAATGCCGTAGGGAGTAAGGATAAACAACAAGGAAAAGGTCCTTGCTGACTAGAATTTCATAGTAGAGAGAGGGAAGAATTGGGCTTGTGCAGGGGTGCAAATAGCTAGCAAGGGGGTCATTGTTAGGCCTTAGAAGTGTGCAGTTTACTCTTCTTAGCCAAGAGGGCAGGTTGCAAGGCCAGAAAATGGCTAGTATGGAAAGGTAAAACTTGGAATAACACAATGAGTTAGGGGTAAAATCAATAATGTCACATCTCAACTCATAAATATAACTCAAACAAGACCCAAGACTAAGAAAAACACATCAAAACACCAATCAACAAACAATATCCAAGTGAAATAAACAAAGCATACATAGTTGCGACACATCAGTGTCGTTTTGTGACTAAAATGTGTGTTGACTCCAAAGTGAGCTATTACTACTCTCAACCATCTCACAACACTTGTGCAGGATCATAGACACAAGAAACATGTGTAAGAACATAAAACGACACTTAAAAACAAAAAGTGACACTTCACATGATAACAAGTAAGCTCCAAAATTATAACATAGCAAAAATTTTGGGTGTTGTTATAGCAGTGACAACAAGACTGTAAGGGATCCCTGAAGAAAGATTTAAGGTAAACTATGATGATTCCCTTCACGAACATTCAAATGCACTTATGCTCTTCAAGAATATGAAAATATTCCTAATATTTCTATCTGAGTTATGGCTTAGAGCAAGATAAGCTCAATATTGAAGAATGATACAATGGTCGTATGTGTTTTTCTTGAAAGATGTTGCATTGTATTAGAAGCATGATGCTAAAGATACAAGCACTTAAATTTGTGTGATGGACCTTGCACTCTTAAGTGAAATTTTTTGAAAATTCATTGTGTATGTTGACATTAAGGTATGACCCATGTTATAAGTATTTTAGATGGACACTTGGTCTTGGAATCTATTCCTTGCACATCAAGGAAAAAGGAAAAGGAGGATTGTCATACCTTTGAAGAAAGCACACTTTGATGAATGAAGTTCACTTATAGAGAAAAGAGGTTAAGTCCATATTTAAATTTAGAGATCAAAAAATCTTTTGATAAGTAGTTCCCTTTCTCTAATAAAGTAGACCAAGGATATAAATAACTAAAGACATATTGGATTCAAGTTTTTGACTAAACCTGTTGTTGAAAAAGAAAGTATTGATGCCATATGTACTACCGTGGAAAATCTTGCATCTACTACTATGGTATTTGAGTGGTGAGATCTATTTTATAAATATAATGTTGGAATTATGACCAATGTGTTGTCCTTGATGGAAGCATACTTGATGTATATTGTCAACATGATGATAACATGATGATTTTACAAGCTAGTACACATGTGACCTAGAGTTTGGACAAAGGCATAGCAATCCAGAGACAGAAGAATGATGGGTGATGTTTTGAGAAATGAACATGGGTTTTGTGAAGCAAAGCCATGTACACACGTGAGTATGGAGAACAAAAAGCACGTACAGTTTCTGCACCATGGTATCCTAAATACCATGGATCTTTACCAAGGTATTGGCTGATAGTAATGAGAGAGGCAATGGATATTTGATCCTGTACAAGAATACCATCGAAAATACTAAGGATTTGACCTGTGGTATTGGATAAGGCCTAATATATATAAGGATATGAAGATAAAAGTGTTTAATGTGCAAGTAATGGGCTATTAATGAATAATTTGATTTGAAATAAGTATGCATCATGGAGTATGATGATGGATTAGATCCAATAGATCTAAAATGAATATATGTTGAATAATATGCTTATGGGTTAGTTAGATTTGTGATGATAATGTTTTTACATGTGTTTTTTACTATGTATGGGTTTGATTGAAATTTGTTGTGCAATGAAGGAATGCATCAATAATTACATATTTGTATGCATGTTTGTTTCAGAAAAAGTGAGTACATACGCAGATCATATTTTGAGTAGTAGCGTATTGATTCTGCAGTATGGATAGATCTGTACACGGGTATCAAATATGAAAGGTTCGTACATATGCAGAAGTGTTTTTGTAGGTTTTAACCCCGTACAGAAATTACCTGATACAAATTCTAAAACACAAAAAATTACAATGCGAGAGAATAACAGATAAAACACATATACACAGAGATTTTTCCCTGGATCCCAAAATCGGGACTACCAGCTTGATTTTTCATTATATTCCTTTCAATGTTACAATACATATTTATACATGCCGAAGCATCCAATACCATGGACCGAAAACCATCACGTCCAAAACCATGGACCGAAAAACCATCGCGTCCAAAAAACATGTGCGAAAATCATGCACAAAACCATAGGTGGGTCTGCCCAACCTAACATAGGGTCCAAAACCAAAATTTTCTAGGGTGCTGCCCGGGACCCCATAAAGTGGGGTTATGGGTACCACTCAAACCCCCTGTGACCTCCCCCCCTCTGACCCCCGATTAACTACGTGGGCTAGTCATGGAAAGAATATAACGCAACCCAACATTCTCCCACTTGTTGTTTTCTTTCCACAGGGGGCCAAAAGAGAGCTTAGTCATTTATCCAGCCCTACAATGCCCATTGTTTCTCTACACCAAGAGAACTTCTCAGAGCTCACATATTTTGTCAATGCATCTGCAGTATTCTTCAAAGTGTACACCTTTATTAGCAACACCTTTTTGTCTTCTATCATATCCCTCACAAAGTGATACTGAACATCAATGTGCTTTGTCTTTGAATGATATGCGGGGTTCTTTGCCAAGAAAATTGCACTTTGGTTGTCACAGTCTATCCTTATAGCTTCCTATACTAACCCCATACTTGAACACAATCTCTGCAACCAAACTACATCCTTGCTTGCATGAGTGGCTGCCATGTATTCTGCCTCTGTAGTTCATAGTGCCACTACAGATTGTTTCTTACTCATCCAACTGACTGCACCTCCAAATAGGTTAAACACATACCCACTTGTAGATCTTCTCTGATCCAGATCTCCAGCCCAGTCTGCATCAACAAAGCCACGAATATCCAACACTCTGTCCAATCCTGGTATTCCTTGGTAGCACAAACCATAATCACTAGTGCCACGCAAATGCCTGAAAACCCGCTTCACTGTTGTCCAATGCTCCTTTCCTGGTTTTGACATAAACCTGCTCAATACTCCCACTGCATGTGCAATGTCTGGTTTAGTACAAACCATTGCATACATCAGGCTACCGAATGCACTTGCATATGGAACATGAGACATGTCCTCTTCCTCTTCTTGTGTCTTGGGACACTATTCAACATATAACCTCACACTTACAGGAATAAGAACCTTCACCAGTTTATTATCCTGCATATTAAACCTCTGCAGTATTGTCTCAACATACTTCCTCTGGTTTAACCAAAGCTTCCTCTTTTTCCGATCTCTTTTAATTTCCATGCCCAAAATATAGTTTGCAGCACCAAGATATTTCATGTCGAATTTGGAGGACAATTGGGTCTTCAAATCCTGGATAATTTCTTTGTCATTTCCAACCAGCAACATATCATCCACATACAAGACCAGATAAATTACACAATCACCAATTAATTTAAAATACACACAGTGATCTGATTTGCTTATGGTGAAGCCAAATCCCCGTATAAATGTATCAAATTTCTGATACCACATCCTTGGTGACTGTTTTAACCCATACAGAGACTTCTTTAACTTGCATACCAGTTCTTTCTTACCCTTCACCGCAAAGCCTTCAGGTTGCTTCATGTATATTTCCTCTTCTAGATCCCCGTGAAGAAATGTTGTCTTCACATCCATTTGTTCTACCTCAAAATCAAAAGCAGTAGAAACATATAAAAGTAATCTAATAGAAGTTATCTTGGCAACAGGAGAAAAAATATCACCAAAATCAATTCCCGGCACCTGGGAATAACCTTTTGCTACCAACCGAGCTTTGTATTTCTCCACCTTTCCTTTTGCTTTTGTCTTCTTCTTGAAAACCCATTTGCTGCCAATGGGTTTCCTTCCAGCCGACAACTTCACCAGATCCCAAGCCTCATTTTTGTGTAAAGGTTCCATTTCATCAACCATGGCCTCTTTCCAGAGTTTTCCATCCTCTGAATGCACAGCTTCCTTCACAGTTCTGGGATCATCATCAGTAATAGACAAAGAAAAATTTGAACAGAAAGCAGATGGACTATACCTTTCTGGCTGCCTTCTTTCTTGAACTGATCTTCTCACAGTCGGAGTTTGTGGCTCTTCATCTTCTGATTCCTCCTCTGTTGTAGAGTTTGATTCTTCCTCCTTTAGCTCAAAATCTATCTTCTCAGGTTCCTTTGGTTGGAATACATGTTTAATAACATCTTTCACCTCTATGAACACCACATCTCGGCTGTACACAACCTTCCTTGTTACTGAGTTCCAAAGCTTATAACCCTTTAAACCATCCTTATAAAGATGCACTTTTCAAATTTACTATCCAACTTGGTTCTTTTCTCCTTTGGAACATGTACATATGCATCACATCCAAATACCCTTAGATGTGAAAGAGAGGGTTTCTTACCAGTCCATACCTCTTGTGGAGTCTTATCCTCCAACGCTGATGAAGGTGACCTCTTGACCAGGTAACATGCAGTATCCACCGCCTTTTCCCAGAATTCCTATCCTAACTCGACACCACTGAGCATGCTTCTTACCATTTCCATCAACGTCTTGTTCATTCTTTCTGCAAATCCATTTTGCTGAGGTGTATATAGAGTAGTCTTCTGCTGTGATATACCAAACTTATTACATAATTCTTCAGATTCCTTGCTGCAAAACTCTCCACCATTATCTGTCCTCAACACCTTTATCTTCTTCTTTGTCTGGTTTTCCACCAGAGCCTTAAATTCTTTAAACGTGTCAAAGACTTCAAATTTCTTCTTAAGGAAATATATCCATGTATTCCTTGAGAAGTCATCTATAAATTATACATAGTACATAGACTTACCCAGTGATGAAACCTTCAAAGTCCAAACACATCACTGTGCACAAGCTCTAATATCTGTTTCGCCCTCTTACCACCAGAGGGGAAACTCCCCCAATTCTGCTTCCCATATACACAATTTTCATAGAAATCAAAATCCAAAGAGCTATTACTCATACCTTCTACCATACCTTTACCATGAAGTATTGAAGGCCCTTCTCTCCAATATGTCCAAGCCTTTGATGCCACAACATGGTCTTCTCTCCAGAGACCACTAGATTTTCTGCTTCACTTTCAGGAACCATAGAACTATTGCACCCATCAATAACTGTGCTACCTTGCTGCTTGTACAGAGTTCCAATCCGAACTCCCTGCATCAATACCAGTGCTCCCTGAACCATTTTGCAGGTATCCTTCTCGAACACTGTTTTTACACCTGCATCATCCAGCTTGCTTATAGAAATCAGATTTCTGGCTAATGTAGGAATATGTAGAACACTTGGAAGCGTTCTAACCCTTCCACCTTGCAACTTCAACTTTACTTTTCCGTGACCAACGATTCTAGCCTTCTTGTCATCCCCCAAGAAGACATCACCACCATCATATTTCTCATACTCACAAACCCACTCTCTATGGGGAGTGAAGTGAAAGGATGCACCTGAGTCAATCAACCATGCCTCATGATCTACATGTGTACTTGAAGAAGCCAAGTACACATCGCCACCTTCATCTGAGGTGGTTTTGGCCTCTGCAGAAGGAGCCTCATCAGACCCCTTTCCTTTGTTAGGAACTTTAGATTTACAGTCCCTTTTAAAGTGGCCTTCCTTTGCGCATTTCTAGCACACCACCTTTACAAGTTTTCCTGGAGATTTAGATCTCCCACTTGATGACTTATTTTTTGTTTCTGTTCTGGGACCGTCCTCGTACAGATAAGGCATCACCATTTTGGCTCTCCATATTTTTCCATCTCATCTCCTCCATCAACAAGGCTGAGACTATTTCATAAAACTGCAAGGCAGTTGGATTGCTACCTATTGCAATAACCAGACTATCCCACGAATCTGGTAGAGAACACAACAAAATGATGCACTTATCTTCATCTGAAATTTTAATATCAATAGATGCTAATTGAATTACCACAGTATTAAATGCATTCAAATGCTTTGTCACTGAGTCTCCATCTTTCATCCTCAGGTTATATAGCTTTTTCCGCAGGAACAATTTATTTACCAGAGACTTAGATTAGTACAAAGTACCTAACTTGTCCCACAAATCCTTCGCTGTAGATTCCCCTGATACATTCAACAATACCAAATCTGAGACACACAATCGTATTGTGCTCTTTGCCTTCCGATCCAACTTCTTCCATTCTTCATCGGACACTCCTGTTGGTTTAGTACCCGGATCTACTGCGATCCATTAATCTTTATCCACCAAAAGATCCTCCATCTTGAGTTTTCATAACTCAAAACTCTGACCATTAAATTTCTCGATGTCTATCTTTCCACCGCTCGCTATCTTCTTTCACCACCAGAATTGATCTCGCAGATCTCCCACTGAATAGGGTCTACCACAGGCCCGAGCAAAACCCCTCAGCAACATAGGTGTCCCCTTGAAGCCAAAACAACTTCGATACCAAATGTAGGTTTTAACCCTGTACAAAATTACCTGCATACGAATTCTAAAACACAGAAAATAAACAATGCGAGAGAATAACACATAAAACACATATACACAGAGATTTTTCCCTGGATCCCAAAATTGAGACTACCAGCTTGATTTTTCATTATGTTCCTTTCAATGTTACAATACATATTTATACATGCCGAAGCATCCAATACCATGGACCGAAAACCATCGCGTCCAAAACCATGGACCAAAAAACCATCGTGTCCAAAAAACATGTGCGAAAATCATGCACAAAACCATAGGTGGGTCCGCCCAACCTAACATAGGTTCCAAAACCAAAATTTTTCGGGGCGCTGCCATGGACCCCATAAAGTGGGGTTATGGGTACCCCTCAAACCCCCTGTGACCTCCCCTCCTCTGACCCCCAATTAACTAATTGGGCTAGTCATGGAAAGAATATAACACAACCCAACAGTTTTGTAAGGGTCGCGTACATATGTGTTGATGGTGTTGGACCTGCCAACATGTTAGGGGATCTCTCCCGGTAAGAAGTCCCAACTAGACCTCAAACCGTTTGGTGTAGGAGTCCTAGCAATGGGTCGTACGGTATCACCTTGACCGCGGTTGTACGCAGAGGGAAGTAAGATGTCCCTTTTTTTAGCAAGGGTGTGACATATGCGACAGTGAACGAAGGTGCATGAGTGGTTCTAACACACAAAGTGTGAGGTGAGTGCATCCCTTGAAAACCTCTGAAAGCACGAAGTTAAGAAGGGAACACACGAGCAAAGATGCATCACAAACTGGAAGGAAAGTAAGCTAGAAATCCAAAGTGATGGTTAAACCAACAACACATTTCACTAAAATTCATACAGACTTATATAGGAAAGCTATACATGCATGCATAAGAAAACATATACATATATCATTTAGAGTAAACAAGATAGCTGAAATACAATACGACATATACATGACACATGATGGCTCTGTTATATTAATAAGTGAAAGTTCCAGTCATACAATACAACCATGACCAATCACTAGTTTCGACAGCAGAATGTTACAGTCACTGCCGCTTGCTCCTCCAAAGAGATATACGAGCTCTGCACAATGGAGAAGCCAAGGCTCGTTACAATACTCTCCAATATTTCTCTAAGATGCCCCTATCAGAAGCTTGGCTGAGCAAAAGCCTCTACAATGAGTTATGAGGGACTATATATAGAAAATGGTGGGGTGGCCCTTGGCATTTCCCTTTGTGACTGTTCATCTACCCTCAGGACTGTTCATCTACTCTATGACTCTTACATCCAACTATCGACACTTGAACTTCCACTTGACAAGATGTTACATACAATCTACACATGTAACCATGTGAGATAAAATAGGCTTGAGCAAGCCATGGAATACATCACTGTGACTCGGACAACTGTGGGAATACCAACTCTTCGAAGTCCTCACAGTGGTGTCCGTGTAGTCTTTGGTGACATGTTTTTGAAAACGAACTCTTGCCTCTATAGCATCTGGTTACACTGCTATGGTTCCTATGTCCAACTTGTCTAATAACATGCACATTATTTTCTTGAGTGCGGCTCGACCAATGACATACTGATGTATGGTGTCTGCACTGATCACCAAGTCTACACTGGTGGCTATGTGCATCAACTCGTCAAAGTATGAGTAAAACTCTAGTTGGACTTGTGCCTTTGTCTCTGCCTCAGTGAGTGTCCCAATACATGGGATCACATGTGGGTGCGCAACAACATCCATACTCCTGAATACCCATGCATGGAAAGCCTACAAACTAGTGATGAACTGCAGGATTTCTTCATAGTTCCAGATCTGGCTCTGGATGTGTGCCTTCAGCTCGCCACTCTGGGCTTCATGATCCAGGTGGATATTGGTGGCCACCTGCCAGGTCCACCTGGACCCCCACCATTGTCTTTCTCAGCATTTTCAGTTTCCTTAATTGTAGCACAGTTTACTATTTTTAGCAGTTTTTCGGGTCCTGAACTTCCGAAGCCGTTTTGAGGCCCTAAACGACGTTTTTTTGGGATTCTGGGGCAACATGGGTCCATGGACTGATGTTGCCTCCCAAAATGGTAGTACTCGGATAGATCTTTCTAACGAGCTATCGTACGCGTCAAACGGTGATCGTATGCCAAAGTTACGACCCCGGGAAATTGATGTACCAATTTACCCAAACGGGGCCCACAATTTGGCGTTTCATCTTCTAGGGTTAGGTTTTGGGATGTGAAGGGTTTTCCATTGTTTCTCAACAATAAATAGGCCTTCGAGCCTCATTGTAATACAGTTCAGAACAGTTCAGAGGCATGTAGCCATCACATCTCTTCTTAGAGATAAGCTACCATCGCCCTAGCTGGTTTATTTCCTTTTCTGGTTGTAAGCATATTTCAGTATTTTCCATTAATGAAATGAAGTATTATTTCTGCTGCATCTTTGTGTATATGGTTATCTCTGTGATTTGTTGCGTTCTTGTTTAAATCCGGATCAGTGGTATCAGAGCGGTCTGCTTTTTCTCTGTTTTTCTTTGCATGTCCCCAACAAGGTCGGGATATAAGGAGTTAGGGCTTGAACTGGTTGAACCTTTGCAAGACCAGCCTCGCAAATCCCGACGACCTCCCATGGCGGACGAGAAGAAAGACGAGGGGGCAGGAGATCCCATCAAAATCTTGCTCGAAGAAGCCCTCGAGCGACAACGGAACGCGATGATGGACAACTTTGCCCAGATCCTTCAGCGGCTACCCAGAAGCAACGCATCGGCTTCCAGCAGCTACTCTGGAAACGCCACACCCTTTAAGGTACAAGTTAATTTTGAAATCCCCATATTCGAGGGTCAGATAGACGCAGATGCCGTAGATAAATGGTTAAATCTGCTAGAGGGTTATTTTTATGTTCATGAATTTTCGAGTCGGGAAAAGATTGTTTTTGCTCTTCTCAAAGCAGCCCCCCACGTCAAGGACTGGTGGGAAACCTACTACGAGCAGAAGGATGAAAGTACTGGCTCACTATTTTCAGCCGCACCCACCTGGGATTCGTTCCGGGATGCCATCAAGGAGCAGTACTACCCTGTCGGAAGCTATGAGGATGAATACATAAAGTGGACCACGCTGCGGCAGGGAAGGGACCAAGACGTGCCGGAGTTCACCAATCTTTTCCATACCCTTCACACAAAGTTGGGTATCAAGGATTCGGAGCAATATTTGATACTCAAATACCGTGGCTGCCTGCACAAGTACATCCAGGAAGAAATACAATTCCTAAACATCCCCTCGCTCGGCGCAGCATACCGATATGCCGTCAAGGTCGAGCAGAAGTTTAAACAAAAGAAGCGAGACTTTGGATCTGCGAATCCAAAGCAGGGGAAAGGTGCCCCTAAACCACAGAACAAAGGACAAAGCCAAGGCGGGACAGCCCAAGACAACCAGTCGAAGCCGCAAGCAAAGAACAGCGCCGCGAAGCCGAGAAAGGACACTGGAAAATGGTGCGAGTTCCATAAGAGCTCCACTCACAACACAAGTGAGTGTCGGGCCAAGCAGTCACTGGTGGCTGAGCTAAAGGTTTCAGAATTAGATGCATGTTTCGACTCTGAGTCAGAACCCGATAAGGGGTATGAAAAAGGGAAGCAGATCATTGATGCGGATCCCAATGCCACTGTTGCTACCGCAAAGATCCAGAAAAATGAACCCGAAGATCCAGAGGAGGAGGAGCGTCTCTTCCACTCCCAGATGTGGGTAAAGGGCTCCCCGATACAGTTCATTGTTGATAGCGGGAGTCAAAAGAACCTCATTTCGGCAGAGGTCGTGAAGCGGTTGGGCTTACCGACCACAGCACATCCACAACATTACACCATTGGGTGGCTTCACCAAGGACGAGATCTTCGCGTGAGCCAGCAGTGTCGCCTTCCATACAACATCAAGCCCTTCACGGATGAGGTATTGTGTGACATTGCTCCCCTTGAAGTTTGTGATGTATTACTAGGACAACCATACTTGTGGAAGCGACATGCGGTGTATGAATCAAGGCCCCGTGCTGTTATTATTACATTGGGAAATAAGTTGTTCAGGATACCAGAGGTAGCACCACCTGCCGCCATCTCTTTGATTACTACAAAACAATGTAGTAAGATCATTTCCAAAACCAGGAAATTTGTTTTCCTGATGATACGCCCTCAAGGAAAGAAGAAGACAGTGGCCACGGCCTCCAAACGGGGTCCCTCTGCACGACAACTACAGATGGACAAGGTTGTGGAGGAGTACGAGGACATCTTCACCTCCCCGGCAGGGGTTCCTCTGCACTGTCAGGTCAAGCACTCCATCGATCTGACCCCAGGTGCGCCGCTACCCAATGGACCAATTTATCGGCGCTCCGTTCTGGAGAACAATGAAATCAAGAGGCAGATTCAGGAGCTCCTGCAGAAAGGTCACATCCGTCCGAGTTCATCGCCCTGTGGGAGCCCGATCGTGTTGGTACAGAAGAAGGATGGGACGTGGAGACTCTGTATTGACTATCGGGCGCTGAACAAGATCACTGTCCGTAATAGGTACCCGATCCTGCGGATTGATGACCTCCTAGACCAACTAAAGGGGGAAAAATATTTCAGCAAGATCGATCTGAAGTCAGGATATCACCAGGTACCAATCGAACCCTCCGATGTGTGGAAGATTGCCTTCAAATCCAAGGAGGGCCTCTTCGAATGGTTGGTCATGCCTTTCGGATTAACAAATGCTCCTGCAACCTTTATGAGGCTAATGGATGACATCTTGCGGCCATTCACCAACTCCTTTGTAGTAGTATACTTGGATGACATTCTGATCTTCAGCCAGAGTTGGGAAGAGCACCTCCACCACATCCGACAGGTTCTCCAAACACTGCGGCAACACAAGTTATGTGCCAATTTGGAGAAATGCACTTTTGGCATGACCCAGGTTCAGTATCTGGGATACATCATTGATGAACAGGGGGTGCATGTCGATCCGGCCAAGATCCAAGTCATTCGGGATTGGCCCTCTCCAACCACTCTAACAGAGCTCCACAGCTTTCTAGGTCTTGCCAACTTCTACCGCAGGTTTGTGTTGGGGTTTTCTCATATTTCTTGGCCCTTGAGTCAAGTCACCAAGGGCGGGGCGAAAGCAAAATTCTTTTGGTCTGAATCTCAACAGAAGGCATTTAGGGAATTGAAGGATCGCCTCTGCACGGCACCAGTGCTCGCGTTACCAGATTTACAACAACCATTTTAGGTCGAGACAGATGCCTTTGACTATGCTATTGGGGCAGTCCTTACTCAACATGGACATCCAGTGGCATATCACAGTGAAACACTTTCAGACACAGTCCGGAAGTATCCCACTTATGATAAAGAGATGTATTCCATTGTACAGGCCTGCCGACAATGGAAGCATTACATTTTGGGGAAGGAAACGGTCATCCACACAGACCACCGACCTCTGCAGTTCATACAGACCCAAGGGAAATTGCAGAATGATCACCATCAGAAGTGGTCTACATACCTGCAACAGTTTCACTTGAATATCAAGTATAAAAAGGGCAGCACCAATAATGTTGCAGATTGCCTCAGTCGGCCACCGATCATGGCACTAACCACCGTGCTCAACTCTTGTGGGCACGAGACTGCTAATTGGCCACTTCTCTACAAAAGCAACCCAGAATTCAGCCACACATACCAGACACTCTTGGAGGGTCTGCATGTTGCAGATTTTCACCTCCAGGACGCCCTATTATGCCACCTCGGTCACCTTTGTGTTCCTTCAAGCGAGCATGCCAAGATGATTTGGGAAGCACACTACAGTCGGGCTGCTGGGCATTTCGGGGTCGAGAAAACAGTGGCAGTACTGCAAAATTATTTCTATTGGCCGAATCTTCGACAGGATGTTGGGAAGTACATCCGATCATGTACTGCCTGTGCCATTGCCAAACCGACCATTAAGAAGCACGACCTCTATACCCCGTTGCCTACCCCTAGTCGACCTTGGGAATCCATCTCCATGGATTACATGTCAGGCCTTCCTTCCACTAAGCATGGAAATGACTGTGTTTTTGTAGTCGTCGACAGGTTCTCGAAGATGGCCATTATGATGGCCTGCAAGAAGAATATCACAGCAGAAGCCACTGCTAAACTCTTCTTTGAACGAGTGTGGGTGCACTTTGGGATCCCACAGTCTATCATCTCAGATCGGGACAGTCGGTTTCTCAGCACATTTTGGTCCAGTCTCTGGTCAATGCTGGACACCAAACTCACGAAGTCCACAGCCTTCCATCCTCAAACTGATGGCCAGACAGAGGTTGTCAACAGGATGATTGTGCACATTCTGCGCATGTATAACTCAAAGCATCCACGCACATGGGACGAGAGCCTCCCCTATGTTCAGCACAGCTACAACCGAGCTCTTCACAGCTCCACTGGCCATAGCCCTTTTCAGGTGGGTTTGGGATTCCAGCCACTATGCCCCATTGATGTGGCCATGCCCCTTGCAGCTACTCACATGAATTCAGCTCATGTCCAGTCCAAAACCGATAAGGCCACCAGCTTCATTGAGCGCATCCAACATATTCGCCAGCAGGTCCATGACATTCTTGAGAAAACAAATGCCAAGTACAAGCAGCGACATGATCAACACCGGGTGCCACACAAGTTTCAGGTGGGCGACAAAGTCTGGTTGCATTTGCAAAAGGAACGCCTTACTGGAGCCTATCGGAAATTGAGACCACTCCGATACGGTCCTTACACCATTACTAAGGCTATGGGAGACAATGCATTTGAGCTCAGCATTCCCCCATTCCTTGGCCTGCACCCAGTGTTCAATGTGGACCGCCTTCGGCCATACTTTCCACTATTGCTAGACACATCCGACATTGCAGAACAGCTCAAACCCACAGAATTAAATCCAGATTGCATGGAACAGGCTGCAACTGATCGGATCATGGACACACAGATCAAGAACACTCGCCAACAACATATCCAACTGTATCGAGTTGTCAAAGCAGGCCAACTCCTTCAGCAGGGCAAGTGGCTCACCAGGGAACAAGTTCAGCAGAAGTTTCCTCATCTCATGGAGGAGCTCAACGCAATGGGGACCATTGCTTCCTAAGGGGGGAGGAATGATCCAGGTGGATATTGGTGGCCACCTGCCAGGTCCACCTGGACCCCCACCATTGTCTTTCTCAGCATTTTCAGTTTCCTTAATTGTAGCACAATTTACTATTTTTAGCAGTTTTTCGGGTCCTGAACTTCCGGAGCCGTTTTGAGGCCCTAAACGACGTTTTTTTGGGATTCTGGGGAAACATGGGTCCATGGACCGATGTTGCCTCCGAAAGTGGTAGTACTCGGATAGATCTTTCTAACGAGCTATCGTACGCGTCAAACGGTGATCGTATGCCAAAGTTACGACCCCGGGAAATTGATGTACCAATTTACCCAAACGGGGCCCACAATTTGGCGTTTCATCTTCTAGGGTTAGGTTTCGGGATGTGAAGGGTTTTCCATTGTTTCTCAACAATAAATAGGCCTTCGAGCCTCATTGTAATACAGTTAAGAACAGTTCAGAGGCATGTAGCCATCACATCTCTTCTTAGAGATAAGCTACCATCGCCCTAGCTGGTTTATTTCCTTTTCTGGTTGTAAGCATATTTCAGTATTTTCCATTAATGAAATGAAGTATTATTTCCGCTACATCTTTGTGTATATGGTTATCTCTGTGATTTGTTGCGTTCTTGTTTAAATCCGGATCACTTCATCATCTTGGGAAAGTGTAATGGGGCTCCCTTATATCTCATTGTCCATGTTTTCATGTAGTGAGCATCAGTATGCACATTTGACAAGATACATGCTCTCTTAGAACATCGTTGTTGCCAACCGTTGAGATGGACAACTACCTTATGCACGGTACCAAACTTGGAATACGACACCTGCATGAATATCTCAAGGGACAATACTTCATCTAGTATCGCCTTCTTCAAATCTACTTGGGTGGATGCTGTAACCAGTTCTCCTCCTTACTTGGCCGTTTGTAATTCCTTAGCCATTTCATTGTTCTCAACTATCAAGAAGCGAACACTTGAGCTAGTGGCTTTAGCATATGCTATGGTAGCATAAACCAATGCTATTGGATGCTTGTGCACGTCAGACATGATCACTTGTTCCTCAAACTGCGCAGGAGATGTGTTGTCATCTAGAGTAGACACTCTGCGAGATTGCACAACCCTATTCTGCGACTCGTCGAATGATATATTGTGCATCTCTTCTTCAGGATTGTCTCCAAGGATCTCAGTATCTCCTTGGTCACTTGGGACTTGCTCTGCTTCTAGATCCGGTGAAGCTGGTGGGTCGACCATTTGGTGGTCAGGTATGTGGTTGATGTCTTGATCTAACTCTTGCTGCTTCATATCTATATCCATTTTCTCAAGTGATTGTTCATTCTCTTGAGAGAAGTCCCGCTCCTACGACTGCTCACCTTGTCTTCTTAGTGCCAACTGTTCGTATCAGTCTACTACCTATATGGGTGCAGTTTCATTTGTATATACATGTTGCACCCCCTTCTATACCTATTCTTGCTGCACTTCCTTCTCCTGTCTGCACAACTCCTGTTCCTTCCAGAGTTGCCCCTTCAACTCATTCAACTCCTTCACTGTTTCTTCCATCCTCTATTTTTCTCTTTGCCTTTGTGTGTTCCTTCTGTCGCATTGTTATCGCTTTGCCTCTATTACTAAAGCTTCTTTTTGTACAAGTGGGTATTCTCTAAACTTGCAGCTCTGTTCTGCCTCCACACTGTCGACAATATTCCTCATGCCTTTTTCGCACGCTGGTATGTTTACCTCTGCTGTTGTTGCAATGGTGCTCTCTTCGCTAACCATTCCATAGTGATGCTGATGGGTTCATCGGGCCTAGAGAAATTGTAACAATATCTTCATGGGCCTTCCTCCACCCAATGACATGCCCCGTGGATCCAATGAAACTGTACTCTCGTGTAGTGATCTTTCACAATACAATGCAGGTCATATAGATTAAAGCTTCAGATGTCAAAATGAAATTTCTTGATCTCCTCTATTTCAACATCCACATGCTTGAGGTTCTGTATCTTGTACAACCTGATCCGAAATGGAATAGTGGGCCAAGGTGCCTTCTTCTTCCGGTGCATCCTAGCTAACAGTCCTACCAAGATGTGGTATGATACTTCATGAATGATGATCTTTTCCATGGCAAACTTTGGCAAAACATGCAGAGGCTTCTCCGCACTATACATCCGTATGAAGGTGTTAGACGGTGAGGCATACCGATCTGCTATATCGATCCATGCCTCCATTTTTGCCTTCAACATGCAAGGTGGATCCTGCTCAAATATCCTCTTGTAAACTGGGGTGACAAAATGATCTGACAGTTGTGTGATAACTCCTCTCAAGCTAAATTCGGAAAACAGTTTACAATAAGTGTTGACAGAGGTTTCCGCCGATGTCTGTGCCCACTTCATGCCCAGGAATTCCTGATGGGAACAGATTGCATCCAAGATGTAGGAAGACATGTAGATTTCTTCTTGTTGACCTTTGGGCGTCTGCCGAGCTCCTGTGACCTATTCCTTCAGCCTGTGAGCCAACATGTCAGACTAGTTACATGCTTTGCCTTCACTGGCCAGTTCGTCCAATGTGATCACCCAACTATGTGGGAAGGTCTTTGTGCTCTCTTGGCCATAAAAGCGACATGCAAAGATGACCAAGTATTGATACACCTTCCGTAGTATCATTGTCTTGTAAATCTGGTTGGGTGTCATCTTGAATTTGGCTAGCTCCTTTACCCAGTTCTTCAAGATATTCCTAAAGTTCACATTACTGTTGTGTAGGCTGAAAGGTGTCTCCATGGTGATCAATGGCTTCAAAAAAGGGTACATCTGATGATAATCCTATGCCCTGAAGGTAGAAATATTCGTCCCGCTAATACTGCTCATTGTCATGGTCTTGGGATTAGTGTGTGAGACGATCCAATGTATCATGTCTGCGAATGGGATTGGAGGATACCTGCATGCAATCCGGTACAAGACGGACTTGTGAATGTTCACATAGACTTGGAGCTCTTCGAGATCTTCCCTGAATGTGCCTGAGAATGCATCATTGACCTCTTTCCATTTTAGTTTGATGTATTTTTCTACAATTAGTTTGGTGTCTTCATATATAGGCAAACTCGTAGAGACTCGCTCAATTGCTACTCTAGTTGTGCTTTCATCGGTGTCCTTTGACCTTGCTCTCTTGGAGGCCATTGATCCTAAAATTCCGAGAGGCGAAAGAACAACTGCTATATCTGGAGACATGGAGGCATGCATGGGAAGAAAAATGTCAGCTAAAAACAAAGCACACTTGAGGGATGACATGCTACATACCTGGGGATTGACTGGCAAGGATTGTGCAATTTTCACTGGGAGGCCGAGCGACTGGCTGCCAGAACTGTGCAAATGGTAGTCTAGACCGTGTGGAGGCTAGATGGCTACTGGAATTGCATAATGCACAATCTAGACTGGCCTACTGGGTGTTGGGATTGTGCAATGCGCAATTTCAGCTGGCAAGAGGTGCAGGCCTAGGGACTGCATTGCACAATTTTCTGGTCCAAGAGTCATTGCCTCTCAGAATTGTGCAAGGCAAGAGTGGAGGGAAGTTTCCAGCCAGAATTACACATTTTCTGGGAGGAAGGCAGAGCCTTCCCTTTTAGAATTGCGCAATGTTGTCTTGGTGAGGTAGATTCCGGGCCAAGGTTGCTAGACCCGCCGACGGGAAACTGAAATCAAATGGAAGATGTGAATGCATGGTGATGCTGAGTATAAGTAGAGGTGAATAGTCATGAATGAAAATAGTGGATGCAAGATACAGAAAATGGAACAACATGCATGTGTGTGAGACGAGTCCCTGAATTGGCGACCGTTCATGCAAAACAAAGTCATGCATGTGAGAACTGTGAGATGCCAAAAAAAACTGAAATGATGCTTGTACAAGCTAATATGCATGTAAATGATAGAAAGCATTCACATAAATCAAGTAGACAACACTCACACAAGACAAAACACAAAAAGCAACATAAATGTTGCAAAAGACAAGTGAAGCAGACTTACCCGGAAATATTTGAGTTGGATGTGTCGATGATTCCTGGAAGTGCTATGGGATGTTAGAGCTCCAATATTGATGTGAAGAATGAGCTCTAAAGCATCGAGAAAATAATTTTGAGGCTCAAGACACACATGCCACAAATCTAGGAAAAAGCGACACTTGGAGGAAAGTTTCTAAAACAATCTTTGCATGTAACCTCCAGCTGCTAAAAATAGCTCCTAAAATCTAGGGATTATTTTTGCATGATGCTTTTAGCTATTTTAGGAAAAATCAGCCCATGCATGCAAGTCAAGTTTTCTCAGCCTTGGGTGGAACCGGTCAACTTGAGGGTACATGCAACCGCCTGCTTGACTGAGTAGAAATTTTGCACAGTTTCTGGGAGGAAACTGGGCTGGATGTCTAAAGGGATTGCACAATTTTTGGGAGGAGTAGTTGACTGTTACCCAAAATTGCATGATTTATGGGCTGAGCAGTCTTGCTAGGCTAGATTGCGCAATTTTCACTAGGAAGGTTGACTGACAGGATTGCGTAGTTTCTAAGCCCAATAGGCTTCCAGTCAGATTTGCGCAATTTTTGGAGGGAAGACTAGTTCCCCTCCAAAATTGTGTAATTTCTTGAGGGAGCTTCTCAGCCAGCAACTGACCCAAGTTTGAGTGACAACCTGTGAGGGGAGTGAAGCAAGCTATCATGCACAGGCTAGCAAGCTACTAGAAAACCACTGAAACTCATGTACTTGACAGTGAAAGACATGCTGTTGAGGATGGTTGGTAGGGAGGTTCCAAAACAAAGCTAAGGAAAAATTTTGGAGGGTGGTTGTAGGTGCTACAACACTTGGCGACACACTAGTAGAACTCCATCTCTCTGAATGGACCTTGTTCATGAAAAGTAAGTCTAACACCTCCGGAAGTATTATTTAGTTCTCTGTTCATCTTGGTTTCCGCACTTGCTTGATTGTAAGATGTAGCATCTGCCAAGCTCTTGTTCAATCGAAAGACATTCAAAGCCAAGTCAACACAGTTGTTTTGTTTAGGGATGGGGGTTATATTGGTGCACAAGTAGTATGGTTGTCAGAGTTTTAGTTTCATCTTTGGTGTTGCTTCACTGCTAGCAGGCCTGGACAGTACCCCGACGGAGTCACGCAGGAACAAAAGCATCACTATGCTTTAGTGAGCTTGGTTAGTGCCCTGGCAGAGTTACTTGCATTACCTCTCTATGAAAGAAGCATTTCTCTTCTTTCAGCTTATTCAATTTTCACTTTTTCGAAATTTTCAAATTTCAATTTTTTTTTTCATTGTCATAACTGTGCATATCACTTATTCATTTCAGAGGCAGAAGAGGGATCCCGAATTATTGAGAGCAGAAGAGGTTTTCCTTTAGAGAAGTAGTTTATATATACCTTTGATGTGCTTGTTAAGGTTTTCCCCCTTACCTTACTCTACTTGACTGAGCTGAAAAGGATTAACCCAAAAAAAACCAACCAGAGTAGGTGACACTAGTTAGCACGCAAGCGTTGTGTTTTCACCAAGGTTCAGTTCAAACAATACGTATTTTCCATCGACGTATCATGGAATGAAGATAACAAGTACTTGCTACAAAGGAAAGACAACAGATAACCAAGTATTGATAATTGCACAAGTCCTCTTGTACTTTACCTAGCTTGTTTCAAAAGTCGCACATGGTTTCATGTGAAACTAACCTACGAGCGCAAAAAAACACAAAACAAAGCAAAAGCATAAGTAAATATGAAAGAAAACAAAGTAAGAAAATGAGCATGCAAGAAAACAAACATGCAAGGTAAGAGGCAAATGTACATGCAAATAAACAAGCCAAAAGCAAACATTACTCCTACTCCTAAGCTAACGGTGCATGGACCTGATCATGTGAAGTGATACTTCCATTGCATCCACCGACACATTGGTCAACCCATATTGGTGAGGGCATGGTTTGTGAACAACACATCTGTGCAAACCAACAAACAAGAAAGATATAAAAATGAAGACAAACACACTCCAAGTTTAAATGTTTCCACATAATATACGTGAGTGCAAGTGCATGACATGCAATCCGTGGACTTATCATGGTTTTGTGCGACACTGTGTGTAGCTGTTAAGCATAATTATACTCTTGATTGTGAAATGCAATCAAACAAAAGAAACAAAGTCAAATTGTGTCATGCACGTGTGCTTGCTATATAAGATTCCTCCAATGCATGAGTAATGGGATCATTTAGTTTGAGTGGAGGAAGCATGATCTGCATGTGAGATTGATCTTCAATGCATACAGATGAGTGATGAGGAGCCTTGGGTGTTTCAACAATTTCCTAATCGGAAGTGAAACCCACCTTAGGACAGCAAGGGCCTGACATAACCATCAGCTTGGGCTGAAGTGCCTCGATAGTTTGTGGGGTTTTGACTCCATCAACATATAGATCATCATAAACAGGTGGCTTCGAAAAATCAACTACGATAGAGTCATTATCATGATCAAATATGGAAGTAAATATATCATGACAACTACAATAAAAAATCAATGATTTCACGACATCCTCATGATTTGATGAATCAAGCAGAGGGGTAGATGAGAAACGGACAAATTCACCCTTTGTGTTTCCAGAAAAAGTAGATATAAAGTCAAGTGGATTTTCAATGAATAATTTATCTTCTCCATTGTTGGATGATGGACTGACATCCGGTGTGTTCTGTGAATTATCAACAATGGGTGCATCCATGGACAATGATACACATGCGGAATCATGGATGACAGAATCACTAAAGATATCAAGGAAGAATGGAGGAGGCTCAGTCATGGAAGGGAGTCATCATTCGCTGAGGATTGATGCTCAAGCTCCCAGTCATACTCTTCATGAATGATAATGCATGTTGTTTGAGCAACACCAACTTCGTCGATGGATTGATCCTTGTTCAAAACAAGTGTAGAGTTTGGAACGGAAGAACACAAGGCAATGTCATGCGGAGGATCATCCGAGTATGAAGATGGAGGTTTAGGTACAAAATGCATGTGATAACCTAAAGGATTCACAACCAGGCTTGCACGAAAATTGGAAGGAGTGATGTCGAGAGGATGTGACGATTTAACATATGTGTAGGCCTGTTCTCCCACATCACTCTGTGGTGGTGGAGCTGTTTGATGAGGGTATGAAAGAAAATCACTTGTGATAGTGACCGTGTCCGTCTGTGATTGCGAAACTCCATCACCGAAGTATGCTAAGTGGGGCTTGGGCTCGAACTTCTTCTTGGGATAGAATGATTTGTTATGACAATATTCTAATCTATCCCAAATATATGGAAAATTTCACTTGACTTTTCAGAGCTTCAAACTACAAATCATGGAAGTGCTGCCAAAAATCCATAGGCGATTCAAGCATGGCCTTTCGTTGTGGTAGCATTTTTTGGTCAAGAGGTTCTGGATTAAAATGATGGAAAGTATATTCAATGAGATCATATAGTTGATCAAGTGAGTGCACACTGCTAGCTAGGAGACTGTAGCACCACATTGTGGGGATCCTTGAAGAGTGTATGAAAGCAGCAGGCTTGCCTCTTCATCAAAACATTCATCTTGCTTGTAAAGCATGGAAAAAAAGTCTTGTAAGAACACAGGCCAGGCCACTTCGCCTTCACCATCATACGTGAATGCATACAAGAGATCAAAAAAATCCCTCATGATGTGGAGAGGTTCGACATGCAAAAAACATCATGGAAGGGAAAGTATAATGGAATCCATGATAGAAGTGAAAAGGTTTAAAATAGGATGAGAGGACTTAGCTTGTCATCTGGACCTCCTTCTACCACTAGAAATGTCTACGGTGCTCGACCTGCCAACATGTCAGGGGATCTCCCCATTAAGAATTCCGAACTAGACATCAGACTGTTTGGTGTAGGAGTCCCAACAATGGGTTGTACGATATCGCCTTGATCGTGGTTGCGTGAAGAGGCAAGTAAGATGTCCTTGTTGGTAGCAAGGGTGTGACATATGCGACTAGTCAAGGAAGGTGCATGAGTGGTTCTAACACATGGAGGGTGAGGTGAGTGTGTCCCTTGGAAACTGGGGAAAGCATGAAGTTAAGAAGGGAACACACGAGCAAAGATGCATCACAAAATGGAAGGAAAATAAGCTAGCAATACAAAGTGATGGTTAAACCAACAACACAATTCAGTAAGATTCATACATACTTATATAGGAAAGATATACATGCATGCGTAAGAAAACATATACATATATAATTTAGAGTAAACAAGATAGTGAAATACAATATGACACATGCATGAAACATGATGGTTCTGTTATATTAATAAGTGAAAGTTCCAGCCATACAATACAATCATGACCAACCACTAGTTTCGACAATGGAACGTTACAGTCATTGACGCCATCTCCTCCAAAAAGATATAATAGCTTTGCACAGTGGAGAAGCCAAGGCTCGTTACAATACTTTCCAAGCTTTCTCTAAGATACTGCTATCAGAAGCTTGGCTGACCAAAAGCCTCTACAATGAGTTATGAGGGACTATATATAGCAAAGGGTGGGGTGGCCCTTGACATTCCCCTTTGTGACTATTCATCTACCCTCATGACTCTTCATCTACTCTATGACTGTTACATCCAACTATCGACAATTGAACTTCCACTTGGCAAGAAGTTACATATAATCTTCACATGTACCCATGTGAGACAAAATAGGCTTAAGAAAGCCATGCAAGACATTACTATGACTTGGAAAATGGAATCCATGATATATGTGCAAAGGTTCAAAAAAGGATGAGAGGACACAACTTGTCATCTGGCCCTCCTTCTAGCGCCAGAAATTTTGACGGTGCTGGACCCGCTAACATGTCAGGGGATCTCCCTGGTAAGAAGTCCCAACTAGACCTCATACCATTTGGTGTAGGAGTCCTAGCAGTGGGTCGTATGGTATCACCTTGACTGTGGTTGTGCACAGAGGCAAGTAAGATGTCCCTTTTGGTAGCAAGGGTGTGACATATGTGGTAAGTCAAGGAATGTGCATGAGCGGTTCTAATACACGGAAGATGAGGTGAGTGTGCCCCTTGGAAACCTGTGAAAGTACGGAGTTAAGAAGGGAAAACATGAGAAAAGATGCATCACAAATTGGAAGGAAAGTAAGCTAGCAATCCAAAGTGATGGTTAAACCAACAACACATTTCAGTAAGATTCATACATACTTATATGGGAAAGCTATACATGCATGCGTAAGAAAACAGATACATATATCATTTAGAGTAAACAAGATAGGTAAAATAAAATACGAATCTGTTATATTAAGAAGTGAAAGTTCAAGTCATACAATACAACCATGACCAACCAGCAGTTATGACAGTAGAACGTTGCAGTCACTGCCACCTACTCCTCTAAAGAGATATACTATCTTTGCACAGTGGAGAAGCCAAGGCTCATTACAATACTCTCCAAGCTTTCTCTAAGATACTCCTATCATAATCTTGGATGACCAAAAGCCTCTACAATGAGTTATGAGGGACTATATATAGCAAAGGGTGGGGTGGCCCTTGACATTCCCCTTTGTGACTATTCATCTACCCTCATGACTCTTCATCTACTCTATGACTGTTACATCCAAATATCGACACTTGAACTTCCACTTGACAAGAAGTTACATACAATTTGCAAGTGTACTCATGTGAGAGAAAATAGGCTTGAGCAAGCCATGCAAGACATCACTATTACTCGAACAACTATGGGAATACCAGATCTTTGACATACTCACAGTGGTTGATAGTAGCGAACTAATGCCAAGATCGGTAGTCCGTGATGGTGTCTGTGCACTCTATGGTGACACCTTTCTGGAAACAAACTCTTGCCTCTGTAGCATTTGGCTCCTTTGTCCAAGTCATCTAGTAGCATTCACATCATTGTGTTGAGTTCAGCTAGACCAATGACATACTGATGCATGGTGTCTTCACTGATCACCAAGTCTGCGCTGGTGGCTATGTGCATCAACTTGTTAAAGTACGAGTCAAGCTACAGTCGGACTTGTGCCTTTCTCTTTGCCTTGGTGAGTGTCCCATATATGGGATTGCATGTGCGCACACAACAACATCCATACTCCTAAATATGCATGCATGGGAATCTTTCAAAGTAGTGATGAGCTGCGGGAGTTCTTCATAGTTCCAGATCTAGCTCCAAATGTATGCCTTTAGCTCAACCACTCTGGGATTCATCATCTTGGGCAAGTGTAACAGGGCTCTCTTATATCTCATTGTCCATGTTTTCATGTAGTCAACAGCAGTATGCACGTTTGACAAGATACGCGCTCTCCTAACACATCACTGCTGCCAACCGTTGAGATGGACAACTGACTTATGCACTATACCAAAATTGGAATACAATGCCTACATGACTGTATCAAGGGAAAATAATTCATCTAGTATTGCCTTCTCAACTCTACTCGGGTGGATGCTGTAACCAGTTCTCTCCTTACTTGGTCATCTATAACTCCTTAGCCATTCGCTCGTTCTCAACTATCAAGAAGGGAACACTCGAGCTAGTGGCTTCGACATATGATCTGGTAGTGTCGACCAATGCTACTAGATGCTTGCGCACGTCAGACACGATCACTCATTCCTCAAACTATGTAGGACATGTGTTTTCATCCGGAGTAGACACTCTGCGAGATTGCACAACTCTATGATGCGACTCATCGAATGATATGTTGTGCATCTCTCCTTCCAAATTGTCTCCAAGGATCTCAATATCTCCTTGGTCACTTGGGACTTGCTTTGTTTCTGAATCCGATGAAGCTAGTGGGTCAACCTATTGGTGGCAAGGCATGAGGTCAATGTCTTGCTCTAACTCCTACTCTAGCGACTGCTTACCCTGTCTTCTTAGTGCTAGTTGTTCGGATGAGTCTACTACCTGTACGGGCAGAGTTTCATCTGTCTGTACATGTTGCACCACCTGTTGTAGCTGTTCTTGTTGCATTTCCTTCTCTTGTCTGCACACCTCTTGTTCCTTCCAGAGTTTCTCCTTCAACTCATGCAACTCCTTCACTATTTCTTCCATCCTCTTTTTTCCTCTCTACCTTTGCGCGTTCCTCCTATTGCATTGTTACCTCTTCACCTTTATTGCTAAAGCCTATTTCTGTACAAGTGGGTATGCTTTGAATTTGCAACTTTTTTCTACCTCTGTGTTGTTGATAATCTTCCTCTTGCCTTTGTCACACGATGATATTTTTACCTCTACTACTGCTGTTGCTGGTGCTCTCCTCGATGCTTCTTCACGCTTCTTCGCTAACCATTCCACAACGATGCTAACTGGTTCGTTGGGCCTGGTGAAGCTATAAAAATATACCCATGGGTCTTCCTCTACCCAATGACATGCCCCATGGATCCACTGAAACTGTACTCTCACGCAGTGATATTTCATAATACAATGTGGGTCATTGATGGAGGGAAATGTTCCCCTAGGGCTTTTTGGGTTGAAACCCTAGCAGACTGAAAGTTGTCTATTCAAAGAAGCACACGTTCACACAGCCATTATGCTATTATAAGCAAATTCTATTGTAAAGGGTACGTACCTTAGGTCCTACGTTTGAGAAGGCCTTTAGGGTCCAAACCCTTCTTGGAGTTCCCTTCTTCTCTTTTGTCCTGCAAAACAACCAATTCAAAGAACACAACAGTATATGGACAAAACCTTATAAAGAAACCATCTTCATGTTATAAATAAAGGTAGTTAGTTATGAAATCCAAACAACCATTTACATATGAATTCTAAACATGACTATCATTAACATAAAGAAGATTCATTTCGGGAACCAAGACATGTGTTTCTTTTATTATAGACAAATAAAGTACATAAAAAGGAATATTTTCACCTGAATCACCTTCAGCAGGCTCCAAGCAAAGCTTCCTTCCGGATCCGTTCCAGCCTCAAGCCTTTAACAAAATCCTTCCATAATTCTCTCCATGATGTCATAAATGGTGGATGAACATCAACACACAAGGAAACAAAGGTTTCCTGGACAAATGGGGGAAGTGCAGAAGGCACAAGGGACTTCAGACCTGGTCAGGGGAAAAATCTCAGCATAATAACCTTTCTCTCTCTTCTCTCCTCCTTTAGGCCTTCCCTTTGAGGTCTTTTTATACCTCTCCCAAAGTAGTTTTTTAGTTGGGAGTTGGTTGGGAACAGTTGGGCCACGGGCACTAACAGGTGATCAGCAGGTAAAACCCACGATCTCCGCCCGAAAATAAGGAATTTTATATTTTTTAAAGTGTTTTAATACATATACGCGGGTTGGATATACACAGACCCACGTATACACGCGTTTAACTCAGGGCAATGTCGCGTATAAGGGATAAAACACTGTTTTTTAAATTTTAGGACCAGGTCTGAAAGGAGGGGTTGCCCTAGGCCATGAGTATAGCATCACAAACCATAAGAGTGAGATTTGGAGCTATAACAGATGCCCCCTAATATATGAGGTCAGAAGGGGTACATGATGGCCGAAATATATTATGCGAGTACATGGAAAGGAAGTCTGTCAAAAACCGAGGAGGACTTCACCAGGATTCATCCTGCCAAGCCACCAAAGGAGATCAGAAAGAAACACTGTCTGAGGCGGGCATACCCATGCTCAAAAAAAGTAAAGCATGTTCGCATAGCAAGTACAAGCGGATCCACTAAGTATACAAGTATAAATGACTGAAAGATACATAATGGATCATCTGATCATAATGAAAAAGTACATGTCTAAATATCACATATAAGACTGTAAATGATGCTGAAAGATGCAACGGATCATTGATATCAAAGACTGATCCCAAAAGGTACCAACTAAACATGATGGAATAGGATGGTACTACAATGCAAACTCAGGTGCCAGCATATAAAATGTCGCCATGATTGACTGCAACATACAAAGTGGAGTGGTATCAACTAGCAGCAACAGGAGCAACTGTCAAGTGAACCAATGAATGCTGATACAACCTGAGGTCTTCACTGACCGCTATGGTACATTTCTACACCATGGGAATAAATGATCTGAAGTCGACCATGTGAGAAATTGTTTGATTACTGGTCATTGATGTATACCGTTAACAAACGCGATACTACTCACCGATAATGATAATGAGCGTCAAGGTACCCAGTACAATCTAACAAGTGTGAATAGATGAGCTGGATTCGAACACCTATAAGAATCTATCGATCAGGAGATGATGATGATTTCCCACTGTCGATAGCGAAGGATCTGCCACTAATGACTGCAAACCCCAAGGTACTGCCAAATGGAATCTAGATCTTTGCCCCAGAGAAATGAGTCGGAGTCGATAGGGAAAGATCCTCTAGAAGGAAGGCATTAAGGCATCCTTCATCAATCTAGCGCGAGTGTAACCCGTAGGCCAATAATGTGGAAGGAATCGGACGAAAAAGATGTAGTAACCCAACCGAAGTACGTTTCCGGCGTACACAAGATGTGGCTAGTGCACGACAGAAACCCTCTGAACCAACCAATAATGAAAGCTGACACAGAGGCGAGGTATCCACCAATAGGGTCAAATGGAAACCAAGGTACTGCACGAATCCCAATGTGTGATAATGTAAGTTGATGTCGAACACAAGGGAAACCACTCAGTCAAAGACCCATGATACTGATCGATGCTGAGCACAAGGTGACCTATCAATAATGAAAATAGGGCCAGGGTGCAGCTCTAGGCCTGTCCTCAGAGCAAGGTGTCGTCGTCGATAAGGACAAGACCCGCCAGCAAGAAGTCAATGGGGACCTTCTCAAACCGGCACGAGTAAAGGACCAATATAGCTGATGTGATGATAGACATGACACTGACAACCAGGGATGGCCGACTGAAAAATGAGTCAAGAGACACTGTAGAGAGGCCGACTCAGGCTAACTTCCATTGAACAAAAGCACGACTCAATGTGACTATGTGGTAGCATATGATGACTCTGTATAAGTTCGCCATGCAGGAGGCACGAACGAACCCTCCATATGATTGGAAGAGATAACCAATCGGGGAGAACTGACTCAATAACAAGGTTATGGCATACCTAAGTCAAACTAAATCCCACCCATGCGGAGGAGACTTTGTTTTGAGTGCTTTGTTCAAAGGCGACACGACTGACTCTAGCTTCCAACAATAAATGGAAATATTGTCCCGTTCCCGCTCTTTTTGGAATATTTTTTTTTTTTGTCTTTTTCTGTTAAGCCGGAAAATAATAAAAGAATGCTATGGTACAGTGGAAAGAACGAGTGTCGGTGAAACAGATGATCTAGTTCCTGGGAATGGAACGTTCCTATGCTCAATGCAGGGAGGTGAAAACTGGTTAGTGACACTGAAAGGTGTGTTCCTTCCACGGGTCAAGGTGTGTCATGCTGCAGAAGTCAAGGTTATGCAAGGTTGATTTTATAGTCATCATGGTCAAAAGTTGGCTTAAACACGAGTCCAAGTGAAGCCGGCTCTAGGCCAAAAGGTGCAAGTGGTCAATATGCAATGCAGTAGTACAACTCAACACAAAGGAGCCTCTAGGGTATAAGGCCAGAACAAAGCGGAGAAGCTAAGAGGAATGAGTCTTCAAAGCATAAGTCATGGCGGGACTACAGAGGACTCCCGAGCCTACTCAATGGAGCAGCATGGGCAACAAATGTCAGTGAGGTGCTAACTACGATGCCCATGTAAAGGATGGCTCTACCATTGTGTCATGATTTAAAGAATCGGCGAATGAAGATGGCTTACGAACCATAACACGATGGGATCAACCCTATGGCAGATGTATCGGCAAATGGAGGTTAGTATGCATAATGCAACAGAAAAATGGTGTCCCTAACCTATATGCCAGTGAGAAAACGATACCTGCCATGACGGGTCAACAGTCATGGAACCGTCTCAAAACTGAAAAACGTCCAAAATGTCTTGGAAAACAAACCATTCTCGGCATTCCAAGCTCCCAAGTTAAAAGTCACATGAGGCCAAACAAAATAAAATTTTGAAAAAATTTTGCATTTTCAAAACTTATAAAAAGCATTTTGGACTCACCATTTTTACCATTTGAGTTTGAGAGCAAAGGATTTGGAGCAAAAGGAGCAAACTTCCCACAGCCAGATTCAACCGTTCAAATTCGTCAAAGACCTCCAGGTAACTCTTATACTTAGCTTGCAATTGATTGTGACAGGTTTTAAGATTTTTGATTGATGTTTCACCGTTGAACTTTTGTCAAAAATTTCCCCGCGGCATATACGCGGGTTGGTAATATTGAACCCGCGTACACGCGGGCCCTATACGCGACTGTGTGCACAGGGACCCGCGTATATGCCGCGAACCATTTTTAAACAAAAACTAACAGTTTTAAATCGATTTTTTCTCAGGATGCCTGTCACGTGGCATGAAAGAGAGCACGCAGCGGTAGATAATGAAGTTATGAACAGTCCTGAAGCATTAGATGCCCTACGGGGATGCGGTTTGCTTAAATTTTTCAAACTGCCAAATATGAAAGCGAACACGCGTCTGCTTGAGATGCTCATTGATTATTGGGATGTCGAGGAGGAAGCCTTTATGATAGATCAGATGCCGCTCAGGGTAGAAGTGGAGGATATCTATTTTATCACGTGCCTTTCCCGAAGGGGAGAGGTAGTATATTCTCGGGGCAGGACACGAAGTAGCCTCACGATAGAGGACTATGTACAGATATACTGCCCGAGACATCCCAAGAAGGTTGGGAGCCAGATTTCCATCACACATGTGGCGAGTTTGTCACTTAGGATAATCCTGTTCACCATAGCTCGAGTGAACGGATCATCCTCTCTGCATCAGGCGTCACGAGTCATCATGAGTGTGGTAGTTGACTGTCTCACTACTGTGTTCGACTGGTGTACTCCTCTCCTGGCCAACATGAAGAGCGAACACACTTCTATTAGGAGGGGACATACCAAGAACTTTGGATATGGGACTATCCTGTGTACTTTCTTTTTCGAGAAGGTTCCCGCACTCCGCCCCAGGGTAGTAGTTTCCATCAGCACCCCACGCGATCCACGCATGGGCCGGTGGGCCGATCTGATGAAACGTCTGGGGGGTGGGGAGGTCCCAAGGACTGCCTTCGACGATGATTTCTTCACCTGGTGGGATCAGCAGATCATCGCCGTGGATGACTACCCCTATGCTGGGCTGGATTTCCAAGGAGATCCTGATCTAGTGTTACCACCGAACGCAGCATGGGGTGAGATTGGTAAGAATTTTTTGATTTTATGATTTTTTTTTGGATTTTTCAAATATAATGATGCATTTTGAAAAATATTTTTGATGAGATTCAAATGACTGATATGATGATCATGTTTCAGATATTGGGTCGGTACGACCAGATGGGTTCCCACGGCATGGACGGTGCGGCTGAGGAGCCGAGGAGGCGGCTGCGGATACAGAACAGACTCTAAACAACATCCAATGACACTTGCGAGGCTGAGCTGCCGAGTCTCGATGGTCGCCATAGAGGACCTTCCTGAGGATATGCAGCGTCATGTGGTTGGCATGGCACGTGACTGGGTTCGCACTTTTCGGCATGTGGCCAATGCGATAGTTACATACTTAGACGTTCATCCTGAGCCGAGGCATTAGATATTCCAGACATGATTATGGGCATTTGAGTCCCAAATTTTGTATATTTTTGGACACACATATGTACACTCGAGACGCTTTATGATATATATATATATATCTATATATATCTATATATATATATATATATATATATATATATATATATATATCTATATATATATATACATATATATATATATATATATACAGTTTGACTTTTTGATGCTTGATTTTATTATGATGAATGATTGATGTGCCAGTCTAATGCCTGATTAGCGATAGAATCAGCTAACCAATTATGAGATCTTGGAATATGCAAATAATTAATATAAGTAAATGATCTTTGCAACAACCTCACCCTTAAATACTGGCGATATAAAGATGGATCCCGTACCTTATTTAATTGAGACACTATCAATTGAGAATCAAGATATACTACCAACGAGTCAATCCCATGAGATATTGCCTCGGATAATAAATTAATAACGGCAGTATACTCGGCCATATTGTTTGAAGCGGCACTGATACACACGCCTCTTGATGCCATCAATTGACCAGTTGGATAATAGAGTACCCAAGCTGCGGAAGCGAGATTCCGAGTGTGCCGACTAGCACCATCGGCGAACCCAAAATAGACCAAATCATCCATCAACACCTGCCACAGCAGTCCAAAAAGTGCTGATATCAGAAAACTCTCGACGATATATGTACAAATATACATAAAGTACAAAGAATCCATTGCCTGGCCAAAACTAAGCAAAGTACTTCTTTAAGTAGAGCCCATTTCGGGGCTCCGCCAGCTTGTTTCCCTCAAAATCGATTAACTCATACGACCCTTTTTCTAAAACTCGTTTAATAATGAAAGGACCATACCACATAGGCTTAAATTTGCATGCCCCCAAGGTGTCTTTATCTTGGTCATAGACCAGGACAAGGTCACCTTCAGAAAGACTCGAGGACGGACAGATTTATCACACTGCGTTTTAACCCTTTTCTTATGAGCCTCATTCATCGTGGCAGCATCTCGACGCTGCTCATCAAGATGTTCCAAGTGAAGTAGGCGCTCTTCGAGACTCGAAGTCTCTGGAAGGAGCTCAACAACCAATTTAAGAGATGGAATTTCACATTCAACTGGAAAGATAGATTCCATCCCATAAACCAACTGAAAAGGTGTAAAACCGGTAGCCGTTTTCACGGAGGTTCGGTATGCCCAAAGACCCGAATACAACATAACGTGCCAATTGGACTGATTTTTATCGATTTTCCGTTGGAGTATCGTCTTAAGAGTTTTATTGACTGCCTCGATCTGTCCATTGGCCTTAGGATAATAAGGAGACGAATGCTCTTGGTGGAAACCCAATTTGAGAGCTAATTCGGACATCAGTTGATTCTGAAAATGACTGCCATGATCAGTGAAAATCTCTCTCGGGATACCGAATCTTGAGATAACCTGATTGAAAAGAAAAAATGCTGCTGTGTCACTATCGTTCTTATAAGTAGGCATGGCCTCAACCCACTTCGTAAAGTAGTCTACAGCCACGATAATGTACCTGTGATTCGCCGCTGAAGGCGGATTACAAGTCATAAAATCAATACCCCACTTAGTAAAGGGACCGACGGTGACAACGGGAAAAAGAGGAGCTGGATGCGCGCACATTTTCCGAGTAAAAATTTGACACGGGTGACAACGTTTGACCGCTTCCACATAGTCTTTAAAGAGTGAAGGCCAAAAATAGCCGGCACGTAAGATGCGCTGGGCTGTAGCAAGCCCTGATAGATGACCACCACAAGCTCCACTGTGGCAGTCATTGAGCATTGACTTTGCTTCCTCTAAGGTTAAACAGCACCAAAGGATTGAATCAGCCCCTCGACGATATAGTGTGTCACCGATGATAAGATAGTTTTTAGCCAGGTGACATAATTCTCGACGTTCATCCTTGGAGAAAGTAGAGGGAAACTTCAAAGTCTGGAGATAGACAATGATATCTCCATACCAAGGGTCGAGTGAAGAGATGAGGAATAAATGTTCGTCGGGAAAACTTTCCTCATAAACAGTATCCTCTCCACAAGGTAGCTCAGAAATTAGCTCCGCGAAAACCATGGATTTCTTAGACTTGGCAGACAAGAACTCGAGATCAAATTCTTGAAAAATGACTATCCATCGATTATATTTGCCCCCAATCACTCGCCTACTGAGGACAAATTGAAATGGATTGACTGCCGCTAAGACAAAAGTTTTGCGTAGCAGGATATAATGACGGAGCCGCTGGACAGCATGGACAACTTCCAAGGCCAACTTCTCAACCGGAGAATAGCGAAGTTCAGAACCTATTAAACCTCGGCTCAAATAATAAATCACATGCTCGGTGAGAGCATCATCTTCCTGAACAAAAACCATACCAATGGTTGATTCTGCTGCAGCGAGATATAAAAGGAAGTCTCTACCATAAACCGGTGGACTCAAAAGCGGGGCAGAGACTAATGCCTTTTTCAAAGCATCAAACGACCGCTGCACAAATTCGTCCCACACAAATGGAACTCCTTTCTGTAGCAAATGCATGAACCCTTTAGTGATCTCGGAATAGTTTGCTATAAACCGTCTTAAGAAATTAGCCTTCCCTTGAAGATTTTGAAGTTGTCGAATTGAGGACAAGGGAGGAAACTGAACTATCGCCTCAACCTTGAAGGGATCAACCCGAATCCCTTCATTGGACACGATGAACCCTAACAACCGACTGGATGTAACCGCGAAAATGCACTTGTTGGGATTCAACCGGATTTTATAACTAGGGTGATCAGTTCTCTTTCAAGAACGAGCAGCGAGATCATCCAAGTATGCCTCGATGACATGTTTGATGTCGTGGAAAGCATATGACATGGCCCGCTGAAAAGTGGCTCCAACATTTTTAAGACCAAAAGGCATATTTCTATATGAAAAGGTACCCCAGGGACATATAAAGGCTCTCTTATGTTGATCTTCAAGACGGATAGAAATTTGATTATAACCCGAAAAACCATCCATGAAGGAAAAAATCTCATTACCCGCACACTTGTCGATAATCTGATCAATGAATGGCGTGGGGTAATTATCTTTTGGACAAGCTTTGTTTAGGTCCCTAAAATCGATGCATACTCGGATTGTTCCTTGCTTTTTATCCATAGGGATTGGATTAGAAACCCAATCAGTAAGAGGAACAAGGTATATGAAACCCGCCTTTAGCAGCTTCTCAACTTCAGCTTTGATAGCTGCTACTTTCCTAGGGTTAACCGGTCGAAGCCTTTGACGAACCGGTTTGGTGTTCTCATACGTCTTGATCTCATGTTGAACTATAGAAGGATCAATGCCAGGCATTTCCTCATAAGACCAAGCAAATACATCTCGAAATTCCTTAAATAGGTCGGTGTAAATTTGAATTTCTTCAGGGGAACACTCAATTCTGATGAAGAGATTCTCAATGACGTTAGGGTCCCTAGAGATGTTTATAGGTATCTTTTTTGAAATTACTGACATATTACCTTTGGCACGAATGTGTGCTGGAGCCAAAGGATTTGACACTTTACAAACATCACTAGTAAAGAGCTCGGAGAATCTAGATTCTACTTCCTGCAATGGAGGAAGAAAGTACGAACGATGGTGTAAGTCTTCCCAAGGTCGATCTATACCCATCATTGCTTCGAGGATTGCTTCTTCAGAAGGTAAAACCATATCTAAGCAGTCCAAGGCAGAGGTAGAATCAAGGCTCCAAGCCGGGGCCACATCACCATATAACTCCTCTTCGGAAAAAGGAGCAGGGTGGTTGTCTGCAGAGTCTATGATAGATTGATATCTAAGCTCAGCTACAGATATAGGGAATTCCATTCCATTTACTTGTCCTTCAACTAATGTGGTCGTAGGTGAAGGCAAGGTCCAAGGGTCTGAAAAATAACGAGTTCGAAAGGACTCTTCTCGAGGGGACTCCTTAGATGATGAAATGGCATTGATTTTAGCGAAAGGAGAGGGAAGATCAAAGGTACCCATCAATGAGGAATACATTCCCACTCCTAAATTCTCAATAGGCGGGCGAGGGTTATCCACTAAAGGAACAGTAGAGTCAGAGCTTGCTTGAGGATCGACTGGAAAATAATCCATTTGATCAACCTTAACGATTTTCCCCTCATGAGGAAAGCAAATGACACGAAATAGAGTCAAAACAACGACGTCCATTTCGTATACCCAGTTCCTTCCTAATAGGAGATTATAGTCTAGCTTAGCATCTATGACCTCTACTTTATTATTGACGACCTTCCCTCCAACACATATAGGAAAGGCTGGGATAATCCCATGTGGCTTATGAGAATGACCATCAAATGCAGTCAAGACGGTGGGTGAAGGAACAACCGAAGGTGATCCAATAGCCTTCCAGCATGACATCGACATGACGCACGTGGAAGCTCCTTCATCTATAACGGTATGAAAAATTTTGATTTTCCAGTATGTAGACTTTATTTGAAAAGCCATATGATGAGGGAGTCGCTTTTTGACATTTAACATGTCAAAAGCGAGCACTAAAGAATTAGCTGGATCAATTGCTCCAATCGCAAGAAAGTAAAGCACTTCGCTGAGCTGGACACGACTGGAGAACCTCTAAAGTGGACATGGCACATGGACTCTGAGCAAGATCCTCCATAATGGAGTAATTATGGGCGGCCCTGGCATTAGGATTAATAGTCGCGCGTTTAGCGGAACCTTTCGGTATCCTTGGTATAGTCTCAATAGGGGGTCGCTCAATATGAACGTCGGTATTTCCGGTAACAGTCTTGTCTTTGAAAGTTTCGGCTTCACCATAATCACGTGACCGAGTAGCCACATGGATGTTAGAACCCATCATGAAAACATTCGATGATTTTTCCCCTTCCTGGTTGCCCCCTGCGGAGGTTCCAGGGTTTGAACTCGCGCCAACAAGAAGTTGCTGCCCTTTGGGAAACGGGTTAGTTAACACAGCTTGAGAACTAGAAGTCCCTTGTTGTCCTAACAAGTGCTGAGCGTCTTCAATCTTAGGGCAGAGATGAGTTAAGTGGTCTCCACTGCACAACTTGCATGGAAACTTGACTTTCTTTCTCGACTCATTTCTACCACCACCAACGTTGTTGCCGAATTTATTTGCATCAGGCTTCCCATCCTGGTTCTTTTTCTTACCTCGTCCTTTCTTTTTCCCATTGGAATTTTGATTTCCTTTTGGGTTATCAGATTGGACGACATTAATTGAAGAAGTTTGGGAAGCCGGGGGATTAGACGATGTGACTTGGTTGTTAGAAGCAGTTTGTAAGGACAACTGCTGCAATTGATTCAACAAGTTCACGGTAGTTGTGTCTACTGACCCAACGATACCATCCACGTGGGGACCTGTTGTGCTCTACAACAACCCCCCATTTCATATCATTATTTATTTAGGAAAATTATCATATGAAATGGGTCCCTTTAGTTTTGATTGGTATCAACATTGTATTATTCAAAAAAGGTCCGAAAACAAAATGAAAAAACATTATGAAAACCTTTTCGATAAACCCATTTTGATATTAATAATACAAATAATCAATCTTTTATCATTGTGATAAAGCGATCGCAAGATCGCATATCGCAATGAAATAGGAAGCATACTTTAATGACCCATTCATTTTCCCCGATGCGATATCGCTATCGGTGATCGGCAATATACTATGCATGTTCTTAAAGCACCCCAGGTAATTCACTCCGATGCGACGCGATATCGCTATCGGCGATCGGCGATATGCTATGCATGTTTTTAAAGCACCCCAGATAATACACCCGATGCGACACAATATCGCTATCGGCGATATACCATCCATGCGTCCGTAAAAGTGCTCACACTCCCGATGTGACGCGATATCGCTCTCGGCGATCGGTGATATACCATCCATGCGTCCGTAAAAGTGCTCACACTCTCGATGCGATGCGATATCACTATCGGAGATCGGGGATTTCAAAAGGTATAAATATAAGGAGTTAAGTTTTCCCTGACGCCCAATTGCGATAAAGCCAAAAGCGCAAATTTCAAAAAATCCGTTAAGACAGAGGGATATTATGATCAATTCATATTAAAAGCTTGATCTGTCTAACAATAATTTACCTGCGCTCAACCGCCAAAACATCCAGGCACGCTTAAACAAATCATTCGGCCGATTAATGATATGATGGGCATTTAAAGGATTGGCAGGTTCTAAACGGCCATTTAATATAATTATAAATCCTAAAATCTTCCCATAGATTGTATCCGCAGCCACTTTAAAGTTAATCCCTCATCACGCATTGATCAATATATCTCTCTCATATTCGATTTTCACTACCAATTCTCTGTGTTACACTTATTTTCACGCTTGTGCAGAATTCTTCCAAAGCAGAAAACTTAAACAAAATGGGGAAGAAGTCTAAGAAAACCACAGTCGCTTCCGCTGCGCTAGCCACAGGACAAGCCGTCACTGATCCAACAAATAAAAATAAAGGATTGATATCTGATACTACATGTTCTGGTCTCGGCAAAACTACTTGGCAAAGTACCTACAATTTGATTGAAGCCGAAGAACCTGAAGTGATAACAGTACAAGCCTCTGCAGATTCAACTCGGAAATCTGATGGTACTTTAAAGGACTTAGCTGACTCCTTCCTTCATCGAATAGCAGCTCGGGAACAAATTCTCCCATATACGGATGTAGTATGGTGGGCAATTGAGGAAATCCCAATCATGGACAGAACCTTCTGCACCAGAGACGGGAGAATTTTCGGGTCATTCAAGGCTGATGATTTAAGGCAAATGTATCATTTGCCTGAGCCAGAGAAGAAGTACAACAAGGCGTTCTTGGAGAAATTCCGAAAAGAGAATGAAATTGAATCCGAACCCATCCGGGATTGGAGACAAAATCCGGCAAAACACAAACATGAATCTTCCGGTAAGTACTCGGTTGATTCCCTATGTTCTCCTTATTGTTATGCTGGAATAATGATGTGTAGATTGTGGGGGTTGCACGATTCCGCTAATTTCACTATAGAAATGGTTCCCTTGATGGAAGCGGCGTGTAACAGTGAAATAATGGATTGGGCAACTATACTCTCAGATAAACTAGCAACAGCTGTTCTTGAGTTTAGAAATAAGACCCGTGCTACTGAAAGGTTAATTCGCCCATTCTACTACAGTGCCTATATTTTAGATACCTTGTGTTTTAATTCTGAATTTCCTGTGCTCGGCTGGAGGTGGACGTCACAAGACCCCATGCCTATTCACATATACCATCAGAAATTGTGGAAATCTTCTTATAAGCACCATTTATACCAAGTCTGCAATGGCTTTATGTTACCCATTCATTATTCTATTTTTGATAAACCTGCTCCCAAGATTTCCTACCAAGCCGGGATTGACTTAACATCAGTAGGAAGATGGTTCGGGGAGGAAAAGTTCACTTATATAAGAGTTTTCGGTAGCCAAGCCGAACCTCATGTCCTTCCCTTGTACATACCTGATAAACTGCTGGCGAGGGAAATAGCTTATTAGATCATTGCCGAGGGAGTCACACAGACCCTCAAGAAAAACAAAAAGCAGGGCTGGCCCTCTTTTCCTTTTAGATGCGGTGTCTACATGTTGCATGATTTCAAACATGCAGAGAAAGAAGCTACAAAGATAAAATCATTAACTCTAGCAACTCTCCCCAATAGGCAATTTGATCCCAACAAAGTCACCTATAATGCACTTGAACAGGCCAAATTGGCAAAGTTTGATCATAAAGAAGATATGTTCGATGACTTGTTCTCCTCAGCCGAGTCAATAATGCAGGTTAAGGCATTTGCCAGAATGAAATATCAAGATGAAGGGTTGGTTGAATTAAACATACTTAGAGAATAGAGGTTGCAAACTCTGCCTCTAGATCTGTTAGCGACAACCCCAACAACATCATCAAGCGAGCCTGAATAGGAACAGTCAAAGGAACCTCCGGTTACAACAAAAGAACAAGAAAAACCACAAGAGGAAATTCAGACTAAAGAGGAGGAGAAAGTGCGGGAGGAGACCCAGACTAAAGAGCAAAAACAGACTAACAGTGAAGTAAATGTGGATACTCATATTGATCCTAAATTGCTCCAGGAATGGAAGCAATTTGATTCTATTATCAGCAGTCTGGAATGTTCAAAGAACACTGAAACTTCGAAAGCAGCAGACACACAGGAAACCACTTCACAACAGGTTCAAAGTGGAACCAGCGACCCACCCATTTCAAAGGAAGTAGAAATAATACCAAAGGACCCCTCCGATCAAATTATTTTGCAGGTAGAAGATATTCCTCCCTTGGATGTCTTCTACAGCCCAAGGCATAAAGCTGTAGTAAAACGACAGAGGAAGAGAAGAAGGACTGATCAACCTTCCCTTTTCCCAGAACAGACGGTCACGGGCAATGTGGTTTGGAAGGAGGAATTTGACCCCTCTGATGACCTGACAAAACTGTCACAATATGCTGGAGCCTATTCAGCAGCAACAATAGACAAGGCATCAGAGGTGAGTCTTTTATTGAAAACAAAAGACCAGGAAATCTTCTTATTACAGGCACAACTAACTGAAGCAAAGCAGAAAGCGGAGCAGGCAGAACAGCAATTGTTGACACAACAACAAGTGAACAATCAACTAACTCAACAATTGCAGGCAGAGAAACAAAGGATTGACCACACCGCAATCCAAAAGCAGAAAGAATTGTCAGAAGCCTCGGCACAACTGAAGGCAGCAAATGAGAAAATGCTGAAAACCAAAGATGAGAAGATTGCTCAACTATCAGCAAAGCTTGAGAAGACAAAGGGCGTTCCACAAATAACTGAATTCAGAGTAGAAGCACTACAGATAAATACGACACTGATAGCACAAATCAAACTTCTATGTCAATAAATCGCCAAGGCAGACCCACTATGTGAGTTAACGACATCAATAAGTGAGAAAGTAGAAAAGGCTAGCACGGAATTGGATCAAGCTGAAGAAACAATGGCTGTATTTCTTGACTGGCAAGATACTGACCAAGGACAAGCGGCGAATTTACCAAGAATTTTAGAGTCACATAAAGATATATTATTTACAGAATGGTAGTCCCAGTTAATGAAAGCAGAGAGGGCAGTTTCAAGGTGCAAATCAACTTCAAGCAATTTGGTTGAATTAGTTAATAACACTCTCTACTTGTCAAACATGATTTCCCAATGCACACCAGGAAAATTGACAACGATGAAAACATTGGAGCAGTCATGTTATCCGGATCTAGAGGAAAAGGGGAGATTAATTGCTGGAATTAACAGTTTAACATGGGACACCTATTGGTTCTTCTTGGTAAAACCACACACTCAAAGAGCCGCCCTCAAGTGCCTTACAGATGCAATCCGGTATATTATCCCCAATATTCAGGATGCCACCTATGCTGCCCAGCTTAGCTCTCGCCTCAACAGACCACCCGAAGTGGAGCCGATGCTTGCGATAAGTCAGCTCAGATTCAAAGGCAAACAGCCTACTTGATGAGTCATGCCGCCGACTGCGAGATTGCTGAGGAAATTACGATCAAAATTAATTGATACCAATTAAGTAGGATTTCAGTTTCATAGATAGTTAACTTAATTAAGTATTTATAGACCCTTTCATGTTTTTAGAAATGGTCATAAAGTTTTATACTTGACTTAAAGACTGAAGTTGCACTATTGTGCTTCAGCCATATTCTTTTACAAAACTGGACCAGTTATTCTAATTTTGACAAGGAAGCTTTTATGCAAATGTGCACTACTGTCTTTGTTTGAAAGTATTTCTGCGTTGGAAGAAGAATCTCAAATAACGATTGATATTGGGAGTGTTTAGCAGCTCATATGGTACTATTATCTATGTCTGAATTCATTCTTTTCATATGAATTGTTATTTGATTGCCTTTGCTATTATCGAATATATGTATGTGTTTTAACAACATTTCTCTATTCCTTCCACTATTGGATTTTTATGGGATACTCTTCCTTTGATCATATATGTATCGATGATATATAAAGTGTAGCAATATTTCTCTAATCCTTTTGTTTAACGATTTAAGTAGAGTAATTCTTGAATGAATAAAAGTCCATGTTTATTGAATAGAGTCATCTACATGCCTGTTTATAAACATAGATCATCAAGCGCTACACTTTAAAAAATACAATAGTTCCCGGGATTAGTAGTATTTCTTTTATTTCGCCGATAGATTAAGTTATTCGCCTATCATTAGATTAATCAGCCAATCATTCATTCATCCCGTTTATCCATTACTAGGAAACTGGTCCCATTATCCCCAGTTGGAGCCACCATTCCAAACGGAAAAGGAGCTGTACTAAGGTCCGGACCGGGTGGTTATCCCCCAATGTTGATACAACGATTTTCGGGGCATCGACATCTTTGGCGCTAGAAGGAGGGCCCAACTGTGAATGGCAAGCAAACCCAAATTTACAGGCCATTCTAAGAGTAATTCTCCCTCCGTATCACCTCGTACTTCCCAATTGCATGCTGGTTCTCCAGTATCCAAACAAGAAGAAGAGGAATCAACTACCACTGCTCAAACCCATCATACTCTAGAACAATTAAGTCTCGAATCCCCTGAAGTCCAGTCTCTTATCCACAAACTTCAGAGCTTCTCGATTTCACCACAGAAATCTGAGGTATCACAAAACAGTGCGGCTTCGCAGTTCAATTTATCTCACCCTCTCACCAGACTTCAGAGCGAAAAGCTCGGTATTGAACCCACTGAGTTCCCTTTACCCAAAAGGAAAAAGGCGAAGAAATATACTGAAGGATTTGACAGTGACGAGCTTTCATCCACATCCTCCATCTCACTTTCCCCTGTGCGAAGTCAACCATCCACTCCCCCATTACATATTGTTGTTCATAAGGGATTAGGAACTTTAACATCCCAGCCTGCTCACTCCACAATATCATTTCCTTCCCAGACATTTGGAATTTCAACAGTAGTATCATCTACTACTGCTGTTATAATGGCAGATCCATGGACCAGGCCTGGTGCAGTCAACATGCCTGCACCATTGCATGCATTACCTGATGCTCCTGAAAAATGGCTACCCAAGTTTAACCCAGATGATGGGACCCAAGCTGAGGAACATATTAATAACTTCATGTTGGCAGTCAACTTGAAAGGAGTAACAGAACAAGATGTTGTTGTTAGACTTTTCCCTTATACCTTGCAAGGATCAGCAGGATCCTGGTATTTTTCTTTACCCTCTGGTTCCATTACCAGTTGGAACACTTGTTAAGAGCAGTTTCTTACTAAGTATGGATATGATAGGTCTTTGGCTACACTAATAAACGATCTCTCCAATCTTAGGATAGAGCATAGGGAACCGATTAAGGAATTTAACGCCCGATTCAATAAACTCTTGAATAAAATCCCAACGGCCTCCAAACCAAGTGAGCAAATCCGAATCGAATGGTATATAACCGCCCTACCTGCCAATATAACTATTTTTGTAGACAGGGCTGGGAAACCTACTTTAGTTGAAAATATGAAAGAAGCACTTGCTGTGGAGAAACATATTAATGCTCTAGAAAAGAAAGCTGCTCTAGAAGACAGAAAAGCCAAAAAGGTTTCTTTTAAAGATGATTCAAAGAAGAAAACCCCAAAAGATCCATATGACATGGAGGGTCTGCAAAAGGTCCTCAAGACTTTGTCAAACAAAATGGTTGAAATCAAAAAACAGGTAGTCGAAACCTCAACCAAAAGACCCTTTAGAAATTTTAAGAAAAATGAATCTAAACCACCAAATGTTATATCAAATGCAGATTCAGATCTTGAGGAAGGAGAAGAAGAAACAGTTACACCTACTGACGAAGAAGAGGAAGTTGTTGAATGTCATGGAATGTGGGATTTCATACTACCTAACTCCGATACAGATAATGAAGAAGAAGCGTTTCCTGTCACCACTAGGAGTAAAAGTACCTCCGAACCTGTTCAGGCAACTTCAAAGAAAAGGAGTGCGGGTGCTGCTACAACAAAGGAAAAAGTATCTACAAAGAAGCCACCTGCAGCAGGTCCTCAAAACCAACCTTCAACCTCAAACACTCCTCTAACATCTAAAACGTTGGTAGTATCCGATTCAATGGATTACAATATTGTTGATGATATGAAGAAAACTAAGGCAAACATTACCATGTTTGAACTTAGCAAATTAAAACATCAGCAAAAATTGCTTCTCAAAGAATTAAATGCTGTTCCCACTTCACCTCTTCCCAGTGCTAAAGCTGCTAACGATGCAGGTCAACCACCTTCTGGTATGGTTGAAGCTACTAATGCAGTCCTAATAGGAGATAGATCAAACTCTCATACTCCACCTTTCCTTCTAACCTATGAGATCTACAATAGAAACCTGCACAACTGTTTGATTGACTCAGGGGCATCTTCTAACATAATGCCAGCTTCAGTTTGTTCCAAACTGAACATTGAACCCCAGAAGTCTGCTATTCATATTGTACAGCTGGACAGGACCAAAGTACAGGTTTTGGGAGAGATTAATTCTGTAACTATCAGGTTATCTGCTGATCCTAGAATAGTACAAAGGATTGATATCCTAATAGCCGATATACCTGAATTTTACGGTTTAATCTTGAGTAGGGATTGGTCTGAGAAACTACATGGGTATATTTCTACTGATTGGTCACATATGTGGCTTCCCTATAAGGGGAAGCCAAATCAAATAAGGATCGATCGAGAAAAGCATATGACCCATACAGTCACTGAGTTTGAGCAAGAAAACCAGCCAATAGCATTTAATAACAACATTTTGGGGAATTATTCATCAGAATCATTCTTTGGCAACTTCACTGCCCAGCCATCCCCTTTCTCAGTAAACCATTTTACATCTCAGATTGAAATTTTTTCACAAACAGATAGGTCAAGATGTTTCAATGGTACTGAGAAAACTGTAAATAAAATTGTTAATACTTCTTTATTTTGGTCGTTATATTTCGATGGGTCCAAATCTAGTGAGGGCTCAGGAGCAGGATGTATTTTGATTAGCCCACAGGGGGAAAAAACAATGGTGTCCTGTAGGTTAGAATTTGAATGCACAAATAACACAATAGAGTATGAAGCCTTAGTCCAAGGACTATATAAAGCCATCGGCCTCAAGGTCCAATATTTGAAAGTGTTCGGAGATTCTGAAATTATTATCAAACAGTTAAGGAATACAATTCATTGTCTTTCCACCCATCTCAAGCATTATCAATCGCTGACATAGGAACTTACCGCCCACTTTTTGGCATTCAATATTTCTTCTATTCCCAGGTCTCAAAATTCGGCAGCTGACCTGCTAGCCAATGTTGCCTCCAAACTCCTACCTTCCGAAGACTACAGCCCAGATAGATTTTCAGTAGAATTGCTTTTTAGGCCATCAATTCCTGACAATGTCACTAATTGGAGAGTATTCAACCATGATGAAGACATTTTACAGTTCTTAACTTCCGAAAAGTCCTATGATGATCAAATCATCGAGGAAAACGAGCATGACCTTCAAATAAGAGGTAAACCTGAGGAAAATTCAATCCCTAAGCATGTGGTAAAACTTGAAGATCTTTATGATATTAAAGACAGGTTTAAACCTGTGACTAATGCAAAGCTCCAAAGTTCTGCCCTAAGGTTTGAATTGATAAATCTTGGCACTGAGCAAACTCCTCAAAACATTAATTTAGGATTAGGACTTTCCTTGGAAGAAAAAGAGGCATTCATTAGACTGTTAAGGAAAAATAAACAGGTTTTTGCTTGGAAGTATGATGATTTAAAGACATATGATACATCCATCATCCAGCATACCATTCCAATGCTTCCCGATCAGAAACCAATTCAGCAGAAGTTGAGGAAAATACATCCGAACTTAGAGAGTCAAATAAAATCTGAACTTAACAAACTCTTGAAAGCTAAGATTATTTTTCCCGTTCGGCACTCAAACTGGGTCTCCAATATGGTGTTAGTCAGAAAGAAAAATTGCGACATTAGGATTTGTATTGATTTCAGAAATTTGAACAAGGCGAGCTTAAAAGATAATTTCCCATTACCTACTATGGAGCAGATACTCCAATCAGTAGCAGGCTCTGAGTTAATGTCCTTTCTAGACGGTTTCTCAGGATATAACCAAGTTCTAGTCCATCCTGATGACCAACTTAAAACCACATTCAGAACAAAATAGGGAACATATGCGTATCAGAAAATGCCTTTCAGACTTATTAATGCAGGAGCAACGTTCCAAAGAGCGATGGATATAGCCTTTAAAGGGTTGATTAATAGAACAGTAGTCGTCTATCTAGACGATATTACTGTATTTTCTAAGGAAAAGTCCAATCATTTGCATGATCTAATCAAATCTTTCAACGCTGCAAAAGATATGGTATTTCTCTTAACCCTAAAAAATCTTTCTTCGCTCTTGACCAAGGAAATCTCTTAGGCTTTATTGTGTCTAAAGACGACATTTATATTGATCCTGACCGGATCAAAGAAATCTCTTTCCCTCATAATAAAAAATCCATGCAGTCATTTTTAGGCCAAATCAATTTTGTCAAAAGATTTGTTCCAGATTTTTCTCAAATTATTTTGCCACTTCAAACTATGATTAAGAAAAATTTAGTCTTTAAGTGGGGATCAGCAGAAAAGGAAGCGTTTGATTTAATCAAGCAATCAATAATCAATGCCCTAGCTTTAAATACTCCTAATTTTTCTAATCATTTTACATTGTATACTATCGCATCCAACTTGTCCTATGCAGTAGTACTCATGCAGCTCAATGATCACAATGTGGAAGCACCTATTTCATTTTATAGTTCAAATCTTCAGGGTGCTGAATTGAATTACTCCGAAGTAGAAAAACAAGCCTTTGCTGTATATAAAGCTGTCAAACATTACAGACCCTTCCTTTTAAAAACCCACACAAAAGTTATAGTTCCTTTTCCTGCAGTAAGGCAACTATTGATCCAAAAGGAACTAGGTGAAAAAAGGGCAAATTGGGTTACAACACTTTAAGAATATGACTTAGAAATTAAACCAGCAAAGATTGTTAGAGGCCAAGGTTTTTGCAGGTTATTGGCAGGAGCATCCAACATTCCAGAATCAGGTGATACAGATCAAACCGAAGAAATCAACCAGATAAGTATTACTGATTCTGAGTCACAATATGCTGACTTAATATTTTATTTGAAAAATGGATATGCACCTCCTAACCTGTCTTACAAAAACAAAAGGGCCATTAGATTGAAAGCAAAAAATTTCACAATTATTGATGATGTGCTTTTTAGGCGAAATTATGATTCAATCTTATTAAGATGCCTAGAAAAACCTGAAGCACAAAAGGTTTTGTAGGAAATACACGATGGACCAACAGGAGGACATTTTGGAGCTGACACAACAGCCCATAAAATCATTCATGCTGGCTATTATTGGCCCACTCTATTTAGAGATGCTCATGAATATGTAAGGAAATGCCAAAATTGTCAAACTTCTAGTGGAAGACAAAGAAAATCAGCTTTTCCTTTACAGTCGGTCAACGTTGAACAACCATTTGAGCAATGGGGATTGGATATCATTGGGGAAATTACTCCGCATTCTACCAAACAACATAAGTATATCCTTACTGCTACCGATTATTTTACTAAGTGGGTCGAAGAAATTCCTTTGAAGACAACAAATTCTGAGGCAATCATTGAGTTTATAGATCAATTCATCATTACCAGGTTTGGTGTCCCAAATTCTCTTGTTTTTGATAATGCATCTTACTTTTCAGGCAATGCTATGTTTGATTTCGCTATAAAAAGAGGATTTAAATTAAAATATTCCGCTAATTACTATCCTCATGGTAATGGTTTAGCAGAGTCTACAAATAAAAATCTGATTAAAATTATTAAGCGAACTATCGAACAGAACCATAAAACATGGCACAAATCCTTAATATTCGCACTATGGGCTGATAGGATAACACAGAAGGCTTCCATAGGATCTTCTCTATTTAACCTTGTGTATGGAAAAGAAGCAGTGTTACCAACAAATCTTGTTCTTCCTTCTCTAGCCTTAGTTCAGTTTATTGAGGAAAGCCCTTCTTCTTCTATTCAACTTAGACATGACCAAATTCTAAAATTAGAAGAGGAAAGGGAAAAAGCCAAGGTTATTCATGCAAAACATCAGCAAATCATCAAGTCATCCTTTGATTCAGTCTCATCCGGTTCAAAACAATTTCAAGTCGGTGATTTAGTTCTGAAATGGGACAAAGCCCATGAGGACAAGGGAAAACACACCAAGTTCCAGAAGATGTGGCTTGGGCCATTTCAGATCTGTGAGAAGATAGGCCATTCGACCTTCATATTACAAGATTTATCAGGTTTGAGAGATTCACTCCCTGTTAATGGCCTTCTCTTAAAGAAATTCTTTAATTGAGGAGGTAACCCCTTCTCCTTTTTTTGGTTTAATAGAGTTTTGTAGTTTGTAGGACCATTAGAAAATAAAGTTGTAAGGTATCTTCCATTGACCTTTGCTGTATTTGAAAGTTTCTCCACAGAAGTAGTGTGGATATTTACTTTTAAATAATAGAAGTCTTACATAAGAGGGATAATTTCTAGGAAACTAGGTATAATTGCATTCCAAAATCACAATTCAATTTTTGTGAACCCTTCTCAAAGTTTAGAAGTATTGTAAATCATTTTATGTTTTCAGATTGGCCACAAAAAGGGTTATCAATATCAGAACAGAAACTAATCCAACTTCAGAATCTTTAACTCTTACCTTGTCATCCATTTATTCTTAAGGAGAAAATTGTCCATCCCATTCACCAAAGTTTATGGTTACTCAGAGTGTAATTCTAAAATATCTGATATTAAAGATAAGAGGTCTTATTACAAGCCTGCTTACCATGATCATAGGGAAATAGTTTAACCGACATTACCAATACTGCATACCAAAACAGGGTAATGGCTTAGAATTATAAGACAAGGGGTCTCATCACGAGCCAGCTTGTTCGGTTAGATTACTACCAGTGAATGGCATTGTCGATAGCTGGCCACCAAACCAGGACAATGCCTTTTTATCTTAGCAATAACAGAAAAATAAAGGAAATACAACATGTGAAAACATGTTTTGAATTCATTCTGTTAATCACACTCTTAAATGGATGGGACAATGGACAATAATATGGTTTAAAGGTATCCCTGTCGAAACTATGAACGTTTGCTGGCAGCAGAGGCTCTACCTATGACAAAGGAGTCAATTCTAAAAGCTGATTTGGAAAGGTTCTCTGTTTTATCATTATAAACCAATAAACGCCAATTTAAAACTTAGAATGTATCTAATTTTAAACAAGAGAGGAAATTAACAAAGATAGATTCATTTTATTTAGAATGCATATATACCTAGTTATATTAGAATTTTCCCCTTTAATGAGAACTCTATTTTGAAAAAGTTAAAGTATTTCCATACTTTTCAGAGATAACTGTTTCTTCCAGCGAATCGCCAATTGTTGTGCTCTACAACAACCCCCCATTTCATATCATTATTTATTTAGGAAAACTATCATATGAAATGGGTCCCTTTAGTTTTGATTGGTATCAACATTGTATTATTCAAAAAAGGTCCGAAAACAAAATGAAAAAACATTATGAAAACCTTTTCGATAAACCCATTTTGATCTTAATAATACAAATAATCAATCTTTTATCATTGCGATAAAGCGATCGCAAGATCGCATATCGCAATGACATAGGAAGCATACTTTAACGACCCATTCATTTTCCCCGATGCGATATCGCTATCGGTGATCGGCAATATACTATGCATGTTCTTAAAGCACCCCAGGTAATTCACTCCGATGCGACGCGATATCGCTATCAGCGATCGGCGATATGCTATGCATGTTTTTAAAGCACCCCAGATAATACACCCGATGCGACGCGATATCGCTATCGGCGATCGGCGATATACCATCCATGCGTCCGTAAAAGTGCTCACACTCCCGATGCAATGCGATATCGCTATCGGCGATCAACGATATACCATCCATGTGTCCGTAAAAGTGCTCACACTCCCGATGCGATGCGATATCGCTATCGGCGATCGGGGATTTCAAAAGGTATCAATATAAGGAGTTACGTTTTCCCCGACGCCCGATTGCGATAAAGCCAAAAGCGCAAATTTCAAAAAAGCCGTTAAGACAAAGGGATATTATGATCAATTCATATTAAAATCTTGATCTGTCGAACAATGATTTACCTGCGCTCAACCGCCAAAACATCCAGGCACGCTTAAACAAATCATTCGGCCGATTAATGATATGATGGGCATTTAAAGGATTGGCAGGTTCTAAACGGCCATTTAATGTAATTGTAAATCCTAAAATCTTCCCATAGATTGTATCCGCAGCCACTTTAAAGTTAATCCCTCATCACGCATTGATCGATATATCTCTCTCATATTCGATTTTCACTACCAATTCTCTGTGTTACGCTTATTTTCACGCCTGTGCAGAATTCTTCCAAAGCAGAAAACTTAAACAAAATGGGGAAGAAGTCTAAGAAAACCACAGTCGCTTCCGCTGCGCCAGCCACAGGACAAGCCGTCGCTGATCCAAAAAATAAAAAGAAAGGATTGATATCTGATACTACATGTTCTGGTCTCGGTAAAACTACTTGGCAAAGTACCTACAATTTGATTGAAGCCGAAGAACCTGAAGTGACAATAGTACAAGCCTCTGCAGATTCAACTCGGAAATCTGATGGTACTTTAAAGGACTTAGCTGACTCCTTCCTTCATCGAATAGCAGCTCGGGAATAAATTCTCCCATATACAGATGTAGTACGGTGGGCAATTGAGGAAATCCCAATCATGGACAGAACCTTCTGCACCAGAGACGGGAGAATTTTTGGGTCATTCAAGGCTGATGATTTAAGGCAAATGTACCATTTTCTTGAGCCAGAGAAGAAGTACAACAAGGCGTTCTTGGAGAAATTCCGAAAAGAGAATGAAATTGAATCTGAACCCATCCGGGATTGGAGACAAAATCCGGCAAAACACAAACATGAATCTTTCGGTAAGTACTCGATTGATTCCCTATGTTCTCCTTATTGTTATGCTGGAATAATGATGTGTAGATTGTGGGGGTTGCACGATTCCGCTAATTTCACTATAGAAATGGTTCCCTTGATAGAAGCGGTGTGTAACAGTGAAATAATGGATTGGGCAACTATACTCTCAGATAAACTAGCAACAGCTGTTCTTGAGTTTAGAAATAAGACCCGTGTTACTGAAAGGTTAATTCCCCCATTCTACTATAGTGCCTATATTTTAGATACCTTGTGTTTTAATTCTGAATTTCCTGTGCTCGGCTGGAGGTGGACGTCACAAGACCCCATGCCTATTCACATATACCATCAGAAATTGTGGAAATCTTCTTATAAGCACCATTTATACCAAGTCTGCAATGGCTTTATGTTACCCATTCATTATTCTATTTTTGATAAACCTGCTCCCAAGATTTCCTACCAAGCCGGGATTGACTTAACATCAGTAGGAAGATGGTTCGGGGAGGAAAAGTTCACTTATATAAGAGTTTTCGGTAGCCAAGCCGAACCTCATGTCCTTCCCTTGTACATACCTGATAAACTGCTGGCGAGGGAAATAGCTTATCAGATCATTGCCGAGGGAGTCACACAGACCCTCAAGAAAAACAAGAAGCAGGGCTGGCCCTCTTTTCCTTTTAGATGCAGTGTCTACACGTTGCATGATTTCAAACATGCAGAGAAAGAAGCTACAAAGATAAAATCATTAACTCTAGCAACTCTCCCCAATAGGCAATTTGATCCCAACAAAGTCGCCTATAATGCACTTGAATAGGCCAAATTGGCAAAGTTTGATCATAAAGAAGATATGTTCAATGACCTGTTCTCCTCAGCCGAGTCAATAATGTAGGTTAAGGCATTTTCCAGAATGAAATATCAAGATGAAGGGTTGGTTGAATTCAACAGACTTAGAGAATAGAGGTTGCAAACTCTGCCTCTAGATCTGTTAGCGACAACCCCAACAACATCATCAAGTGAGCCTGAACAGGAACAGTCAAAGGAACCTCCGGTTACAACAAAAGAACAAGAAAAACCACAAGAGGAAATTCAGACTAAAGAGGAGGAGAAAGTGCGGGAGGAGACCCAGACTAAAGAGCAAAAACAGACCAACATTGAAGTAAATGTGGATACTCATATTGATCCTAAATTGCTCCAGGAATGGCAGTAATTTGATTCTATTATCAGCAGTCTAGAATGTTCAAAGAACACTGAAACTTTGAAAGCAGCAGACACACAGGAAACCACTTCACAACAGATTCAAAGTGGAACCAGCGGCCCACCCATTTCAAAGGAAGTAGAAATAATACCAAAGGACCCCTCCGATCAAATTATTTTGCAGGTAGAAGAGATTCCTCCCTTGGATGTCTTCTACAGCCCAAGGCATAAAGCTGTAGTAAAACGACAGAGGAAGAGAAGAAGGATTGATCAACCTTCCCTTTTCCCAGAACAGACGGTCACGGGCAATGTGGTTTGGAAGGAGGAATTTGACCCCTCTGATGACCTGACAAAACTGTCACAATATGCTGGAGCCTATTCAGCAGCAACAATAGACAAGGCATCAGAGGTGAGTCTTTTATTGAAAACAAAAGACCAGGAAATCTTCTTATTACAGGCACAGCTAACTGAAGCAAAGCAGAAAGCGGAGCAGGCAGAACAGCAATTGTTGACACAACAGCAAGTGAACAATCAACTAACTCAACAATTGCAGGCAGAGAAACAAAGGATTGACCACAACGCAATCCAAAAGCAGAAAGAATTGTCAGAAGCCTTGGCACAATTGAAGGCAACAAATGAGAAAATGCTGAAAACCAAAGATGAGCAGATTGCTCAACTATCAGCAAAGCTTGAGAAGACAAAGGGCGTTCCACAAATAACTGAATTCAGAGTAGAAGAACTACAAATAAATACGACACTGATAGCACAAATCAAACTTCTATGTCAACAAATCGCCCAGGCAGAGCCACTGTGTGAGTTAACGGCATCAATAAGTGAGAAAGTAGAAAAGGCTAGGACGGAATTGGATCAAGCTGAAGAAACAATAGCTGCATTTCTTGACTGGCAAGATACTGACCAAGGACAAGCGGCGAATTTACCAAGAATTTTAGAGTCACATAAAGATATATTATTTACAGAATGGCAGTCCCAGTTAATGAAAGCAGAGAGGGTAGTTTCAAGGTGCAAATCAACTTCAAGCAATTTGGTTGAATTAGTTAATAACACTCTCTACTTTTCAAACATTATTTCCCAATGCACACCAGGAAAATTTACAGCGATGAAAATGTTGGAGCAGTCATGTTATCCGGATCTAGAGGAAAAGGGGAGATTAATTGCTGGAATTAACAGTTTAACATGGGACACCTATTGGTTCTTCTTGGTAAAACCACACACTCAAAGAGCCGCCCTCAAGTGCCTTACAGATGCAATCGGGTATATTATCCCCGATATTCAGGATGCCACCTATGCTGCCCAGCTTAGCTCTCGCCTCAACAGACCACCCGAAGTGGAGCCGATGCTTGCGATAAGTCAGCTTAGATTCAAAGGCAAACAACCTACTTGATGAGTCATGCCGACGACTGCCAGATTGTTGAGGAAATTACGATCAAAATTAATTGATACCAATTAAGTAGGATTTCAGTTTCATAGATAGTTAGCTTAATTAAGTATTTATAGACCCTTTCATGTTTTTAGAAAGGGTCGTAAAGTTTTGTACTTGACTTAAAGACTGAAGTTGCACTATTGTGCTTCAGCCATATTCTTTTATAAAATTGGACCAATTATTCTAATTTTGACAAGGAAGCTTTTATGCAAATGTGCACTACTGTCTTTGTTTGAAAGTATTTCTACGTTGGAAGAAGAATCTCAAATAACGATTGATATTGGGAGTGTTTAGCAGCCCATATGGTACTATTATCTATGTCTGAATTCATTCTTTTCATATGAATTGTTATTTGATTTCCTTTGCTATTATCGAATATATGTATGTGTTTTAACAACATTTCTCTATTCCTTCCACTATTGGATGTTTATGGGATGCTCTTCCTTTGATCATATATGTATCGATGATATATAAAGTGTAGCAATATTGCGCTAATCCTTTTGTTTAACGATTTAAGTAGAGTAATTCTTGAATGAATAAAAGTCCATGTTTATTGAATAGAGTCATCTACATGCCTGTTTATAAACATAGATCATCAAGCGCTACACTTTAAAAAATACAATAGTTCCCGGGATTAGTAGTATTTCTTTTATTTCGCCGATAGATTAAGTTATTCGCCTATCATTAGATTAATCAACCAATCATTCATTCATCCCGTTTATCCATTACTGGGAAACTGGTCCCATTATCCCCAGTTGGAGCCACCATTCCAAACGGAAAAGGAGCTGTACTAAGGTTCGGACCGGGTGGTTATCCCCCAATGTTGATACAACGATTTTCGGGGCATCAACAGGACCTAGCTTTGACTTAGCTACGTCAACCTTAGACCCAGGAGTATCTCGCAAGTATTTTTGTAGGATCCCAGACTGAGAGTAGATCAATTCTAATTGCTAGGCCCTAAAAATGGCTTGCTCCTCAGAATAGACTCCAGACATGGAGACATCCTTGGAGATCTCGGGTTGTAAAGATTTCAAAAACCACTCGAGACGGTACTCCGGAGGGATTTCGACTTTAATGAGCTTCTTTCTCCGTCTCCATTCCTGAATATGGTTAGAAATGTGAGTTGCCTTATCTTGACGAAAAGTGGCCAGAAGTTCAGTTCCGGCATCATAACGGACAGGCAACTGGAAATGATTTAAGAAAATATTGGCTAAGTCAGCGAAAGATGTAAAGCTGCCCCCTGGCAACTCTATATACCATTTGGCCGCATTACCAGTCAAGGTGCATTGAAAGAGTCTCAACCTAATCGAGTCATCGATAAGGGAGTTAGATGAGCACCACAAATGGAATGTGGTTACATGGTCGCTTGGGTCTTCACCGCTCTTCCCTTCGAATTTTGGAATGTCCGAAGGGAGTTTGGTTGGGACCGGAGGCCAGGCCGGATTGTATTTGATTGGGTCATTTGTTAACTTAGTGAGATCTGGCAAGTTCAACGTTGCCAGAAATGGAAGCCTAGGAGGACCTTGGGGATTCCATCCAGACTGGGCAGAACTCCCAAAGTTCTGAAAAGATTGTCCTGGATTTTGGGAGGCACCAGACTGCCCGAAGTAACCCTTAGAACCGGATGAACCAAAAGGCAAGCCTTTTGATCCAGCAAAATTCTGAGTTTGACCAACTTCGGCCGCAAAACCTCTATAACCAGCAAAGTTTCCTCCTAAAGGATTATAAGGGGTTGATAACCCCTGATAAGGATTCCAAGCCGAAGCTAGGGGAGGAATACTTTGAAATGAACTAACCATGGAGTACGGCCTATTCCCTTGTTGGCCGATAAACGGATTCCTAGTTCCCGCGCCACTAATCTCAGGGTTATTCCATCATTGGAAAGAATTGCTGCTTTGTCCTACAGAAGAAAAAGGCATGGATCCTATCGTCGGGTTGGAATGTGGTATATGACCTCTTCCGAAAGGAAAACCCTGGAATGAAGCCGATCCGCCCATCATGGACGTAGCGGCACTAAATGGAACCGATGGAATACCCTGTGAGTGTGTGCCAAATGGGAAGAATCTAGTACCAAAAGCATTGGTTTGGGAATTTCCACTCGTGGACGGAATGGAGGTAGACCCAACTAAAGATGTGCTAGCAAAAGATCCAAACAAGGAAGCAGAGGAGATGGAAATCGTTCCTCCTCCTTGCATTGATGTTGGAGTTTGCATAGTCGTAGCACTTGTAGAAGCCATGCTTCCAGTAGTGGTCATCGATGGTAAGCGCGTAGCGTAACCTGGACTTGACGGTCTATGCGTCGGAGTCCCAACGTATTGTAATACGTTTGGATGACTAGATGGTAGTGGAGAATTCGGAGCCACTAACGACTCTGAGAGTTCTTCTACCTCTATGTTATTCTCCGCTTGAAAGAGAACTCGAGAAAGGACTGGAGTGTCCCTCTCTTGTTCAGAAGTGCCAGGCCTTGCTTGAACACTAATGCCCCTGAGAGGAGGATCAATCCCCGATGCGTCAACCGGCGTGGGATGGAACCCACCGGTAGTATTACCTCTGCGCCTTCTAGGAGAAGGCTCTAAACTTGGTGGTGAAAGACCACGAAGTCTTCGAGACTGTCTGGGAGATCGGTCAACCACTTTGAATTTTTTGTTATGATCTAACTAAAGACTCAAAAAATTGAAAGCTAGGACAACTAAGAGCACAGAGCACACACTATAAAGTCTCTAAAGATAACAACCATTCAAACAACTTCCAAGTATTTCCGCTCTGGGTGATTAGGACCGGACACCAAAATACAAGAAAGTGAATTAAGGGGCCTTCCGAAGATAGTCTGGGATGATGAGGGCCCAGTCCTATCAGCGAAGGTATTAGAGGAAGTTGCGCTGACCTCCTAACAACAACCTGCGCCGGTGCAAGCCCCCAAGCTTCGCAAGGGTGCCCTCCAGTAGTACTATCGAGAGTGATGCAACGTCGACCTTAGGTGCCACGAGATTCCCCTCCATAGCCACCTGTGTAGATCCCTAGGAGTAGCAACTATGGATACCAACTCGTTGCAAAAGCCAAGCGGAACAGTCGTGAGGTAAGTTCGGACAAGTAGGAGAGGGGGTATCTCTCTTCCCTTTCTTCACAGACCCTCGTGCTTAACTCCCAGATCCGGAGCTTTCCTGGTCTTCCTAACGCTATTGGATTTTCTCTCGTTATTCAGACTCCTACGTTTGACGTTTATATGGCCTTGGAGAGTTAACTCTCCACTCACCTAATCCAAGGCCCTAAAATCCTAAAATTGTTGGTGTAACTGACTAGAACAAAAAGTTCTAGTGAATTTTAGTTAGCGCTTGATTTTAAAATAGGCTGTTCTTTAAGTCACAAGGTAATGGAAGTGAAACTAGTGGTGTTTTTTGACGCAAAAGAAATTAATAAAAACTTAACTACATGCACATGCACTTTTTCGTTTTTCGATGAAGAGCAATTTCTATAGGGTTCAGAGGAACTTCTAATAAAACAAAATTTTCTTTTCTTTTTGTTAATTCACGCTTCACACTCACAAAACTTAACAATGCTATGTATGCCTAAAAAGGTATGCAAATCTATCCTAATGCAACAAATATATGTGGATGCAAGATTTAAAACTACTCTAAAAACAAAAAATGAAAGTTGCTTGCTTATCAATCTTTATCTTGCCACTTAAAATGTCTAGATGGAATATGAGATGCTACTATTCATTTCGTCTAAACACTAAAAACAAGTTCTAAGACAAACATAAAGCACTTTCACTCACTAAAAGGAAACCAAATGAAAACCAAGTTCAAGAAAGCAAAACTAAGTTTTTCAAAAGATTTTCTTCAAAAGGAACAACAAAAGAGTCTTTTCAAAAAATGCTCTCAACAACACTGAAACTTGTGATTGAAGAATAGGCAATAAACAGTTTTGCAAGTTGACACCACACAACGGATGAAAACTCAACAAAAATAAATGTGTTTAAAAGTGCTCTTAACAATCAAAAGCAACAATGAAAGCTTTGGCAATGAAAACCAGAAAGATAAAAAAGACAAATTCCAAGAAAGTGTCAATCAACAAATTTTCATGAAACAAAGAAGTGGATGGTCACAAAAAGCGGTTTTTGTCAAGCAAACAAAAAGTCACCAAAAGCAAGGTTAACACAAAGATTGAGATCAATCTTCCTACCCTGATGAATCAGAGAAGCCAAGATTCCTAGCAAGAAATTTTGCGTGCTTTAGCAAAAATGATGACTCTTGCAATCAACGAAAAACAGGACCAATACTTCTTATACTCAGAGAGAATTCGGAACAAGATGCTCGCTGTAAAACAAATAACTGATACTGGAAAATGACTATTTCAGACTGACTCAAACTACCAGACAGACCTTCAGAGACAAAAAGATTTACAAATCTTGAAAATTGCAAGATATACGTGACTGTACTTATGTACAGAATGCGTGTATACGCTACTGTAACTAAGGAAACCTGCGTATACGCGAGTTCACTTAAAGCAACATGTGTACATATGCCTCTGTAACTAAGAAAACCAACGTCTATAAAAGATTTCAAGAAAAATAAAAAAACAAACTGAAGAAACTAGCAAAAACTTAAAGTTCAAAAACAGATCAGACAACAACAACAAATAAACAGGCAGCTGAGCCCTGATTGGCTTGAAAAACACCCAAACTAGGAACAACAAGAGTGTTGTCCCCAGTGGAGTCACCAATTCTGATGGAGGGAAATGTTCCCCTAGGGCTTTTTGGGTTGAAACCCTAGCAGACTGAAAGTTGTCTATTCAAAGAAGCACACATTCACACAGCCATTATGCTATTATAAGCAAATTCTATTGTAAAGGGTACGTACCTTAGGTCCTACGTTTGAGAAGGCCTTTAGGGTCCAAACCCTTCTTGGAGTTCCCTTCTTCTCTTTTGTCCTGAAAAACAACCAATTCAAAGAACACAACAGTATATGGACAAAACCTTATAAAGAAACCATCTTCATGTTATAAATAAAGATAGTTAGTTATGAAATCCAAACAACCATTTACATATGAATTCTAAACATGACTATCATTAACATAAAGAATATTCATTTCGGGAACCAAGACATGTGTTTCTTTTATTATAGACAAATAAAGTACATAAAAAGGAATATTTTCACCTGAATCACCTTCAGCAAGCTCCAAGCAAAGCTTCCTTCCGGATCTGTTCCAGCCTCAAGCCTTCAACAAACTCCTTCCATGACTCTCTCCATGATGTCATAAATGGTGGATGAACATCAACACACAAGGAAACAAAGGTTTCCTGGACAAATGGGGGAAGTGCAGAAGGCACAAGGGACTTCAGACCTGGTCAGGGGAAAAATCTCAGCATAATAACCTTTCTCTCTCTTCTATCTTCCTTTAGGCCTTCTCTTTGAGGTCTTTTTATACCTCTCCCAAAGTAGTTTTTTTAGTTGGGAGTTGGTTGGGAACAGTTGGGCCATGGGCACTAACAGGTGATCAGCAGGTAAAACCCGCGATCTCCGCCCGAAAATAAGGAATTTTATATTTTTTTAAGTGTTTTAATACATATACGCGGGTTGGATATACACAGACCCGCGTATACACGCGTTTAACTCAGGGCAATGTCGCGTATAAGGGATAAAACACTGTTTTTTAATTTGAGGACCAGGTCTAGAAGGAGGGGTTGCCCTAGGCCATGAGTACATCATCACAAACCATAAGAGTGAGATTTGGAGCTATAACAGTCATACTGATTAAAACTTCAGACATCAAAAGGATATTTCTTGATCTCCTCTGATTTGACATCCGCATGCTTGAGGTTTCGTATCTCGTACAACCTGATCTGCAATGGAAGAGTGGGCCAAGGTGCCTTCTTCTTTTGGTGAAGCCTAACTAACAGTCTTGCTGAGATGTGGTATGATACTTCTTGCATGATGAGCTTGTCCATGGAAAACTTTGGCAACACATGCAGAGGCTTCTCCATGTTGTACATCCATATGAAGGTGTCAGACAGCGAGGCATACTAATCCGCTATATCAATCATTACCTCCATTGTTTCCTTTGACATGCAAGGTGGATCCTACTCAAATATCTTCTTGTACACTGGGGTGACAAAATGATTTGACAATTGTGTGCTAACTCCTTTGAAGCTGCATTCATAAAATAATTTACAATAAGCGTTAATAGAGGTTTCTGTCGATTTCCATGCCCACTTCATGCCCGAGAACTCTTGACAAGCGCATATTGCATCCAATATGTAGGGAACCATGTATATTTCTGCTTGCTGACCTTTGGGAAGCTTCTGAGATCTTGTGACCTATTCCTTCAGCCTATGATCCAACATGTCAAACCAGTTGCATGCTTTGCCTTCACTGGTCAGTTGGTCCAACGAGATCACCAAACTTTGCGGGAAGATCTTCATGCTCTCTTAGCCATACAAATGACATGTAAAGATGACCAAGTATTGATATGCCTTCCGCAGTATCTTCATCTTGTAAATCTGGTTTGGTGTCATCTTGAATTTTACTGGCTCCTTTACCTATTTCTTCAAGATATCCCTCGATTTGGAATTGTTGCTAGGTAGGCTGAAAGGTGTCTCCATGGTGATCACTGGATTCGAGAAATGGTACATCTGCTGATAATCCTGTGCCCTGAAAGTAGAAATCTCTGTCCTGATGACACTACTCAATGTCATCATATCGAGATCAGTGTGCGAGATGATCCAACGTATCATGTCCAATATGGGAATGCAGGATACTTGTGTGCAATTTGATACAAGCCATGCTTGTGAATGGTCACATAAACTTGGCGGTCTTCGAGACCTTCCCTGAATGTGCTTGAGAATGCATCATTGACCTCTTTCCATTTCAGCTTGATGTCTTTATCTACAATCAACTTGGTGTATTCATAGATTGACAAACTCGTAGACACTTGCTCAACTGTTTTTTCCAGTTGCACTTCCATTAGTGTCCTTTTAACCTGCTCTCTTGGAGGCCATTGATCCTAAACTGCTGAGAGATGGAAGAACACCTGCTATATCTAGAGACATGGTGACATGCATGGGAAGAAATCTGCCAGCTAAAAACAAAGCACACTTGAGGGATGACATGCTACATACCTAGGGATTGACTGGAAAGGATTGTGCAATTTTCACTTGGAGGTTGGGGGACTAGCTGTCGGAACTGCATAAAAGGTAGTGCGAATTATGTGGAGGCTGGCTGGCTACTGGAATTGCGTAATGCACAATCTAGACTAGCCTGCTGGGTGCTAGGATTGTGCAAATATGCAATTTCAGCTGGCAAGAGCTGTAGGCCCAGGGATTGAATTGCGCAATTCTCTGGGCCAATAGTCATTACCTCTCAGAATTACGCAAGGAAATAGTGGAGGGAAGTCACCAGCTAGAATTGTACACTTTCTGGGAGGCAGGCAGAGCCTTCCCTCTCAGAGTTGTGCAATGCTATCTTGGTTAGGCAGAGTCCGGGCCAAGGTTGCCATACCCATTGACGGACAATTGAAAGAAAATGAAGATGTGAATGCATGGTGATGCTGAGTGTAAGCAGATGCGAATGATCATGCATGCAAACAGTGGATGCAAGATTCAAAAAACTGAAAAACATGCATGTGTGTGAGACGAGTCGCCGAATTGGTGATTTTTTGTGCAAAACAGTGTCATGCATGCGACAACTGTGAGATGCCAATGAAAACTGAAACAGTGCTTGTAGAAGCTAATATGCATGTAAAAGACAACAAGAGTTCACATAAATCAAGCATACAACACTCACACAAGCCAAAACACGAAAAGTGACATAAATGTTGCAAAAGACAAGTGAAGCGAACTTACCCAGAAATAGTTGAGTTGGATGTGTTGAAGACTCCTGGATGTGCTATGGGATGTCAGAGCTCCAAGATTGATGTGAATAATGAGTTCTGAAGCATTGAGAAAATAATTTTGAGGCTCAAGACACAAATGCCACAAATCTAGGTAAAAGCGACACTTGGAGGAAAGTTTCTAAAATGATCTTTGCATTTAACCTCTATTTGCTAAAAATAGCTCCCTAAAATCTAGGGATTCTTTTTTCATGTTTCTTTTAGCTATTTTGGGAAAAAGCAGCCCATGCATGCAAGTCGAGTTTTCTCGATCTTGGGTGGAACCGGTCAACTTGAGGGCTCATGCAACAACCTGCTTGACTGAGGGGAAATTTTGTGTAGTTTCTGGGAGGAAGCTGGCCTGGCTGTCCAAAGGAATTACACAATTTTTGGGAGGAGTAGCTGACTACTGCCTAGAATTGTGCGATTTATGGGCTGAGCAATCTTGCTGGGCTAGATTGCACAGTTTTCACTAGGAAGGTTGACTGACAACATTGCGCAGTTTCTGAGCCCAGCAGGCTTCCAGTCAGATTTGCGTAATTTATGGAGGGAAGACTGGTTCCCCTCTAGAATTACACAATTTCTTGAGGGAGATTCTTAGCCAACAACTGACCTGAGTCTGGAATGACAATCTGTGAGGGGAATGAACCATGTTATCATGCACAGGCTGGCAAGCTATTAGACAAGCACTGAAACTCATGTACTTGACGGTGCAAGACATGCTACTGAGGATGGTTGGTAGGGAGGTTCCAAAATGAAGTGAAGGCAAAATTTTGGAGTGTGGTTGTAGCTGCTACAACACTTGGCGACACACTGGTAGATCTCCAACTCTCTGAATGGACCTTGTTCGTGAAAATTAAGTCTAACACCTCTAGAAGTATTGTTGAGTTCTATGTTTGTCTTGGTTTCCATGCTTGCTTGATTGTAAGATGTAGCATCTGCCAAGCTCTTGGTCGATCGACACACATTCCAAGCCAAGTCAACACAGTTGTTTCAATTGGGGATGAGGGGTGTATTATTGGTGCACAAGCAGTATGGTTGTCAGAGTTTTAGTTTCGTCTCTGGTGTTGCTCTGTTGCCAGCAGGCCTGGAAAGTACCCCGACGATGTCACGTAGGAATACAAGCATCACTCCGCTTCTAGCGAGCCTGGTCAGTACCCTGGTGGAGTTACTTGCATCACCTCTCTGCGGAGGAAGCCTTTCTCTTATTTTGCCTTATTCATTTTTCAATTTTTTGAAATTTTCACTCTCTGTGTTTTCGGAAAAAGCAGATGAAAAGTAAAGTGGATTTTCAGTGAATAATTTATCCTCTCCGTTGTCAGATGATGGACTGACATTTCATGTGTTCTATGAATGCTCAACAATGGGTGCATCTATGGAAGATGATACATATGTGAAATCATGGATGGAAGAATTACCAAAGATGTCAAGGAAGAACGGAGGAGGCTCATACAGAAGGGAGTCATCCTTCACTAAGGATTGATGCTCAAGCTCCGAGTCATACTCTTCATGAACAACATGTTGGTTGTGAAACACCAGCTCCGTCAATGGCTTGATCCTCATTCACAACAAGTGTAGAGTCCGGAATGGAAGAACACAAGGCAATGTCATCCGGAGGATCGTCCGAGTATGAAGATGAAGGTTGAGGTACAAAATGCATGTGATGACCCAAAGGATTCACAACCAAGCTTGTGCAAAAATTAGAATGAGCAATGTTGTGAGGATGTGACTATTGAAAAAATGTGTATGCCTATTCTCCCACATCACTTTGCGATGGTTGAGCTGTTTGATGAGGGGACGGTGTAGAGTCACTTATGATAGGAACCGTGTCCATCTATGATTGCGTAGCTCCAACACCGAAGTATGCTGAGCGAGGCTTAGGATCTAACTTCTTCTTGGGATTGACTGATTTGTTAAGATAGTGTTCAAGTCTATCCCAAATCTATGGAAATTCCTTCTAACTTTTCGAAGCTTCAAACTGCAAATCACGGAAGCGCTGCCAAAAATCCATAGGCGATTCATGCGGCGGCTTTCGTTGTTTTAGTAGGTTTTGGTCAAGAGTTTCTAGATCAAAATGATGGAAAGTAGATTCAATGAGATGACAGAACTTCTCAAGTGAGTGCATGCTTCTATCTGGAAGAATTCATCACCACTGTTATGGGGATTCACGAATTATGTATGCAAGCATCAAGCTGGCCTCTTCATCGGGACATTCATCTTCCTTTTCAAGCATGTCAAAGAAGTCTTGTAAGAACAAAAGCCAAGACACTTCTCCTTCACCATCATACATGAATTCAAACAAGATATAAAAAAACTCCCTTGTGATGTCGGGAGGTTTGGCATGCGAAAAAACATCGTGGAGGGGTGAGTATAAGAGAATCCATGATAGATGTGCAAAGGTTCAAAATAGGATGAGAGGATACAGCTTGTCATCTAGCCCTCCTTCTAGCACCAGAAATGTTGACGGTGCTGGACCCGCCAACATGTCAGGGGATCTTCCCAGTAAGAAGTCCCAACTAGAACTTAAACCGTTTGTTGTAGGAGTCCCAACAGTGGGTCATACGGCATCGCCTTAAGCATGGTTGCGCACAAAGGCAAGTAAGACGTCCCTTTTGGTAGCAAGGTTGTGACATATGTGGTAAGTCAAGGAAGGTGTATGAGCAGTTATAACACACGAAAGGTGAGGTGAGTGCACCCCTTGGAAACCTGTGAAAGCATGGAGTTAAGAAGGGAATCGTATGAGAAAAGATGCATCACAAACTGGAAGGCAAGTAAGCTAGCAATCCAAAGTGATGGTTAAACCAAAAACACATTTCAGTAAGATTCATACATACTTATATGGGGATGCTATACATGCATGCGTAAGAAAATAGATTCATATATCATTTAGAGTAAACAAGATAGCCCAAATACAAAACGACATATACATTAAACGTGTTGGCTCTGTTATATTAAGAAGTGAAAGTTCCAGTCATACAATACAACCATGACCAACCACTAGTTCCGACAACAGAACATTACAGTCACTTCCGCCTACTCCTCTAAAGAGATATACTAGCTCTGCACAGTGGAGAAGCCAAGGCTCGTTACAATACTCTCCAAGCTTTCTCTAAGATACTCCTATCGGAAGCTTGGTTGACCAAAAGCCTCTACAATGAGCTATGAGGGACTATATATAGGAAAGGGGGAGGTGGCCTTTGACATTCCCCTTTGTGACTGCTCATATACCCTCATGCCTCTTCATCTACTCTATGACTGTTACATCCAACTATCGACACTTGAACTTCCACTTAACAAGACATTACATACAATCTACACATGAAACCATGTGAGACAAAATAGGCTTGAGAAAGCCATTCAAGACATCACCATGACTCGGAAAACTGTGGGAAGACCATCTCTTCGACATCCTCATGGTGGTCGACAGTAGCGAACTGATGCCAGGGTCGGTAATCCACAATGGTGTCCATGTACTCTACGGTGATATCTTTCTAGAAACAAACTCTTGCCTCTATAACATATTGGTATATTGCTCTGGATCCTTTTTCCAACTCATTTGATAACATGCGCATCATTGTCTTGAGTGTGGCTGGGACAACGACATACTGATGCATGGTTTCTGCACTGATCGCCAAGTCCATACTGGTGGTTATGCACATCAAATAATTAAAATGTGAGTCAAGCTCTAGTTGGAATTGTGCCTTTGTCTTTGCCTTGGTGAGTGTTCCAATAGATGGGATCACATGTGTGCGCACAACAACATCCATACTCCTGAATACCCATTCATGGGAAGACTAAAAACTAGTGATGAGCTGGAGGAGTTCTTCATAGTTCTGGATCTGGCTCCGGAGGTGTGCCTTTAGCTCGATCGCTCTGGGCTTCATCATCTTTAACAAGTGTAATGGGGTTCCCTTGTATCTCATTTTCCATGTTTTCATGTAGTACACAAAAATATGCACATTTGACAAGATACATTCTCTCCTAGCATATCACTGCTGCCAACTGTTGACATGGACAACTGCCTCATGCACAATACCAAACTTGGAATACAATGCCCGAATAACTGTCTTAAGGGAAAATACTTCATCTAGTATTGCCTTCTTCAAATCTTCTCAGGTGGATGTTGTAACAAGTTCTCCTCCTTGCTTGGCCGTTTGCAACTCCTTAGCCATTCACTCATTCTCAGCTATCAAGAAGCGAACACTCGAGCTAGTGGCTTCAACATATGCTCTGCTAGCATTGGCCAATGTTGTTGGATGCTTGCACATGTCAGACACAATCACTCATTCTTCAAACTGCGCAGGAGATGTGTTGTCATCCAGAGTAGACACTCTACGATATTTCACAACTCTATGCTGCTACTCGTTGAATGATATGTTGTGCATCTCTCCTTCCATATTGTCTCCAAGGATCTCAGTATCTCCTTTATTCCTTGGGAATTTCTCTGCATCCGAATTCGGACGTTGGTGGATTGAACTCTTGGTGGTAAGGCATGAGGTCAATGTCTTACTCTTTCTGCTCCATATAAGTATCCATCTTATCAAGTGCTTGTTCAATCTCTTGAGTGAAGTCCTACTCCTGCGACTTCTCAACCTTTCTGCTTAGTGCCAGTGTTCGAATGAGTATACTACTTGTATGGGCACAGTTTCATCTGTCTATACATGTTTCGCCCGCTATTGTACCTATTCTTTTTGCACTTCCTTCTCCTGTCTACGCAGCTCTTGTTCCTTCTGGAGTTGTTCCTTCAACTCATGAAACTCCTTCATTGTTTCTTCCATCCTCTATTTTTCTCTCTGCCTTTGTGCACTCCTCTTATCGCGTTGTTGCCTCTTCGCCTCTATTGCTAAAGATGATTTCTATACAAGTGGATTTGCTTTGAACTTGCAGCTTTTTTTTGCCTCCGCGTTGTCAACAATATTCCTCTTGCCTTTCTCTTATGCCGGTATGTTTACTTGTGCTGCTAATGCTGGTGGTTCTCTCCTGGATGCTGCTACACGCTGCTTTGCTAACCATTCCACAGTGATGTTGACTGGTTCATTGGGCCTCGAAAATCTGTAACCATATCTCCATGGGTCTTCCTCCGCCCAATGACATCCCCCGTGGATCCACTGAAACTGTACTCTGGGGCATTGATCTTTCCCAATACAATGTAGGTCATACAGATTAAAGCTTCAGATGTCGAAAGGATATTTCTTGATCTCTTCTATTACGACATCCACATGCTTGAGGTTCTGTATCTCGTACAACCCAATCTGCAATGGAGGAGTGGGCCAAGGTGCCTTCCTCTTCTGGTGCAACCTAGCTTACAGTCCTGCCGAGATGTGGTATGATACTTCTTGCATGACGAGCTTATCCATGGAAATATTCGGCAAAACACGCAGAGGATTTTCTACACTGTACATCTGTATGAAGGTGCAAGAAAGTGAAGCATACCAATCCACTAAATTGATCATTACCTCCATTGCTGCCTTCAACATCCAAGGTGGATCCTGCTCAAATATCATCTTGTACACCGAGGTGAAAAAATGATCTGGCAGTTGTGTGATAACTCCTCTGAAGCTGCATTCAGAAAAAAATTTACACTAAGCATTGATAGAGGTTTCCATCGATGTCCATTCCCACTTCATGCTTGGGAAATCCTGATGGGCACAGATTTCATCCAAGATGTTGGAGAACATGTGTATTTTTTCTTGCTGACCTTTGGGTAGCTGCCAAGCTCCTGTGACTTATTCCTTCAGCCTGTGAGCCAACATATCAGACTAGTTGCATGCTTTGCCTTCATTGGCAAGTTGGTCCAATGTGATCACCCAACTCTGTGGGAAGGTCTCCGTGCTCTCTTGGCCATACAAGCAACATGAAAAGATGACCAAGTATTGATATGCCTTTTGCAATATCTCTGTCTTGTAAATCTGGTTGGGTGTCATCCTTAATTTGGCTAGCTCCTTTACCCAGTTCTTCAAGATATCCCTGGAGTTGGCAATGCTGCTAGGAGGCTGAAAGCTGTCTCCATGGTGATCACTGGCTTCAAAAAATGGTACATCTGCTGATAATCCTATGCCCTGAAGGTTGTAATATCTATCCCGCTGACACTACTCAATGTTGTTGTATTGGGATCAGTGTGTGAGATGATTCAATGTATCATGTCTGTGCATGTGAATGTGGGCTATCTGCATGCAATCCGGTACAAGCTGGACTTGTGAATGTTCACATAGACTTGATGATCTTCGAGATCTTCCTCGGATGTGCCTGAGAATGCATCATTGACCTCTTGCCATTTCAACTTGATGTATTTATCTACAATCCTTTGGTGTCTTCATAGATCGGAAAACTCGTAGACACTCGCTCAACTATTGCTCAAGTTGCGCTTCTGGTGTCCTTTGACCTTGCTCTCTTGGAGGCTATTGATCTTGAAATTCTGAGAGACGGATAAACACCTGCTATATCTGGAGACATAGCGATATGCATGGCAAGAAATTTGTTAGGTAAAGAAAAATCACACTTGAGGGATGACATGCTACATACCTGGGGATTGATTGGCAAGGATTGTGTAATTTTCACTGAGAGGTCGAGAGACTGGATGTTGGAACTGCACAAAAGGTACTCCAGACTGTGTGGAGGCTGGATGGCTATTGGAATTGTGCAATTAAAAATCCAGACTAGCCTGCTGGGTGTTGGGATTGCGTAATGTGAAATTTCAATTGGCAAGAGTTACAGGCCCAGGGACTGCATTGCACAATTTTCTGGGCCAATAGTCACTGCCTCTCAGAATTGCGTAAGGCAAGACTGGAGGGAAGTCACCGGCCAAAATTGCACATTTTTTGGGAGGAAGGCATAGCCTTCCCTCTCAGAATTGCGCAATGTTGTCTTGGTGAGGCAGAGCCCGAGCCAAGGTTGCCCAAACCCGTCGATGGGAAACTGAAAGCAAATGAAGATGTGAATGCATGGTGATGCTGAGTGTAAGAAGAGGTGAATGATCATGCATGCAACAACAATGAGATGCTAACAAAAACATAAATGGTTCTTGTACAAGCTAATATGCATTTAAACAATATAAATCGGTCATAGAAATCAAGTAGACAACACTCACACACGCCAAAATACAAAAAGTGAGAGCAATGCTGCAATATACAAGTGAACCAGACTTACGTGAAAATATCCGAGCTGGATGTGTCGAAGACTCCTAGATGTGCTGTGGGATGTCAGAGCTCCAATATCGATGTGAAGAATGAGCTCTGAATCTTTGAGAAAATAAGTTTGAGGCTCAAGACATGCTTGCCACAAATCTAGGAAAATTCCACACTTGGAGGAAAGTTTCTAAAACGATATTTGCATGTAACCTCTAGCTGCTAGAAATAGCTCCCTAAAATCTAGGGATGTGTTGGGCATGGGATAGCCCAAGGGAAGTTTTGGGGCTTAGAGCCTAGATTTTGGTCAAAAGTTGTAACCCTGATGTAAAGACTCCACATTTTGTGGGCGCGGAGTGTGTAGATTGTAAAAGAGTCATAGGGTTGTCCGCACTCAATTTTGTAATGTAATGTCGGCTGTAGAGATCTACTCGTGGTCCGCGGACCATGGGATTGTATAAATAGAGCGAGGCTCTAAGTAGTTAAGAGATCACTCAATAATAATGATGAGGATGAAGAGTTGAGTCATATCTGAAGTGTAAAGTTTAGTTTTGGGTCATAGAGTAGGAGAAGGATTCGCAGCTAAGTGCGCAAAGGCCTAGTAGTCCACAGCTGAGTGCGCGGACCCCTGTAGCTAAGTGCGTAGGGCGAGTCAAGTCTGTAATAGTTGGAGCATTAATAAAGAGAAGTTTCATATGCATTCTATGTATTTATTTCCTGTTTTATGCATCTGTTACATTGAATCTACATTGCACTTTTAATGCTTATATGATGCACAAATATGTATGAATGTGTTGATTAAGTGAAAGAAAGGTAGAATATCTGTTTACACGAAGTTAACTAAGATCTTTAAGAAGTTAAGTAAGATACGTAGTCTAGATTGGGGAAATAGTGTAGTTTTCCGCCATAGCAGCACGAAAGCATCTCAACCCCTAGTTAGGGCTGCCCAAAAGGCAATTATAACATATGATGAAGGTATTGAAGGCTAGAATAGTGCATGAAGTAACCTGCACGAAGATAGGCATAGTTGGACTAAATCGACACCACAAACATCTCCAGGGTGTGGAAACTTGGTTCCAGCATCCCCCCATACTTCTTTAGGTGAGACTTCAGTCCGCGCTTTGCGGGCTGATGTTGAAAGGGCTAGTAGTGTAGGGATTTGTTTGGATACCTGGGTCAGGCCTGATTAAGCCAACAGATGGATTTTTTGCTGGGACCAGAATCTACATAGAGATGTATGATTTCGTATCATTGGAATCCAACTAAGAAGGGAATTGAAGGTTGGTTGGACAGAAGAATTCACAAGTTCGTAGCACAGGAGAACAGGAACCCACTACTTTCAAAAGAAGAGTGGTTGGACTGCTACCTGTACACAAATTTCCATGAAATATTCTTTGTGTCCTTCCCTACTAAGCTATATAAGTGGGTCACAAAGCTAGCAGATAGCCAAGGAAGGTGGAAACTTGACGATCCTATTTTGTGGACCCCAGAGTTAGTGCAAAGGTTGGAAGCATCGGAGAATAAGATCACGCGTTCCGTTGATCATTGGATTGATCGTATTATAGGAGGATTCATTATTGATTTTGCAGTTGACACCTGAGTTAGCTATAATGAAGCAGAGCGACGCTTTCTCAAAGGACTGCAAGGTAAGTACGTAAAGTCTTTGAATACTTGGATTAGAATGCTATTGTGCGAAGAGAGGGTTATGCAGTTACCTTAATGTTCGGGGCTACGCGAAGTGGAAAAGCTTACAGGAACGAAAGAAGTAAGGGTCCATAAACTAGCCCCTTGATTTCATCTCTGCGAGGGGACGAGGAAGAGCTCGCGAAGGTCTCACCGCGAAGTGCGATCCATCTGATAAGGAAAAAGAATTCCGTGAATACCACCTCCACCCACTCCACCACCAATTTCACCACCATCACTTCCATCTTCACTCGTACCACCTCCACCACCACCATGATTCAATATGGCAAGCACAGTGAAGTTGCATATGTTCAAAGGTTTGGGAAATGAGGATCCGGACCAATTCTAGTTCATGGTAAGGGTTGTATAGGAAGCACAAGGAGTTACATATGAAAATATAAATAAAGTGACACTGGTTAGCACCCTGCAGGACTGCATGTTGACCTGGTATATTAAGCACTCCAACGATAATCCAAATACGGGAATCACGGACATCCAAGCAGCGCTAAATAGAGAATTTAGCAGGTCAAAGTCTGAAGCACAGTCGATCGTTGGGTTCAAAGAGATCACGATGCTACCAGGAGAGACTCCTTGGGAGCTGGATCAGAGGCTGAAATGTATGATTCATGAAGCTAATATGAATATGACGAATGGAAAACATAGTGAGTGGTTTGTAGCTTCGCTAATGCCACATTTAAGAAGTGCACCATCGCAACAGAAGATTACGACTCAGGAAAAGGCCTTAGAGATTTCTGTGAGGCTACATGAGACGCGGATGCTGGATCCTAACTTAGGAGTTCAGTAGATCCACATGCAGCTGAAGAATTTATGCCTTGAGATGCAGAGTTTGAAACAGGACAGGGTTGCTCGACCAAAAGTGCATGAAGAGGTATGGTGTGTAAAATGCAAGGGTCAGGGTCATGAAAGGACCACTGCCCAGTTTTCTCAAATTACCTTTCATGAGGAGGAATGATGCCCTTAAGACCGGAAGAGCAAGAAGGACCTAGCGCAACACCTGCTTTGTGGTGCGCAATTTGTCAAATAGCAGGAAAACATGCCACAAATAATTGTCACTTGTTACAGAAGTATACACAAAATTTGCAACAGTTGTTCTACAACTTTTGTAGGTCAGCAGGACACGATGAGCACACTTGTAGAAGCTATGAGTTAATGATGGATAGAACTCCCACCTACAAAGTTCAGGCTGAAATGCGGCCCCTTGACAAAAATGCAGGAATGGTGTGAACAAGATTTCAGGGGCGCAAACGAGGCTAAGGCGGAGGAGGACTTGGAAGAGGTCGCGAATAATTGATATGCTATAGTTGTGGAGGGCCAAGACATTATACCCGTGATTGCAAAAATCCAATGTTCCCATCGTGTTTGTATTGCAAGTTGTTTGATCATGAGACAGAAGATTGTCCTACACTTAGAGCTAGGATACGTGAAAAAGGAGTGCTACCGCCTCCCCCAACTCAGAACCTACAGATGATGAGGTCTGAGCCGCGCGAGGAAGATCTGAATGTGAACATTATGCTCCAAAGTAGAATCATGATGGGAGATGACAAAGGAAAACAACCAGAAGATAATACTTGGGTTCACAAAGCTCTGGCGAAGGAAGCAGGGTTTGATTTGGAGTGCACTTGTGAAACCTTCATGGAAGCTAAGAAGAGCTTCGCTGATGCCTCCACTTTAGGTTGCAAAGACAAACCGGAGCCGGAGATGGACCCTTCTATGCTCACAACATTCCTGGAAACATGTATGAAGCTACTGCACGACAGTAAGGCGGTGAAAGGGTTACAGGAACTCATTAACAGATGCGCTAGGATGCGTTGGGACTGCGCCAGGAGAACCGCGTGTAGTCAGGAAGATCGGAAAACATAAGAAAATAATGGGAAGAGAAATGAGACTAACCGCACAGATTGGAGAATATGAGATTGATGAAGTCATCCTGGATTTAGGATCGGATGTGAATTTTATGTCGGAACAAACATGGGAGCGAATGGGGTGACCGGCATTGCAGTGGTCTCCAATTCAGTTGTGAATGGCGAACTAGCATAAAATAATACCCATGGGGCAATTGCAGGGAGTAACCGTGGATATTGGGAGAGCGAGCGCACTAGCAGACTTTGAAGTGATAGAGATTGTTGATGATAACAATCCCTACCCTGCGCTCTTAGGAATTGATTGGGCCACTGACATGAATGGGGTGATTAATTTAAAAAAGCAGAAAATAATTTTTGAAAAGAAGTTACTACGCATAATTATACCCCTGGACCCTGCTGAAGGATCGCACTATACGGAGCCAATGCGGGACTATGAAAGTGATGATGATTTGGATTGCATCTATAAGATAACAATGTGAAACTAGGATTGGTTGAATCCCATCGTGGATGGGTGGATTGCATGGGAGTGTGAAAGCTCCTATACTGCAGATTCGGATGAGGAAACTGAGTGATGGTAGAATCGGTTACATGAGGTAACTACATTGAATTGTAATATGATGACATGGTTGTTGCGCTGCGTATCGATAGAAGTAAGAGACCCGCCTACTTATGATGGCCTAAGTGAGGTAGATACCTTCTTGAATACATTTGAAAGGGAGGTGTCGGAAAAGTAATGCTTCCTGGCCTTGGACTAGGTACTACGCGCTACGTCCACGAGGTGGTGGTGTACGCACGAAGGGAGCTTTGACGACTTGCGTGAATGTAGGAGAATGATGCACATGCAATTTCGGAAGCCTAGGGTGCGATTGACATATTCATACAATGGACGGGGTGATTCACGCACACATCTGGCTAGGTGGGCACAGACATGTGGAAAACAACCTACACGGATGCACATGAACACCGTGCTAAAATGTATGATCAATAAAAATGTGTTGGGGGAACCGATGTGCAAGTGGCTCCTAATGTTGGGAAGACATTATGTAGAAAGAACAATCACACAGACGGTTCTCTGCACGAAAGCGTTCAACACAGTATGCCATGCGTTGAACAAAGTATGCAATGTGTAGCGAAGTGATTGGGACCTGCGCGTACCTGCAATATTATGGGCTTATAGGATGACATGCAAGAAACTAACAGGAAAAACACCTTTTAGGATTGTCTATGGAGTGGAAGCTATAATTCCTATGGAATACATCATGCTTAGTTTGCGTGTAACAGCGCTCACAGGTATGACAAACCACAGAGCCCTTGAGGAGAGGCTTGCACAGTTGGAGGAGCTCAAGGAGGAATGATTTCTGGTTGGGTTTCATCAGCAGGTCTAAAAGTAGCATGAAAAGGCTTGGCACGATCGACATATTAAGTTGCGTACCTTCAAGGCGAATGATTTGGTGTTGTTGTATGATAGTAAGTTTGATAAATTCCTAGGTAAGCTCAGAATGCATTGGCTGGGACTGTATGTTATTAAGGAGATCACAAATGGTGGTGCGGTGCAGTTGGTAAAGTTAAATGGAGAAATTTTCCTAGGAAAAGTCAATGGCAATCATTTGAAGGTGTACACAAGTGGCTCGACCATCTGACTAGCCAACAAAAGCACAGTCTTAATGCTCCAGGCAGCTAAAAGGAGGCGTGGGACTATAACCTACTATACCTAGGAGCTGTGCCATGTCAGGTTGTTGGGCATGGAATCCCCCTAAGGCATGTTTTGGGGCTTAAGGCCCAAGTTTTGACCAAGTCCTTTGTAAAAGCTCTGCGAAGTGTGGGCGCAGAGCGTGAAGTCATAAAAGAGTCATAAGGTTGTCCGCCCTTGTTTTCGTAATGTAATGTCAGCTTGATAGACCTACCCATGGTCCGCGGACCTTGAGATTGTATAAATAGAGCGGGGCTGTAAGTGTAGAAGATAGCTAATAGAATGGAAGGATGATGAGTCTAAGTAATTGAGTCGAAGTGTAAAGTGTGTCTTTGGGTCGTAGAGTAGGAGAAGGCTCTGCAGCTGAGTGCACAAAGACCTAGTAGTCCGCAGCTGAGTGCGCAGGGCAGGTCGAGTTTGTAACTATTGGAAGAATTAATAAAGAGAAGCTTACCATATTTCTATGTATCTTTTCCTCTTTTAATGTATGATTGGGTATAAATTGCAAAGTGTATTATTTATTTGCTACGCGAACTCATATGAATGTGTTGTATAAATAAATATAATGCAAGACATCCATTTACGCAAAGATAATTGATTGGCATAGGAAGATAAGTAAGATCTTAGGTGCGACTTAGGGGAATAGTGTAGAGCGCTGCTCCGGTAGCGCGGAATCCCCACAACCCCTGGTTAGGGTTGCACAAAGGCAAGTATATTAGGGCACAGAAGCCTAGGAAGTGTGCGAAGCAACCTGCATGAAGGGACTAACAGTTGGACTGAATCAAACCCTCAGACATCTCAAGGGTGCGGAAACTTGGTTCCAGCACCCCGCCATACTACTTCGGGTGAGACCTCAGTCTGCGCTCCATGGACTGTTGCTGAAAGGGCCAGTAGTACAGGGATTTGTTTGGCTAAGTAACTCTGAATCTGCGTCAAGCCTGAACAAGCCAACAAATGGTTCCGTTGCCGGGACCGGGATCTGCATAGAGATGTCTGATGTCGTACCACTGGAATCCGACAAAGAAAGGAATTGAAGATTGGTTGGATAGGAAGATTCATAAGTTCACGATGCAGGAGAATAGGAACACGCAACTATCAAAAGAAGAGTGGTTAGGCTACTACTTATACACAAAGATCTACAAATTTTTCTTCGCATCTTTCCCTACTGAGCTATACGAGTCGATCATGAAGCTAGCAGATAGCCAAGGAAGGTGTAAGCTCGAAAAACCTATTGTGTGGACTCCAAAATTGGTGGGAAAATTGGAAGCATTGGAGTATAAGATAGTGCGTGCTGTTGATCACTGGATCGATCGAATCATAGGAGGATTCATCACCGAGTTCACGGTAGATAATTCAGTCAGCTATAGCGAGGTAGAATGACACTTCCTCAAAGGGTCGCGACGTAGGTGCGTTAAATCTTTGAACACTTTGATTAAAATGATACTGTGTGAAAAATGGGTTATAAATTGATGTTTGGGGCTATGTGAAGTGGGAGAATCTATAGAAACGAAGTTAGTACAGAACTAGAAACTAGCCCCTTGATTTCACCTCTGCGAGGGGGTGAAGAAGAGCTCGTGAGGGTCTTACCAAAAAGTGCGACCAATTTGATAAGGCAAAGAATTCCGTGCATACCACCCCCACCCACACCATTGCCAGTTTCACCATCTTCACCCCCATATTCACCCATACCACGTCCACCACCACCATAAATCATTATCGCGAGTGCGATAAATTTGCCAGAGTTAAAAGGAGTAGGGAATGAAGATCTGAACCAGTTTTGGTTTGTGATAAAAGATGTATGGGAAGCACAGGGAGTCACAGATGACAATATAAAGAAGACAACTTTTGTTAGCACTCTGCAGGATTGTGCGCTGGCCTGGTACATTAAGCATTCCAATGACAATCTGAATGTGGGGATCATTGATATCCAAGCTGTACTAAACAAAGAATTTAGCAGGAAAAAGTCAGAGGTGTATTCGATCACCGAGTTCAAGGAAATCACCATCCTACCAGGTAAGACCCCTTGGGAGTTGGATTAGAGACTGAAGTGCACAATTCATGAAGCTAACATGACGTTGACAGATGGAAAACACTGCGAATGGTTTGTAGCATCGTTAACGCCGAATCTAAGGAACGTGCTGTCACAACAGAGGCTAACAACTTAGGCCGAGGCCTTGGAGGTCGCAATGAGATTACACTAGACCCCGATATAAGATCCCAACTTGGGAGTTCAATAGATTCACTCATAGTTGAAAACCTTGTGCCTTGAGATGCAGAGTTTGAAATAAGACAGGACAACCTGCCCAGAAGTGCACGATGAGGTATGGTGCATAAAGTGCAAGGGTCAAGGACATGACAAGTACCACTGATTTGTGTTTACGAATTACCTCATGGGAGGAGGACCAATGTCATTGACATTGGAGGCACAAGCAGGACCGAGCACGGCACCTGCATTATGGTGCACGATTTGTTAGATAGGAGGAAAGCATCCTAGAAATAACTACCATTTATTGTAGAAGTACACACATAATTCACAACAGTTGTTCTGTAATTTTTGTAGATCAATGGGACATGATGAGTGCACCTGTAGAAGTTATGAGCTGATGATGGATCAGACTCCTACCTATAGAGTTCAGGACGAAACATGGCCCCTTGATAAGAATGCAGGAATGGCGTGAACCAGATTTCAGGGGCACGGATGAGGCCGAGTTGGAGAAGGACCAGGAAGAGGTTGTGGACAACTGATATGTTACAATTGCGGAGGGCCATGACATTATGACTGTGATTTTACAAATCCAACGCGGCCATCATGTTTGTATTGTACATTGTTTGATCATGAGGTAGAGGATTGTCCCACGCTGATAGCAAGGTTGTGCGATAAAGGAGCACTCCAACCTCCCCTGACTCAGAACCTGCAAATGATGAGGTCTGAGCCATGCGAGGAAGACCCTAATGTGAACATTGTGCTCCGAAGTGAAATTATGATAGGGGATGGCAAAGGCAAGAAAGTCGAAGAAAGTACTTGGGTTCGTAAGGCTCTAATGAAGGAACCTGATTTTGATTTGGAGCGCGCTAAGGAAACATTCCTGTAATCCAAGAAGAGCTTCGCTAATGCCTCCACTTCAGGAAGTAAAGATAGATCGGAGCTGGAAATGGGCACATCGATACTCACAACGTTTCTGGAAATATGTATGAAGCTGCTGCGTGACAACAAGGTTGTAAAGGGGCTATAGGAACTCATAAATTGATGCATTGGGACCGCTCCGGGAGAACCACACATAGTTCGGAAGCTCGAAAAGCACACGACGTGAACAGGAAGGGAGATGAGATTGATCGCGCAGATTGGAGAATATGAGATGCACCAAGTGATTCTAGATCTAGTATTGGACACGAACGTCTTGCCGAAGTAGACATGGGAGCGCTTGGGAAGGCCTACACTGCAATGGTATACTATCCAACTGCGAATGGAAAACCAGCAAAAGATCCTACCTATGGGGAGATTGCAGGGAATCATAGTGGATATCGAAGGAGCAAGCGTGCTAGCAGATTTCGAAGTGATAGATATTGTTGATGACAACAATCCCTACCCCGCGCTATTAGGAATAGATTGGGCCACTCACATGAATGGGGTGATAAATCTGAAGAAGCACAAGATGATTTTTGAGAAAAAGTCTCTACACGTAGTTGTACCTTTGGACCTTGTAGAAGGATCACGTTACACAGAGCCAGTGCGTGACTACGATAGCGATGATGACTTGAATTACATCTAGAAGATAATCACGCGAGAGAAAGATTGGGTGAATCTGACCGCGGATGGACGAATCTCATGGGAGCACGAAAGATCCTGCACATTGGATTCGGATGAGGAAATAGAACGATGGCAAAACCGGTTACATGAGGTAACCACACTGAACTGTAACATGATGACAAGATTGTTGTGCTACGTATCGACGGAGGTAAGTGATCTGCCTACGCATGATGGGTTAAGTGAAGTAGATGACTTCCTCAACAGATTTGAAAGTGAGGCGCTGGAACAACAACGTTTCGAAGCTTTGAAGTGGGTCTTGCGCACTACACCTGTAAGGTGGTGGGGTACGCACCAAAGAAGCTTTGAGGACTGGCACAAATGTAGGAGGATGATGCGCATGTAGTCTGGGAAGCCTTAGATATGAGTGACAGACAAGATTTCTAGGCGAAATGGTCCACGCACCCACCTATCCAGATGGATGCATGCATATGGTGCGAAACCTGCGCGGATGTACACAGTATTCACGTTAGGAGACACGGTCAGTAAGTAGGTGCTGGCGAGGCCATGGTGCGAACAACCCCTCCAATTGGAACCACGGAGTATGGAAAGACCAAGTGCGCAGAAGGTTATCCATGCAGAAGCCTTTAACAAAGTATGCGAAGCGTTGAACAAGGTCCACAATGCGAAGCAGACTGACTGGGACCTGCGCGTACCAGTGGTTCTATGGGCTTATAGGACCACGTGCAAGAACCTGACGGCATAGGCATCTCCAAGGCTAGAGTATGAAGCGAATGCTATAATCCTCATAGAGCATGAAATGCCTAGTCCACACATGGAAGCACTAGTAGATACGACAGTTCGCGGAACCTTGGAAGAAGAAATCCAACAGGGAAATTTTAGGCTCCAAGAACTTGGGAAAGAAAGGGTGCGATTAAGGGTGAAAAGCACTCTGGTAGAAGCAGAAGTCAAGAAGCTGGAGGATGAGATAAAATAATATTTTATTAATAAGAAGACCAAGGTAATAAAACAGGGTGCACATGATCATGCTGACAAGTTTGAGGACTATCGCCGTGAATTGATCAGTCTGATGCCTTGGCTTGGACTGCATATTACTAAGCGAATCAACTAGGGTGGCGCACTATAGATGATAAAGTGTGCGACACCGCCAATAACAATAAAAGGTGGGTATTTTCCAAGAAAAGTGATGGATGATTGGATGACACCCTATACAAGTGGCGCGACCACCTGACTAGCCATGGAAAGTACAATCTTAGCGCTCCAGGCAGTTGAAATGAGGCGCGGGACTATAAACTACTATGCCTGTGAGTTGCACGATGTTGGAGCTGTGTGCAGAAGCAAAGAGTCACGAGATCCACGACCGCGCAAGGGGGGCTGTGCTGCCATGTGGGTTGGCCAGAAAGTGACTGTTGAAGTCACTATTCACGATGTGATGCTCGACTTGAGACCAAATGGAGTGGGTGGCAGACATTAAAGACATGATTTATGGGTAAGATTTGTGAAAATCTACTGCCAAGGGAGCATTAATGAACTGGATTTGGGGGGAACAATTGAATTCAAATTCAAAAGGTGCTATAAATTACAAAGGGCTGCCCAACAAACAACACTTGGCCATTTGTGAATTGAGTAGTTGTATACCCCGCGTAGCTTGAGAAAAGCCCTGTTTGACTTGTGCAGAATGTTGATTGAGTCCCTGAGTATGTGAGTGATAGACTTCTGGTCAGACATGATGGTAGCATCTAAGGAAGTTATGGAAATTATAGAAATGACCGCCAAAGAGGCCGCGCAGGCCCTGACTGTGGGGGATACCCCTGAAGGCGCCGGGATTGTGGTAGAAATCCCTAAATCACTGCACATGCCAAGACCAAAGAAAGAAAAATGGGCAATGGTTCTCGTATGTGTGTCCCAGTGAAACCCGCTGCACACCAGGTTGATGATGGAGGAGAAGGGGAAAGTCGTTAACATAGAAACCGATGAGGAGGAGGAAGACCTAGAGGACCTTATCATCGAAGAAGACGAGGACGAGGACATGGAGGAGGAAACTGAGCTTGCACACCCTCCCACAAAGCTTCCCGCCTATATTCCCCCATGGAAGGGGAAGGTTAAAGTGCCCAAGGATCTTGACGAGAGAAAGAGCTCTGTCCAGACCCAGCTCCTCCCAAACAACATCATTTTTAAGGGCACGCACCTGGGACGGGTGCCTAGCCTGAAATTTGAAGATTGGGATCTCGCTGACCACAAGAAGTTCCCTCATCTGGAGATTGCATAAGTCATGAAGCCCAAGCAGAAAACCGTGGCGGGGGTTACCAAATTAGAGCCATGAAAATGGTTGCGCGAAGTGGAAAAGGCAGGGTTACTAAACCTGCTTTGGGTGCCGCATTTCCACCACGCACCAATAACAATTTTTGGCATCGGGAAGCTACTCTGCCTAGTGCATGGTGGGTGTTTGTGGCTGGAGGATCCCATCCCCATCAAAAAACACTTGATTCACCACATCATCCAGCTGCCATGCAAAGGAGAGGACCCCGTAGATATCTCGAAGGGGAAAAGCAGTGACTTGGCCATTGCGGAGGCCATGAAGAAGAAATATAAATTGGAAAAGAAGAAGAGGGGCTACGCCATATCCAACATCAACAACAAAGCAGTAAGAGTGGTCACCCAAATACTGGCAGGTAAGGTTATGCGCAAGTGCCGCATGGACGAGGTACTTGCACCGATGGTAGCACTTGTTGAGCAGTGCGTAGAGGGGGTCCAGTTTAACTGGTCCGAGTTCCTCTGCAAGGAATTCTTGGAAAATTTCCATGAGGCTCAAGAACAAGGCAAAACATTCCACTATGCATGGATTCCATTGTCCATAGTGCTCGTGGTAGGGGAATTGCTGGAGGAAAGTCAGTTCTCCACAATTGACAGTGATATGCTAGAGGCCGTGAAATATGCTCCGCTCTGGGCCACGAAGGACACCAACCGGATCTGCAACAACAAGATATTTTGGGTGTTCATGGAAATGAACCTTAGGATGGGGATTAACCACAAGCCATGGTTATCACCCACTGTCTACAACAACCTGCAAAGTTTTGCAGAGTTTAAAGCAGACCTCCACAACATATACATCAGAGTGCGCAAGGACCCAGCTAAGCAATGGAGAGAGCTACCCTTTATAGCCACGGACGATGTAATATTTAATGTAATGGAGACATGGCCACCAGAGTGGTGCGCTCCAGACATCGTGGCAATAGAGAAGTCTACGCTGTAGAGGAAGAAAGAGGAGGCCAAACTGTGCATGGCACAGTTGGCCAAGAAGAGAAAGAAGGAGGTAGCGGCAGCAGAAGCACAGGAGGTGCAGGACGCTGCACAAACAACAACTAAATAGAAAAAGGTTGCAGCAACAGTAACAGTGTGAGAGGCAACCATGAAGGTGCGTGAGGGACAAAAGTCACCTTCGCATGGGTAGGAAGCAGAGTAAGAGGAGGGAGGCGTGGACCCACAAACTGCGTCAACATAGTTGAAGCACTAGCACCTGATCAAGCGGATGGAGCCGCGCAAGAAGGTCAAAGCATCGAAGTTGTCTATTGACCCGATCACCCTTACTGAGGGTGATCTGCATGAAATTGGCAAGACAGTGCACGATGTCACCTCCGAGGCCCTCTAGAACTTTGTGCAGGAGAAATAGATTGTGTTGGGGCCCCTCAGAGCACAACTGCAGGAGTTGTAGGTGCGCACTCCTCATGCTAGTACCTTTTCGACTAGCCTCATAGTAGGGACAATTGCAGCAGAGTAGATGTTGTGCGCTCGGTTGACAAATACCATAGTGTTGCTGGAAGGGGCACTGGGGACAACAAATGAGGCTGATAGGCCTATGATTAGCGCACCGAAGGGTATCAGAATCAACATGGCTGCAATCCTGAAGGAGACATTATATGTTATGCAGGATGGGATTACTGCAGAACTGCGGGCTAGGGAGAGTCGTGCATTGAAAGTACTAAGCGAGCAGAAGATTATCATGGAACAATTGAGCTTGCAATGTGACGAAGTGGTGTCGCAGAATCGGTAGCTGGTACAGGTACTGAACGAAGCTTGTTAAAGTGCCCCTGAGCTAGCCATCCTAGCAGACACACTAGTAGAGGTGTGCATCCATAGGCTAGCAGCAGGGGTGTGCGATGCGGGGGAGGAAATGACTCAGATCAAAAAGCTGTGGTTAAAGGCGCAACCGTCCACCCTCCAAAAGTAAGAGAACAATGCGTCAACGCTATTACAGTGGGAATGGACGAGATCAACAATGCAGTGAGAGACTGCACTAGAATGTTGGAGGAGTCATTTGAGGTCCTCACGAATATGCAGGAGGACTCCAACATCTAGCGCTTAGAGACAGAGGCGCGCGAACTCCAACAATAGTATGATAACGTTAAAAGAACTACACAGATAGTGGTCCTCACTCAGAGGCTTGTGCAGATGCAATAGGCCAAAGTGTTGAAAGAACAGGTGGACACGACATGACATAGAGAAGCAGTCCTGAAGGCACATGTTCAACCTTGGATCGACGAGGCCTTCACCATCACAGCAGCAATTGAAGGCAAGCTCGCACAAATGCAGGGGATACAGGAACAGATGCAGGGAAGCAGTTCTAACACCACGGTCTCGGAACAATGCATACAGGAAATCCAGCAAGCAGCCGCTCAGTGCGCTGCCGACCTTGTAGTGGATCAGATAGAGTTGGAGGGACTCCACGTGAAGATCTTCGCACCGATAGAGTGACTCGAGGGCGAGTCATGATGCTTGTGTTGGGGGCCTGTTAGGCATGGAATCCCCCCAAGGCATGTTTTGGGGCTTAAGGCCCAAGTTTTGACCAAGTCCTTTGTAAAAGCTCTGCGAAGTGTGGACGTGGAGAACGAAGTCATAATAGAGTCACAAGGTTGTCTGCCCTTGTTTCTGTAATGTAATGTCAGCTTGATAGACCTACCCATGGTGCACAGACCATGGGATTGTATAAATATAGTGAGGCTCTAAGTGTAGAAGATAGCTAATAGAATGGAAGGATGATGAGTTTAAGTGATTGATTCAAAGTGTAAAGTGTGTCTTTGGGTCGTAGAGTAGGAGAATACTTTGCAGTTGAATGCGCAGAGACCTAGTAGTCCGCAGCTGAGTGCGCGGACCCCTGCAGCTGAGTGCTCAGGGCAGGTTGAGTTTGTAACCATTGGAAGAATTAATAAAGAGAAGTTTACCATATTTCTGTGTATCTTTTCCTATTTCAATGTATGATTGGGTATAAATTGCAAAGTGTACTATTTATTTGCTGTGCGAGCTCATAATATGAATGTGTTGTATAAATAAATATAATGTAAGACATCCATTTACGTGAAGAAAATTGACTGGCATAGAAAGATAAGTAAGATCTCAGGTGCAACTTAGGGGAATAGCGCAGAGCGTTGCTCCAGCAGCGCGTAAGCCCCACAACCCCTGGTTTGGGGTGTGCAAAGGCAAGTATATCAAGGCGCGGAAGCTTGGGAAGTGCGCGAAGCAACCTGTACGAAGGGACTAACAGTTGGACCGAATCAAACCCTCAAACATCTCAAGGGTGCAGAAACTTGGTTCCAGCACCCCCCCATACTATTTCGGGTGAGACCTCAGTCTGCACTCTGTGGAATTTTTCCGAAAGGGACAGTAGTACAGGGATTTCTTTGGCTAAGTAACTCTGAACTTGGGTTAGGCCTCAACAAGTCAACACAGGTCTGCACGCAATAGCGAAGTGTCGCAGGGTTAGCGACATCGCGAGGGTAGTTGCGCTGTCGCACGGGTTAGCTGGAAGTGACCGTTATAGTCACTATTCATGATGTGATGCTTGGTTTAAGACCAAATGGAGCGGGTGACAGGCATTTAAGGTGAAATTTATGGGCTAAATTCTTGAAAATTTTCTACCAATCGAGCATAAATGGATCGAATGTGGGGGGAAGGGTCGAATTCAAATTCAAAAGTCGCTATAAATTTCAAAGGGTTGTCCAACAAAGAACATTTGGCAATTTGAGGACTGAGTTGTTGTGCGCACAGACATTCGTGAACCCAGATTTGTTCAATCTTCTGAGGGAAATTCCTTGTTTGAGAATTTACCCGATTCGTTAAGAGAATTGTGGAATAGCACTATGGCAGCACCTGAGGAAGCCATGGATACCAGAGTAATGACTGCTGAGGAAGCCACGTAGGCAATGACGAAAGTATAAGTCCCATAAAGTGTTGGGATAGTCGTAGAAATCCCTAAATCATTGTGCACGCCGAGACCCAAGAAAGACAAGCAAGTTATGGTACCAGTGCACGTATCCCCTAGGAACCTGTTAAGGACTAAGCTTGCCCTGAAAGAAAAGGGGAAGGCTCTTAATTTGGAGGCTGATGAGGAGGAAAAATTTGAAGAAATCCTGGTAGAGGAGGAGGAGGATGTAGAAATGGAGGTTGACACTCGAGGTTCAGACCCATTTACTAGGCTGCCCACATATGTTCCTCCGTGGAAGGGTAAAGCAAAGATGCCCAAAGACATAGATGAGAGAAAAATCTCTCTGCAGACTCGGCTGCTCCCTAACAACATTATTTTTTACGGAGCACACTTGGGGCGAGCGCCTGTATTAAAATTTGAAGACTGGGATCTCACGGACTATGAGAAGTTCCCACATTTGGAAACCATGCAGTTGATGTGCTAGAAGAAAGACGCGCCAACTAGAGTCATAGAGTTGGAGCCGCGTAAGTGGCTAAGAGGTGTAGAAAAGGTAGGATTTTAAACCTGATTTGGGTGTCGCATTACCATCGCACCCCAATGACCATTTTTTTCATCAGGCATCTGCTCTGCTTGGTGCATGATGGGTGCTTGTGGCTGGAGGAGCCCATCCCCATCACAGACCACTTGATTCAAAGAATTACCCAACTCCCTTGCAATGGGGAGGACCCAACTAACATCTCGGAGGGTAAAAGTGATGATTTGGCCATTGCGGAGGCCATGAAGAAGAAGTTCAAGCTAGAGAAGAAGAAGAGAGGGGACACGATTTCCAGCATCAATAACCCTGTGGTCAAAGTTGCGGTGCAGATATTGGCAGGGAAGGTTATGTGAAAGTGCCGCATGGATGAGTTACCCGTGTGGGTGGTTGCACTTGTAGCGCAATGTGCAGAAGGGGTCCAGTTCAACTGGGTGAACTACTTGTGCAGAGAGTTCCTTGAGAATTGTCGCGAGGTACAGGAGCAGGGAAAGACTTTTCATTATGCGTGGCTGCTGTTTTCCATAGTGCTGGTGGCATGGGAATTGCTTGAGACATCCAGTTCCCCATGATCACACAGGACCTTCCGGAGGCAACAAAGTACGCTTCGCTATGGGAAACTAGAGATGCACAGAGGATAAGGGACAGTAAGATATTCTGGGTGTTCATGGAGATGAACAAAAAAATGGGGATTAATCGCAAGTCGTGGTTATCACCCACGATGTATAACAGTCTGCAAAGATTCACGAAGTTCAAGGCAGATTTCCACCATGTGTACATCTGGGTGTGGAAGGACCCCGCGAAGACATGGTGCGAGCTACCTTATCTGGCGACGAATGATGTCATCTTCACGGTCCTTGAGTCGTGGCCACCGGAGTGGCGTGCTCCAGCCAGCTCCGCGATGGAAGTAGATAAGTTCGCCGTGTAGAGGAGAAAGGATGAGCTGAAACTGCAGATGGCGCAGTTGGTTGAGAAGCATAGGAACGAAGCTGCAACAGCCAAGGCCTAGACGGCGAGGGATGCTATGAAGGTATTAGAAGAGCAACAGAAGGCAACAAAGGAAGAGCACGAAGGGCAGAAGTTGCCTTCACTCGAATAGGAAATAGATACAGAGTAATGTGGCGTGGACCTACAGGCAGCGTCCACACAGCTGAAACGAAAACACCCAAGAGAGCAGGTAGGGCTGCTGAAGATGTTGAAGGCTTTGAAGACTTCTTTCGACCCGATCACCCTCATTGAGGAGGATCTGCATGACATTGGGGAGATGGTGAGGGACGTCACTGTGGAGAACCTACAACAGTTCGTGGAGGAACACTAGATGGTGTTGGGGGCTCTCCGAGCACAAATACAGGGGTTGTAGGCGCGTACTCCATAGGCTGGCACTGTGTTAACCATCCTCGCAATAGGCACGTCCACGACTAAGGAAATGTTGCATGCCCAAATGACCAACACTATAGTGCTGCCAGAGGGAGCACTCGTTATAGTAAATGAGGCCGACAGGCCTATGGTTAGTAGGCTGAAGGGAATCAGGATAAATATGGTTGCACTCCCGAGGGAGACACTCTATGTTTTATAGGATGGAGTTACTACAGAACTGTGAGCCAGGGAGGGCCTTGCACTCCAGGTCATGAGCGAGTAGCGCATCAACATTGAATAGTTGAGCCTGCAGCAAGACGAGGTAGTGGTTCATAACCGACAACTAGTACAGGTGGTCGAGGACGCCTACCAGATGGTCCCGGAGCTAGCCATCCAAGCAGAAGAACTAGTGGAGGCATGCATTTGGAAACTAGTAGTAGGGGTGCATGAGGCAAAGGAAGAGATGGCCAGGGTTCAACTCAAACTGAACCTATAGATAGTTGAATTGCAATTGAAGGCACAACCTTCAACTTCACCAGGGGTTAAGGAATAGTGCGATAGCTTGATTACAACAGTAACAACGGAGGTCAACAGTGTAGTGAATGACTGCACAGAGCTGTTCAACGAGTTGTTCGAGGTTCTCACTACTTTGCAGGAGGACCTGAACATACAATGCCTAGAAACCGAGGCGTGCAAGCTACAACAAAAATATGATGGATTAAAAGGGATTGTGCAGACAGTTGCCCTTACACAAAGGCTCGCGAGGATGTAGCAGGCAAAAGGGCTCAAGGAGCTAGTGGATGTTGCTCGACATAAGGAAACAATTTTGAAGGTGCACTTATAGCTGTGGATTGATGAGGCATATGTCATTATGGACTTTATTGAAGCAAAACTCGTGCAGATGCAAGGAACACAGGAAAAGGTTTAGGGCAGCAGTTCAGCTACAACGGTCTCTGCCCACTAAGTCGAGGAGGTATAGCAGGCAACCGCTCAGTGCGCTGCCAATCTTGTAGCAATTCAGGCATAATTGGGAGGTCTTCATGCAAATATCTCCGCATCGACAAAGTGACTCGAGGGTGAGTCACGGTGTTTGTGTTAATGGCCTGTTGGGCGAGAGATCCCTCAAGGGAAGTTTGGGGCTTAGAGCCTAGATTTTGGTCAAAATTTGTTACCCCGATGTAAAGACTCCGCATTTTGTGTCTGAGGAGTGCGTAGAATGTAAAAGAGTCATAGGGTTGTCCGCCCTCAATTTTGTAATGCAATGTTAGCTGTAGAGATCTACCCGTGGTCCACAGAGAATGGGATTGTATAAATAGAGCGAGGCTCTAAGTAGTTAAGAGATCACTCAATAATACGGATTAGGATGAAGAGTTGACTCATATCTAAAGTGTAAAGTCTAGTTTTGGGTCGTAGAGTAGGAGAAGGCTCTATAGCTGAGTGCACAGAGGCCTAGTAGTCTGCAGCTGAGTGCGCAAACCCCTGTAGCTAAGTGTGCAGGGCGAGTCCAGTATGTAATAGTTGGAGAATTAATAAAGAGAAGTTTCACATCCATTTTTCGTATTTATTTCCTATTTTATGAATCTGTTACATTGAATATACATTGCACTTTTAATGCTTATATGATGTAAGAATATGTATGAATGTGTTGATTAAGTGAAAGCAAGGTATAATATCTATTTACGTGAAGCTAACTAAGATCTTTAAGAAGATAAGTAAGACACGCGGTGTAGATTTGGGAAAATAGTGTAGCTCACTGCCATAGCAACACAAAAGCATCTCAGCCCCTGGTTAGGGTTGTGCGAAAGGCGATTATAACAGATCGTGAGGGTATTGAAGGCTAGAATAGTGTGCGAAGTAACCTGCACGAAGATAGGCATAGTTGGACTAAATCGACACCACAAACATATCCAGGGTGTGTAAAATTGGTTCCAACATCCCCCATACTGCTTCGGGTGAGACTTTAGTCCGCACTCCATGGGCTGATGTCGAAAGGGCCAGTAGTGTAGGGATTTGTTTGGCTAAATAACTCCGAACCTGGGTCAGGCCCCATCAAGCCAACATGATGCTTTTTGCATGTTTCTTTTAGCTATTTCAGGGAAAAGCAACCCATGCATGCAAGTCAAGTTTTCTCGGTTCCGGGTGGAACCCGTCAACCCGATGGTACATGCAACAACCTGCTTGACTGAGGGGAAATTTTGCGCAGTTTCTGGGAGGACGCTGGGCTGGTTGCCTAGATCGATTGCACAATTTCTGTGAGGAGCAACTGACTACTACCGAGAATTGTGAAATTTCTGGGCTGAGCAGTCCTGCTAGCCCTGATTGTGTAATTTTCATTGGGAAGGTTGTCTGACAGGATTACGTAGTTTCTGAGCCCAGGAGGCTACCAGTCAGATTTGCACAGTATTTGGAGGGAAGACTGGTTCCCCTCCACAATTGCACAATTTCTTGAGGGATCTGGTTAGCCAGCAACTGACTTGAGTCTGCAATGGCAGCCTGTGAGGGGAGTGAAGCAAGCTATCATGCTCAGGCTAGAAAATTGCTAGAAAGCCACTGAAAGTCATGTACTTGACAGTGCAAGATATGCTACTGAGGATGGTTGGTAGGGAGGTTCCAAAATGAAGCTAAGGAAAAATTTTGGAGGGTGGTTGTAGCCGCTACAACAATATGCTAGGGTTTTGATGAATATGATTTCTGATCAACTTGATAATTCTTGTTGTGTTGCTGTTGTTTGTCAATGAAGTCTTTCATGATGATCTGGGTTTAACAATAATGGTTGAGGTTCAATGAATTGTGGAATGATTTGTTGAATAGTAATGATACTGTTATCTATATGTGGTTCAGAAATATGTGATTCGTTCTGTAAGTATTTTAGTATGACAATGATTCAGTTTTAGGGTTCAGGGTTTTGAGAGATATACTGAGGTATGCCTCATGGAAAGGACGTATATACATGGATATATTCAAGAACAATAGGGTATATATGGTTGATCAGGGTTTCCAGTGACAAAATCTAGTTTTTGTGATGCACAATATGTGGATTGGTATTCTAGTGAATGCATTTACAATGGTCTAACTACTTTGGTTGTTTGAGAATAATTTGGGTCTCAGTTGGTACAGTGATTAAGTGATTTGGTATGACGATTCGTTTCATTTTTATTACTTGATATTGAGATTAAATGATGGTAGTGGGTTCAGTCTAAAAATCTGATGAAACATGGCCGACAAATTTAATGTTTTGGTTTAGGTGGATCTAGTATGAAAATTATGAAATGTGATCCACAAAGATTTTGAGGGTTGGAACCTTCAGTGAGGAAATAAAATATTCATTCAAATGGTAGTTGGTAAATCTGATCAGGGGGTTGGAGCTCCCTTCCGGTGGGTGTCGGTAAATGAGATCATAGGGTTGGAACTCCCTTCCAATGGGTGTTGGAGAACGAGAGAAGGTTGTAGCCTTCTACAGGTCAGTGCCTATGTTTTTCTATGAGTCTGTTCCAGTACAAGATTGTAAGATGTTTTCTTTTTAATAAAAGATAAAGACATAAATGACAACAACAATGGTTTTCTCCCACATTGGGTTTCCACCTAAAAATCCTGGTGTTCATGTGTGTTGATGTGTTGCTTATGTGTGATGGTTTATTCTATTCTTACTACACATGGTTATTGTTTAATCAATTCATAATGAAGTATTGATACACTGATTCAAGTTAAACAAATGATGAAATAACGGAAAACTAAGTTAACTAGATATATGCTAGATGTTTGCATAACAGTCACGTAAATATGCAGGTTTACTTCAGTATAGTCACGTACAAGAATTTGAATAAGAAAAGAAAATTTTAAGTGAGTTTTGAAAATACTGATTCACCCTTGCCCCCCAGTATTTTTCCCAAGAATTGGAATCATAGTAGGTCCTTTAGAAGAAGCTTTGATCGCTTGAAGGAGATTCATCAAGATGAGCAGTCAAGAAGGGTTATTTTCTATGAGGCCACCTTTATTTAATGGAACTAATTTTGACTTTTAGAAATTTAGGATGAGAGCATACTTGTGGGCATTAGGAGATGATGTATGGGAAATCGTTGAAAGTGGATATCAATATCCAACCTCCGTTTCCACAGACACTGCAGGAAAGAAACAATACGAAATCAATTCAAAGGATGTAAATGCCATCTTTGGAAGTCTGGCCAAGTTCGAGTTCGTGAAAGTAATGCAACTGAACACAACAAAGGGAATGTGGGATAAGCTTATCCAAAGTTATGAAGGCGAAACCAAGGTAAAAAGCGCTAAACTCCAAACATTTAGAATACAATATGAGACAATGAGAATGTTGCATGATGAAAGCATTGCAACATTTTTCCTTAGAGTAGATGAAATTGTTAATTCCATGAGAAATATTGGTGACAAATTAAAATATTCTACTATTGTTGAGAATATCTTGAGATCACTAACTTTGAAGTTCGATTCCAAAGTCTCGACTATTGAAGAAATGTTGGATCTGAAAAGTCTCACACTTGATCAACTCCATGGAATATTGACAACATTTCAAATGAGGAAAAGTGGTCATTCATGCATGAGAGAAGCATCCTTCAAAGCCACATATAAAGGGAAACAAAAGGAAGCACACAAAGAAGCAAGCTACATATCAGATGAGGAAGAAGCAAAATTCATAAGAAGGTTGCAAGTGGGAACTGGAAAATTCAGAAGTAAGCTCCCCTTTAAATGTTTTTCTTGTGGAAGAGTAGGCCATTATGCATCCAAATGTCCTTATAAAAAATATCATAAAGAAAATGGAAAGAATGTTTCTATAAAGAAGTTATCTGATAAGAAAACATTTTACTCTAATGAAGATAGTTATAACACATTTGATGACCAAGAAAATTCAGATTCAGATTATCTTGTACTTATGGATCTTGAAGATCGGGCATTAGATGATTCAGATAAATGATTTAATGAAATCTCTAAAGGAGAATGATAAACTCAAGAATTCTAACAAAGAATTGGAATCAAAATGAAACAATATGATTGAGGAAATAAACATGTTGAAGATGGAGTTATAAGCATCCAATAGAAGAATTGAAAGCATAGGAAAACAACTTCAAGAAAATAAAAAGCATTGTGAAACATTAGAATATGAAATTATGACCCTAAAGGAAGATAATGAGAATATTAAAAAATGGGAAAAGGCATCTAAGTCTCTAGAGAAGATTATTAATGAACAACACTCTCCTTTGATCAAGACATGTATTGGGTATGATCATACACAATGTGATGACAAAAACCAATATAGTGTTGTTCCAGGGAAATCTAAACCAAGTCACGCATCTCCTAGATCAAGGACAATATATGTTCCTAGGCACAAAGGATGGTTTTATGGATATTGATTATCTTTTAACTCATTTGGGCATAAGACCACTGATTGAAAGTAAAGTATGCAGAACAAAACTAGGAGATGGGATAAGTTCCAACACATGATTTGAAAATGTAAGCATATCTGGAGGAAGAAGGAATCTCAGTTAGAAATGTAGGGAAGATTAACCCTACTGTAGTTCATTGCTCTTAAAGCTTACTTCTCTGAGTGATTGTAGAATTAATGTGAGATACCTGACCTCATGAGAAAAGAAGATGATTATAAGGTCCTCAAGATCAATGGTGTATAAGTTTAGGGGGAGAAATACATATATTGATGATGATACCCATGGTTGTGTTGATAGTCATATTACTAATAATGCATCTCATGTGATAACAGTGGAAAGGTACATACAGAATAGGCTCAGGGAGATTCGTAGCTATGAAAATTCAACATTTCACATTCTGTACGTGGATCCCATGAATGAGAATCACATATATACAAGAGATCTAATTTAGACAATTGCGTACATTTCTCCATGATGAAGAAATAGTGGGATAGGCTAAGGGAAAAATTCTGATTACTTCAGTTAGCTCTTATTTGGATTTATGGTTCTGAAATTGATTGATTACAGTCTGACTGATGTTATTTAGAAGTTGTTTTAGCTTTTATGAGTTACTGATGCTTTGATGGATCTTTGATTAATGAAGTTGCTTTGATGTCCTTACTAGTGGATGAGTTGATATGAACATACTTGACAATAAAATGTTGGCACTAGTTTAGAGGGAGAATTTTCTATGCTTCTAATAGTGAATTGTTGGCTTTATGTTTGCTTGAGAATTCCTTGGTGACGCTGCTAAAGATACTCATGTTACTGAATTTTTTGAATGATGATATACTGTTTTCATAATGCATGAGTTACTTTTGGTAAAATTATGGATGATTCTTATACATTGTTTGAGCCAGTGATTAGGTTTGTGATGATAGAAGAACTCTCTGGATGATATGATTGAGGATTGTTGTTCTTCTTTGTGGAAAGAAAATGTAGATCTTTTTATCTCATTTGGCGAGGATGCTGCTGCCATGGATGAAGCCTATGGTGTTGTTCTTGGTCCTTACACCTGTTACATGTACATGCTATGATGCAAATGATATGTTTATATAAGAGTATGGTTCTAATCATGATGATCTTGATGATATGGGATCACAAGGATGAGTAGTTGATGACGATGAATTACAAAAAGGGATTTTATGGATGATTACTTACATTGCATAATAATGAAGTAGGATTTCTTCTTGCGTGAAGAATTTGGGTTGAGAGAATGATGTTTCAGTAGGTTTCATAAAGATATGGTTATTACTATACTGCTGCTACATTTGCTGGATGATACTTGGAGACATGGCATATTTATTTACATATTGATGATGTTGATGAATGATGCTACATTTCCCTATATTAATTTATGATGATATGCTTCATTCTTAGGTATTTTGTTGATGCATGAAAAGATATGTTGTTGTGTTGCAAAAGATCTATATCACTTTGATGAATGTGGATTGAGGATCTTCCAACCAAGGGAAAGAGCAAGTTAACTTTGATGAGGTGAAAGGGATGAGTTCTATGGAATAATATTATGTTGCTGATGATGAATACTTGGTCACAGGTTTTTACTGTCATATGATTATGGTGAAAACCCTATATGGTATATGATGATTGTTGAAGAATATATTTGTCTTACTACCTCACTATTGAGGTCTTTGGTCTTGGTTATAAATGTCATATATGTCATTTTATGTAAAGTTCATAGACCTATGATGTAGTAACTGTAATATTTAGTCACGAATGGACTATTGGGATCAAGTCAATGATGTATGTCATCCCATGTTGGGATTTATGTGATGTCGAGTCAAATATGTAATCCCACTACGTTGGTATATTTTTCAATATGAGTTATAGGTGATAGGAAAGTTCATGTTTGGTTACTTCTGTGTACTTCAGAAAATTCAGCATGTTCTCAGGGGGATCATGGTCTGCATTCAATGATTAGTATTTAGTAGATAATATCTACAACACTTCATTCAACATTGGTCAGCCCTTTGGCCTTGAGGTCAAAGGGGGAGAGTAGCTTTGTGTTTGAATAAAGCCTGCTTGGAGAACAACTTGGTATATCTATAGGTATCTACATATGGTTGGTAAAAAACACTAAAGTGGTTGCCATCAAGTCCAAAGAGGGATATTGTTGGCATTATGAAAAATGTGTTTTCCTTCATGGAAACCTACTTGATGAGTATTTTCAACATGATGATTTTACAAGCTAGTACACATGTGACAAAGAGTTTGGACAAAGGCATAAAAATCAAGAGACAAAAAAATGATGAAGGTGTTGTTTTAATAAATACATGCGAGTTCTATGAAGAAAATCCATGTACACATGCGGGTATGGATAAGATAAAGCACGTACAATTTCTACACCATGGTATCCTAAATACTAAGGATCTTTACCATAGTATTGGCCCATAGTAATGAGCACGACAATGGATATTTGATCCCGTCCAGGAATACCATTGGAATTACTAAAGATTTGACCTGTGGTATTGGATAAGGCCTAAGCTATATAAGGAGATGAAGATCAAAGTGTTTAGTGTGAAAGTAATGGGCTATTGATGAATAGTTTGATCTGAAATAAGTATGCACCAAGGAGTGTGATGATGGATTAGATCCAATAAATATGAAATGACTATACATTGAATAATCTACTTATGGTTTGGTTTGATATGCGATGATAATGTTTTGACGTGTGTTTTCTACTATGTATGGGTTTGGATAGAGTTATGTTGTGCAATGAGGGAATGGGTCAATAATTGCAAATCTGTATGTGGGTTTGTTTCAAAAAAAGAGCATACATACACGGATCAAATTTTGAGTAGTAGCGTATCGATTCTGCAACATGGACATATCTGTACACGAGTATCAAATATGAAAGGAACGTACATACACCGAAGTTTTTTGTAAGGGTCACATACTTATGCTAGGGTTTTGCTGAATATGATGTATGATAGCTTGATAAGTCTTGTTGTGTTTGCTATTGTCTGTCAATGAAGTCTTTCATGATGATCTGAGTTTAACAGTAATGGTTGATTTTGCATGAATTGTGGAATGATTTTTTGAATAGTAATGATGCTACTATCTATATGTGGTTTAGAGATATGTGATTGGTTCTATAAGTATTTCAGTATGATAGTAATTCAATTTCAGGGTTCAGTGTTTTGAGAGATGTACGCAAGTATGCTTCATGGAAAACACGTATATATGTGGATATATTTAAGAATAGTAGAGTATATATTTTGATATATGGTTGATCAAGGTTTGCAGTGACAAAATTTGGTTTATGTGATGAACGATATGTGGATTAGTATTCTGGTGAATGGATTTATAGTGATCTAACTAACTTAATTGTTTGATATTTATTTATGTATCAGTTGGTAAAATGATTTGATATGACGATTTGTTTCAGTTTTATTACTTGATATTGAGCTTAAATGATGGTAGTGGGCCCATTCTGAAAATTTGATCAAACATGGCCCACAAATTTCGTGTTTTGGTTCAGGTGTATCCAATATGAAAATTATGAAACGTGGTCCATGGAGATGTTGAGGGTTGGAGACTTCAGTGAGGAATTCAAAGCTTCCTTCTAGTGGTAGTTGTCAAATATGATTAGGGGGTTGGAGCTCCCTTCTAGTGGGTACTAGTAAACAAGACCAGGGGGTTGGAGCTCCCTTCTAGTGGGTGCTGGAGAACGAGAGAAGGTTTTAACCTTCTGCAGGTGGGTTCATGCGTGCTGGTATGAGTCTACACCAGTAGAAGATTGTAAGATGTTTTATTTATAATAAAACATAAATAAAGAGACAAAAACTACAGTGGTTTTCTACCACATTGGGTTTCCGCCTTAAAATCCCAGTGTTCATGTGTGTTGATGTGTTTCGTATGTGTGATGATTTATTTTGTTCTCACTACACATGGTTACTTTTTAATTAATTACTATTGAAGTACCGATACACTAACTCAAGTTAATTACATGATGAATTAAGTGAAAAGTAAGTTAACTGGATATACACTAGATGTATACATAACAATCACACATATACACATGTTTACTTTAGTATAATCACATACAGAAATTTGAATAGTAAAAAGAAAAATTTAAGTGATTTTTGAAAATACTGGTTCACCCGCCCCCCCTCTTAGTATTTTTCCCATCATATAATGCTCAACCCAAAAAGATGAAGTCTATTCTTTACACATTGAAATGAAGATCAAGTCTCTAAAGAAAAAATGTTTTTGTTGCTACAATGTTTTCGAGGAAGACGAAGATAGAAAGGATAAACATTGGATGAAAATCCTTGATTGAGTGATGACAATAATGAATTTCATCACATGTATAAAGGGCATACCAATTCTAAATTTTTGATATCTGGATATGAACTTGCATAATTAGAAATCTAGGGTTTGTGAACCCTAATAGAAAAAGGGTTGGATAGGAAAGCCCTAGGTTTTATGGAGAAAACCCTAGAACTATACCTAAATCAATGTTTTTGCTAAAAGACAAAACCTAGATCATAATGAAATCATATTGATGGTGAGGAGGATGTTGATAAATTTTCAAGATGGATGCAAGAAGGCTAAGATCAAGAGGGAGCTGACATATTCATAAAATCCTCAAAAGGCCTCCTAGTGAGGATTGTAGGTACATAAAAAAGGTTGTCAAGCCTTTGGAAATAGATGGAAGTTGCGGAAGAAAAAAGAAAAGACAATAGGACTCTCATAAGATCAGTAATTTGGGTTGAAATATATTATACTAGATGATATATGAGCTGAAAGTATACCTTGATTTTGCCAAAGAGAATTCAATGGTGATTTCCAAATGGATCTACAAGATCTACTATGCAACAAATGAAAAAATAGACAAGTACAAAGCGAGAGTTGAGAATAGAAGGTTCTCCCAAAAATAGGGAGAGTATAATGACAAAACATTTTCTTTAGTTGTCTGGTACATTTTTGTTAGAAGTATTATAATTTTTTATTTAAATTCCACTAGGTGGATGTAGAGATCATTTTTGTCAATAAAGTAATTGAGGAAGAATAAGTGTACATAAAGCGACCTCAGAGATTTTAGGTACATGAGAATATGTCTCCTGATTGAAGAATGATTTCTATAATCACAAGCATACATGTTGGGCTTGGTATTCTTGGATTGATGGATATTTAATGAGTCTTGGTTGGTTTTATTATTACATGATTTGTTTCTGACTAGAGCAGAAGGAATCATGTGTTAGTGGTAGAAATATTTTCTTCCATAATAAAGGGAGTTGACCTCTGAGTTCAAGACAATGAGATGTCATTGAGATTTTCATGCTAGATAGATGGTATTATAGAAAGTAATAATGATAGAGGGAGTAGCTAGGATTTCCAAAAAAAAATATATTTTAGAAAGAGCACCCAAATATGGTAACCATAAAGTAGACATTATGATGGACTGAGTGAAGGAACTTGATCCTCTTATGGTTGAGCCAAGGCATTAAGCTCAAAATGTGTTGAAGTACCAACGTGGTACAATTGATCATGGAAAAGTTTGTTATAGTTTGAGATATGTCTTAAAAATGAAGTATAACTATAAGAATTCACAGATTGAGATCAAGTGGAGAGTGTAGAAGAAAAAAAGAATTCATCAGGATAATGCTTCATTTTGGGCTCCTTGACGATTTCTTGGATGAGTAGGAAGCAAACATCTATTACACTTAGTACTACAAAATCTGAGTATATTGCAACTTAGTTGGCGAGTTATGAAGTGGTATGGCTTCAAAATATACTTGTAGAATTGTCTTGATCAAGTATAGGTGATGACCATGATGACAAGTCAAATCACAATGAGATATATTAGCGAGACCTGGTAGGGAAGGAACCAGAGTGGATTCAATACTATTCTATACTAAAGCACTTTTTTGAAAAAGACTCTGTCCTAGGATGAAGTATGCATACTTCTAGGACAATCTAGGACTGATTGAGCATGACTCTCTCGGAAAGAGGGAGTGATGAAAATGCAACATCCACAATATTTATTCTCCCTAGGTGAGGTTGACCAACATTAGGAAAAATGGTCCAGGGTTGTTGGGTGCAGGAATTACACTTAAGCAAAATCCTCAACACTTAATTGTCAACCCGGGGGATTTGTAAACTTAGAGACGAAGCACAGGAAATGCTAGAGATGGTTGAATTTTCCTGATAGAAATTCCTACTTTAAATAAAAGCTTGCAGAATCGAAAGAGTAAAAGCTAACTGAGTCATCAAAGTAATCTAGTGCTGGAACAAGAAAGAATGCATTTGCAAAAGAGATTTAGAATAAAGGAGCAATCACTCTAGCTGAATATTGATTAACTACTGAGTGTGTTTTTCTTTAGCAAAGACACTTTAGCAGTCTCAATAGATGGGCCCTTCAAACCTACTTATGTAAAGATGTCCTTCTCACAAGAATCGATCTTGCACTAGTGCAGTCTACTTGCACTAGTGCAGGAACATCGATGTATGCAGAATGTGTAAAATTATGTCTGTACTAAAAGCGTTTTTTCTTCGTGCAGGGTCTTGAACTTTCTCAAGTCCAAAGCACTCAGATCCAGTAACAAGAAACTGGTTCCTGTACCAGATTAGAGCTTCTTACACTTTAACTTTTAATTCTTGGAATCAGTGCTTAATTACTGCAAGTATTATGAAGCCAAATTGCATACCAAAAAGATGAATGTTTCTAAGTTTATCAAAGTACAAAAAATAGAGAAACAATCTTTATAATTTATCCTGCCATGAAATATTAGTGAAAGAAAGAAAGCTGTTAGAAGTAAACTAAAAAGGCTTGCTGCATCACACAATCTTGCACTGGTGTAGGTTCAATTTTTCTATTTTAAACCAGGCAAGAAAACCAAAGCAAACAAACTTGCAAAAAGTGAATAGCACAACAACGTGCATTGGTGCAAGTATTTCTCCTGCTAAGACCAGGCGGGGAGAACTAATCCAAACGTGCAAAAAGTGAATAGCACACCAACATGCACTAGTGCAGGTAATTTCTCCTGCTCAGACCAGGTGGGGAAAACCAATCCAAACATACAGAAAGTGAATAGCACACCAACGTGCATTGGTGTAGGTAATTTCTCTTGCTCAGACCAGGTAGGGAAAACCAATCCAAATGTGTAGAAAGTGAATAGCACACCAACATGTAGGTAATTTCTCTTGCTCAGACCAGGCAGGGAAAACTAATCCAAAATCATATGCAGGGAAAGGAAATTTAACTACTTCACGTTGAAGATCTGGTTTCACTCAAATAGAAATGTAGATGCTGTAAATTAAATCACACTTGGCAGTTTAAAACATAAACTACAAGAACAAAAAATAGGAGAACGTGCTGGGTTGGTTGGGCCCTAGCCAACCATCACGTTTCCCTTTCAAATAGAAACGCTACTCAGCACTATGTCAATTCATCAACTGTCAAACATAAGGAAAACATGATTTATGAACATAAGGCGGAGCTCCCTTTCTTATTAAATCATAAAGGAAAATACATGATGAATTACAGAGTCCAACCCATATTTGGGTGATACCAGCAAAACAAAACAACACTGCTGTAGCGTCGCTCCTCCACTGTCCTCCTTTCTACATGCATCATTCCTCCTTTTATAATCTTTCATAATGATTAAAACAAGTTGTTCCTTTGCAAGGAATACGGGGATTGAATCCTAACCAATTCTAATTACATATTATAACAATACAACCGTTCCCTTATGAAGATTTAATACGAATTTTCCAATTCTGGGATTTTTCTAGAATTCTGGAAAATTTGGTAATTTTAACAAACTCTCTCCAGATCACCGTTTGTTTCTACTCAACCATTACATATTTTGGAAAACGGCCTGCGTATTACTCAATTTCCTACACTTGGAAAAAAACCAATGTCGCGGAATTTATTTATTTACCTTCATCTGCACAATAACCGAGGCGGAAGTTGGCAGTCTAGAAACTTGTTGACTGTGTTTTCTAGAATTCTGGAAAAAACGTCTTTTTTATAAAAGTGCTTCAAAGACCTATTTGTAACTTTTGGAATACTTTGAATCTCAGAAAACAGTTTCAGTTATGGGTAATTGGTTATATTTTTGAAGAACCCATTTGCTCGGATTTACATAATTCACTTCCATTTGCATAAAAACCGAGGTCAAACTTGGCCATTTAGAAATTATGAATATTTTGAGCAGACTTGTTAATTTGCAATGCTGGTGTAGGAATGTGTTTTGCAAGAATCCTTCTGGTACTAGTGCAAGAATGTGTGGTGCAGGAAATTAACCTCTATTAGAATAGGCATATAACTAACTTTGTAAACCTGCAAACACACAATCTATTATTAAATATGCCTTTAATGTTTAAATCTCATTAAAGAAAAAGAATAGCAAATACTTACTTAATATCTCCGAGAATGCACAAAACTATGACAATGACTAGTCAAGCAAGACAAAAGCATGAGTGATTTCGAGTAAAAGGTGATATAAAGAAAGGCAAAACAGAAGCCCAACATCCCCCCATGCTGATCTTCTTGCATGTCCTCATGCAAGGAAATCAATTGTCGCGTTGTTGCTCCCTTGTAAAAAGTAAGATTAAAAACATTTATGGGTATTCGTAATGATGTTTCCTGCAATTTTATGTGATCGCATTTCCTACTCTAGATAAAGCTGGTTTCCAAGAACAAAGTGTTTGCTGGACTGTTTGATTATTTATACTAATTTCAAGAAAATCTATCACAAGAACTACAATCAAATTGCAAGGATGGTGCGTGCTTGCATTGATCTGCTTACACCTCCTAAACTGTGCTACTTTGCTGGCACCTTTGTGCTTGCACTACTGTATATTACAACGTGATTTCACTAGTGCAAGCATTACAAAAAGTAGAAATTATAGACAAGAGAGCATGGTACATACCTGTTACCTTGTCCCAAATGAATTCCTTGTTTTGTTTCTGCCCAAAGTCTTATAATGAAAATCAAATTTTGTTGAAAAGGTGCAATCTCAAAATAACTACCATAAGTTCATGCACCTATTATAACAATCTTATACCTAGATTATGCAGCGCATATTTAGAGGCAACCACCATCAATACACATTGTTGCCAACCAACGTCATGTGAGCAGTCATCATTGAGTAATTCATCACTATAAATACCATGAAAGTCAAAATGAGTTATGATACCAATTAGCAACCTCTTTATTGAACACTCTAAATTCCGTTGTCATCCGGATTCAAACTAAATTTCCTCTTAATATAGCACAAAGAATAACCTTTACTAAGGGTACCACATCCTTAAAGATTCTTGATTTTTGAAAGATATAACTCAAAGCATCATGTTCAAATCATCTTTAAAACCATTGTCCAAGAAAAAGGATAAGTTTAGGGGAAGAGAAAGATAGCCAAGCAAATCATAGTATGCAATTAACTTTAATACCATAGACATAGCCCTGCTGCCCGCAGGTGTCCATAACCTCGGTAGGGGTGTCTTTTGACCCATCGAAATGTCTGTGTCCCACTTACTAGGCATGGATTCAGAGTTATCTTATTTTAATTTTAGATGAAGGCCACTGTCTTGGCTTGGTAACCAACTAATGGCAGTGCCACTCACAAGAAGTAACATGGATGAACATGTTGGCTCGTGATGAGACCTCCTGTCTTCCAACTTTTCGGTTGAAATCCATTACTTTGGCTTGGTGACCAGAAGTAGTAATGTCATGCATGTTAGGTATCATGATCGTGGTAGGTCAGCTCATCACGAGACCTCCTATCCTACCCTAAATCTTTTGTATACTTTGATTATGATTAACCTAAAAGGTTACTTAATAAGAGGGGAGATAGATCTACTCCTTAAGAGTATGGGATGGCATGAAAAGTTTTTAATGACTAATCATTACTGACTAGTTCCTCTGCCCCAAAGACTTATTAAAGATATCCCAGATAATGACTAAAAGACTCCTTGAATTAAGAATACTAGTGTTCTCATGAATAGCTTATTATGATCTTAACGAGAGTGGTCCTCCATAGGGGGTTTCCAATAGTACCTTCTAAGGGAAACTGGAATTATATATATATATATATATATATATATATATATATATATATATATATATATATATAAGATCACAACTTCTTAGAGAGATTAGTCATGGTTACTTTGAAAAATCATGAGGTATTAGAGTGAATCATACTCAACAAGATGTGTCATAGATGTGTGTGTTAACAAGAAATGCGGATCAAAAGTAGTTTTAGTGACTACACTTTAAAAATCAAGAACCCTTCTAGCATTTTATTCACCTACCCTAATTTACCTAAGAGGCGGAAGAATTCCTTTTATGTATAGGAGTACTTCCAATGAAGCCATGTGCGGATAAGGTGAAAATATATATTCATGCTCAAATTTATCATACAAACTTGAAAGTGTACATGAGCATGAAGAACCAACCAATGTACTTGATATGACAACAAGAGTTTTAAAAGAGAAGAATACTCCCTTGCTTGAGTCATTGTTTGGAACCAATGTTTGATATGATCATGGTATTCTTGGTCCATTTCTTGATTTGGCCCATGCTTCTCATCCTCTTCTTCCATGTCATGTTGATTGTTCTCCGTAGGGTGAGTAGTCTCTTGATTACATTCTGGATCTGCTGATAGACATGTCAAGAACTTTTCGTTCTTAGGTTCCAATGGATATCCTTCATTGATTATAGTGCATGATTCATTCGTCTCCTCAAAAGAGACTTCTAGATCCTCTTGTGATGGTGGAGAAATGGACAAGTCCTTGACTATTGTCAAGAAGTTTTCTTCCTGAGAGGTAGAGATCAAGATCACAACTGCTGCTAGAGCTTGAGAGAGAATCTTCATACTTGTTATCATATTTAAGTCCATCTGGTTCATTAATATTCCTTGTCTCCACACACATATTAGTAGCAGGGGTTCTTACAACACCCCAAAAATGATATAACATTAAATATTAAGATATGAAGATAATTGATTTTAAAAGTTATTGGCTGAAATAAATCTCACCACACTTGCATAAGAAAAAAAAAAAAATATAAAGGCAGACTTACCCCTATTGCATCAACATAAAATTCTTACCAAATCAAATCACCTCCTCGGCAATGGCACCAAAATGTTGGGTGCAGGAATTGCACTTAAGCAAACTCATTAACACTTAATTGTCAACCCGGGGGATTTGTACACTTAGAGACGAAGCACAGGAAATTCCAGAGATGGTATGAATTTTCCTGATAGAAATTCCTACTTTAAAGAAAATCTTGCAGAATCGAAAGAGTAAAAGCTAACTGAATCATCAAAGTAATCTAGTGTTGGAACAAGAAAGAATGCATTTGCAAAAGAGATTTAGAAATAAAGGAGAAATCACTCTAGCTAACTATTGATTAACTACTGAGTATGTTTTTTATAGCAGAGACACTTTAGCAGTCTCAACAGATGGGCCCTTCAAACCTGCTTATGTAAAGATGTCCTTCTCGCAAGAATCGATCTTGCACTAGTCTAGTCTGCTGGCACTAGTGCACGAACATCGATTTATGCAGAAGGTGTAAAGTTATGTCTGTACTAAAAGTGTTTCTTCTTCGTGCAAGGTCTTGAACTTTCTCAAGTACAAAGCACTCAGATCCAGTAACAAGAAACTGGTTCTTTTACCAGATCAGAGCTTCTTACACTTTAACTTTTAACTCTTGGAATCAGTGCTTAGTTACTGCAAGTGTTATAAGCCAAATTGCATACCAAAAAGATGAATGTTTCTAAGTTTATCAAAGTACAAAAAATAGAGAAACAATATTTATAATTTATCCTGTCATGAAATATTAGTGAAAGCAAGAAAGCTGTTAGAAGTAAACTAAAAAGGCTCGCTGCATCGCACAATCTTGCATTGGTGCAAGTTCAATTTTTCTATTTTAAACCAGGCAGGAAAACCAAAGCAAACAAACTTGCAGAAAGTGAATAGCACACCAACGTGCATTGGTGCAGGTATTTCTCTTGCTAAGACTAGGCGGGGAAAACCAATCCAAACATGCAGAAAGTGAATAGCACACCAACGAGCACTTGTGTAGGTAATTTCTCCTGCTCAGACCAAGCGGGGAAAACCAATCCAAACGTGTAGAAAGTGAATAGCACACCAACGTGCACTGGTGTAGGTAATTTCTCCTGCTCAGACCAGGTGGGAAAACCCAAACGTGCAAAAATGAATAGCACACCAACGTGCACTAGTGCAGGCAATTTCTCCTACTCAGACCAGGCGGGAAAACCAATCCAAACGTGCAGAAAGTGAATAACACACCAACGTGCACTGGTGCAGGTAATTTCTTCTGCTCAGACCAGGCGGGGAAAGCTAATCCAAACGTGCAGAAAGTGAATAGCACACCAACGTGCACTGGTGCAAATAATTTCTCCTACTCAGGCCAGGCGGGGAAAACCAATCCAAAATCAGATGCAGGGAAAGGAAATTTAACTACTTCACGTTGCAGATCTACTTTCACTCAAACAGAAATTCAGATGTTGTAAATTAAATCACACTTGGCAGTTTAAAACATAAATTACAAGAACAAAAAATAGGGAGAACGTGCTGGGTTGGCTGGGCCCTAGCCAACCAGCACATTTCCCTTTCAAATAGAAATGCTGCTCAACACTATATCAATTCATCAGCTGTCAAACATAAGGAAAACATGATTTATGAACATAAGGTGGAGCTCCCTTTCTTATTAAATCATAAAGGCAAATACATGATGAATTACAGAGTCCAGCCCAGATTTGGGCGATACCAGCAAAACAAAACAACACTGCTGTAGCGTCGCTCCTCCACCGTCCTCCTTTCTACGTGCATCATTCCTCCTTTTATAATCTTTCATAATGATTAAAACAAGTTGTTCCTTTGCAAGGAATATGGGGATTGAATCCTAACCAATTCTAATTACATAGTATAACAGTACAACCATTCCCCTATGAAGATTTAATACGAATTTTCCAATTCTAGGATTTTTCTAGAATTCTGGAAAATTTGGTAATTTTAACAAAATCCCTCCAGAGTGCCCTTCATATCTCCTCAACCATTACATATTTTGGAAAATGGCCTGCTTGTTACTCAATTTCCTATACTGGGAAAAAAAATCCATGTCACAAAATTTATTTATTTACCTTCATTTGCACAAAAACCGAGGCAGAAGTTGGCAGTCTGGAAACTTGTTGACTGTGTTTTCTATAATTCTGGAAAAAATAGTGTTTTTTTTATAAAAGTGCTTCAAATACCTGTTCGTAACTTTTGGAATACTTTGAATCTCAAGAAATGGTTTTGGTAATGGGTAATTGGCTATATTTGTGAAGAACCCATTTTCTTGGATTTCCATAATTCACTTCCATTTGCATAAAAACCGAGGTTAAAATTGGCCATTTAGAAATTATGCAGATTTTGAGCAGACTTATTAATTTGCAATGTTGGTGCAGGAATGCGTTCTGTAGGAATCCTTGTGGTACTAGTGCAAGAATGTGGGGTGTAGGAACTTCGCCTCTATCAGAATAGGCATATAACCAACTTTGTAAACCTCCAAACACACAATCTATTATTAAATATGCCTTTAATTTTTAAATCTCATTAAAGAAAAGGAATAGAAAATGCTTACTTATTATCTCCGAGAATGCACAAAACTATGACAATGACTAGTCAAGCTAGACAAAAGCATGAGTGATTTCGAGTAAAAGGTGATATAAAGCAAGGAAAAACAGAGGCCCAACAAGAGTATTGATGACATCATGGAGAATCATTCTTCCTACATTAAGTTTGTTAACTAGATTAGCAAGAATGGTCCAACAAAGGACAACTATTCTTCCTATGTCAAGTATGTTGACCAAATCAGGAAGAATGGTATAACAGAGGATAAACATTATTCCTATGTCAATTATGTTGACTAGATTATAAAAATGGTCCTAGAGGCTTAGGATCAATTAGTTGAGTGGGTGCCTTTCAAGACCTAGTTTAGATTTCTCTCCAGATAGTTTGAGTGAGATCTTTTAACATCATCGCCTAGAATGAGGCCTTTGGATTTGGGACCAAATTACTCAAATGAATTGAGTGTGTCCCTAGGGTTTCATCACTAGTCAAAGAGATTGACCAATATGATGGTGAACCAGGACTAGTTAGTATACCATGTGTCATAAGCATTAGAGGAAATTTCAGACTAAAAGTTCCCATGGAATTTTCAGTTACATAATATGTAAACCAACCAAAATCCTTTAAATTTAAAAAGAGGTACATGTAAATATTTTGGAGGGAATATATATATATATATATATATATATATATATATATATATTAATTGTATTTTTGGCTTATATCCTTATAAGTTTACTCAAATTTCAAGTGTAGACACTTGTTGGATGAAAAATTAAATTCCACATCCAACAAGTACCCATTATGCATACTTGTGAGAAGACCCACATTGGTAAAAAATTAAGATACATTAAAAAATCATGTTCAACACGTTTTTTAATGTATCTTCAACTTTTACCAATGTGGGTAATATCAAAAGTATGCATAATGGATACTCGTTGGATGTGGAATTTAATTCCACATCCAATGAATGCCTACATTTGAAATTTGAGTAAACCTATAAGGATATAGGCCAAAAATACGATTAAAGAAAATAGTTTTCCTCTTTTCCCTCCAAAATTTGTAACTCTTATTTTATTATTTTCCTATTATTTTTCCTTAGGAGGCCACTTTTAGGCTGAAATTTCCTCTAATGCGTTGACCATAATCATGGTGACTAGTTGATGCTAAAGATGTTCCACATTTCAAGAGTATCGACTAGGATTATGGTGAGGATACACCATAGGTCAAAGGTATTAACCAAAATTATGGTAACTTGTTGATGTTGTTGATTTACCATGTGTCATAGTTGTTGACCAGATTATAGTAGTTGAATGATGTTGATAATGATGATGACGATGATATATTTTTATAGCCTTTTCTTAGAGAAATTTTTCAACATGAGAATGTCAAGATAGTCATTATGAATACCACGCTAGCTAAGAGGGAGTGTTGAATTTTTGTATCGATGTTCGGTCTTCATAATTAATATTTTAGCTCTTGATGTATTTATAATAATAAATATAAATCTTGTTCTTAATACCAGTGTCTAAAGAGAAACTTTAAGACATGTTCTTCATGTCCATTAAAAAAGAAAATTTGAATTTTTGGCTCTAAACAAGCCAATTCGGTCCACCTCCTAGTCAAGTCGGCCCAGTGAGAAAGACAACTATTCGACATCTAGAATCACTATATATATGCTACTCGACCTCCTCCTCTTGGAAATAATTTTAATCTCTTTTGAAAAATAAATACATATATTATTCAATCATTGAATCACTCTTAGACTTCTATTCAAGTGAAGGAAGAATGAAGGAATGTTGTAAGACAAGTTTGTAAGAAGATTGAAGTCTCTTGAAGAAATTTTGAAGGAAACTAAAATGTATCTAAGGAAGATTAAGGTGATTCTGAGGTAGACTGAGATCATTATCTTTGTGACAGACTGAATTTTTTGAGACATACCAAGGCAAAAACAAACCTAATAAGATCATGTTTAATGGGAAAAATTATGACTTGACTAGGAAGTTGTTGAACTAGGTTTGACCAAGTCTCTTTGCTGATCAATTTTACCTTGTGAATGATTATAATATCTAGGTGTGTCTCTTGTTGGAATAAATAATTTCACTAGGGAAAGGTTGTTGGGTTTTCCCCCATGTGGTTTTTTCTAGGTTAAATGTTTTGTGTTCTTGTTTGGCTATCTCTATATGATCTTATTGTCTTACTATTGAGATCCTCTATGTAATTTGTTGAAAATAGCAACAAGAAATGCTAAAAATAACATTGCTATAGATAGCATTTTAGGATACATTCCAATTTTAATTAGTCCCTAAATTAAAATTCAAATTTGAGCACAACAACTATTTGTAAAATAATTAAATAATTCATCTTGAGTTAATTAGTTGGAGAAAATCAAACATGGAGTCTATGTGAAATCATGCAACAATTATCCCTTTGATTGAGGAAGTTATCCTTTAATTAAGGAGATGAGGATGAGTTGTAATTAGTTAGCTCAGTTAACTGAGTTAAATCCAGTTAGATTAGTTCCAACAATTTGTGGAACTGATTGTGAGTTCAGTTAGTCAATGCATGCATGCATGCAACTAGTGTACTTCAGATAATTGAATATTCTCTCATAAATAACTCATGCATGTCAGTTCAGACAGAGACACAGTTGAGATCAAAGGATGGGAAGTTGCATGAATATTCCCATGAGGATATCTCTTGCATGCAGAAGGAATTATTTCCTTGAGGATTGCACAATTATATCAGAGGTTAGTGAGCGGTGTGTAAGGTAATTACACACAAGTAGCAGCTTGAGGACCCAGGAGAAATTGCACAAGGAAATAGGAGGCTTGGAGGACTGAAGAAAGGCATATGTGTTGTCTATTCTGTCTATGAGCAGTAGTGAAGGATTGTACTGAGAGGTGGATAGCTTGTGAGCTAAAGCTTTGTGTAATCCTAGGATATTTCCACTTGTATGATAATACAAATAGTGAGGTTTTAAACTGAGGATTTCCCCAGAGTATTCTTCTGTGTTTCATGTGTTATTGATTTCTTCTTCATCTGTTATATGTGTCCTATTTGATCTTGCTCAAAATAGGTTAAGCTTCCGCAAGTTTTTTTGTAGAAGCAGATCAAGTATTTTGCTTTAGTATATTGCATTATCAGGTGATCTACAGTGATAATTTCTACATGGTATCAGAGCAAAGGTGATCAAAGCAGAGAACAATATACAAATAAGGGAAAAGTTCGAAGTTTGAAGCTCTTTATTATAGAAATCGAATTCTTATCACATCTCAAAGTTCACCAATGGCGTTCAATGGTTTGAGACTCAAGTATGCCCTCAATGGCAACTCAAATTATATAGCCTGGAAGGATCGCATGGAAGTGGTATTAGAGGAAAACGGTTTGAAGGACTTCATTGATCAAGAAGTCCCCAAGCCAGCAATAGCTAATGCCCAAGAATTGGTGGAATGGAAGAAATGTGTGGCAAGAGTGAGGAGGATTCTTCTGGAGGGAGTTCAAGACCATTTGTCTCGAGTCTCCATGGGAAGGAGACACTGTTTTCAATGTGGAAGACATTGAAGGATCTATATTAGAACAACACTGATCAGAGGAAGCTTGCGCTGAATGACAAGCTTAAGAAAATCAAGTGTGAAAAGGGCGACACGATCTCTACATATCTGAACAAGCTCACCACCTGCAGGGATGAGCTTGGAAGTGTAGGAATCACGACAACCGATGATGACATGGTGAGTCTTGCTCTCCTCGGTCTTCCTAAGAGCTGGCATAGCTACCAAGACTCAGTGAATGGAAGAGAGAAACTGCTAGATTGGGAACGACTGTGGTCGGATCTGATGCAGGAGGAGATCAGGAGAAGCACCAGAGATGGTTCTTCATCAAAGCATGATGATGAAGAAAATCTAGCCTTAGCAAGTAAGGCGAGGAAAGGGAAAGGGAAGGCTTCCCATTCCAAATCGAGTTCTTCCCATGGTGGGAAGCAGATTGACTAATCTAAAGTGCGATGCTTTAATTGTCATGAGGTCAACCATTATGCAACAAATTATCCATAGAAGAAATCCAAGAAGGGATCCTCGAAAGGATTAGATGGTGAGGCATTGGTCTCACAGTTCGAATTGGATTTTACCCTCATCGCATGCATGGTTTCATGGATGGTGGGTTGTGTTTGGTACCTGGAGAGTGGAGCCTCATTCCACATGACCGATGATAAGAGTTTATTCAGTACCTTGGAGGAGAAGGACTTCCAGATGCACATAGAGATGGGTGATGATGGAAAGTACCGTGTTTTAGGTGAAGGCACGTTTGTGTTTCAGAGGGAGCATGGAGCTCCTCTCAACTTGACTGATGTAAAGTATGTGCCTGGACTGAAGAAGAACCTAGTATTCATCACAATGTTGGAAGACAAAGGCTATGATGTAGAGTTCAGTAAAGGAAAGGCATTCCTGAGACACATCGCCACGGGTCAGACCAAGAGGATTGGGATTCGAGTAAAGAATCTCTACAAGTTGGAGGTAGATGATTGTGCTGCATTGAGTTCCAAAGCAGAGTTGGTGCAAAGCCAGGATATTGGCGAGCTATGGTGTAGAATATTGGGCCACTTGCACCATGGGGCCTTGAAGATCATGCAACAGATTTCTACAGGACTTCCCAAGGCTAAACTTGAGCAAGTAGATACATGCAAAGGTTGTACCTTGGGTAAGTATGAAAAATATTCCTTTTAGGATCGAGACAGTTGAGCTGAAGCAACCTTGGAGCAAGTTCATACAGATATGTGTGGACCATTCTCGATAACCTACACCGCTAAACAAAGGTACTATGCTATTTTCATTGATGATTTTTCTCGTATATGCTGGATAGATTTCATGCAGAAGAAGGATCAAACCTTCTCAAGGTTTTGTGAGTTCAAAGCTTGGTTGAGAAAGAATTAGGAAATAAGATCAGGGCCTTGAGAAGCGACAATGGTGGAGAGTATGCCTCTCAAGAGTTTAAGGACTTCTGCGCAGCAGAAGGAATTAAATAGGATTTGACGGCACCCCATAACCCACAACAGAATGGGGTGGTTGAAAGGAAGAACATAAAAATTGTGGGAGTAGCTCGGGTGATGATGCATGACCAAGGCATACCACTTCATTTGTGGGTTGAGGCATGTAATACAGTGGTATACATGTAGAATAGAAGCCTGCATCACATACTTGGGATGAAGACACCAGAGGAGGCTTTCTCTGGGAAGAGACCAAATGTGGGTCACTTCAGGATCTTTGGCTCATTGGTTTATTTCCATGTGACCAAGGATGCCCGGAAGAAGCTAGAGCCAACAACAGAGTTGGGGATACTTGTGGGGTACACTGATACTCCCCACAACTATTGAGTGTATTTTCCTACCAGTCAGAGGACAGTGGTTCGCAGAGATCTTAAGTTCGATGAGCTAAAGGCCATGCGAGTTTCCCTTGAGAGGGAGCTCAAGTTGCATGCAGAGGAGGAACTTTTGGTTCCTAAGGAGGAGGAGCCTCATATTGATGTGGAGCAACTGCATGCAGAGGATCCAGGAGTGGAGACATCCACTCATGCAAAGTCTTCCAGAGATGGGTGAAAACACTCAAGGGAAGATGAGAAATTGTTGATGGATGTGATAGAGAATGTGGGAGAGCTATCTTCTCAGTGCAGAAAGAGGAGGTCACCTGAGCGGTATAGTGGTTACATGGCCCTTGTTGGGGAATGGATAGAGACCGAACCATCTTCCTTCGAGGAAGCAGTGCAGCATTCAATTTGGGTTGATGCTATGGTGGAGGAGTATGACTCCATAGTTTGGAACAGTGTTTGGGATGTTTTCCAAGACCGGAGAACAAGTCAGTGGTGAGTTCCCGTTGGATTTACAAGGTAAAGCAAGTAGCTGATGGTAGTGTGGAGAAACATAAGGCAAAGTTTGTTACCCATGGTTTCTCACAGGTCGAGGGGATCGACTATGATGAGACTTTTGCTCCTGTATAAAGGTACTCATCTATCAGATTGATGTTGGCACTATCAGCACAAATGGGTTGGAAGATCCATCAGATGGATGTGAAGATTGCATTCCTCAATGGCAAGATTGAGGAAGAGATGTACATAGAGCAGCCAGGAGGATTTGAGACCTTCGATCGTGAGTTGCATGTGTGCTGACTCAAGAGAGCTTTGTACAGGCTGAAGCAAGCACCTCATGCTTGGTACACCATGATCGACAACTACTTCACTGGGTTGGGCTTCACAAAGAGTGAATCAGATGAGAACTTATACCATATATGGTGGAAGGTAAGCAATTGATCATTGTTCTTTATGTTGATGATATGATATTGACAGGTGATGATCAATTGATTATGTCTTGCAAGGAGGACCTTGCAAGAGAGTTCGAGATGAAAGACATGGGTCTCATGCACTACTTTCTAGGCATGGAAGTGTTTGCGTCTCAAGGCAAGTATGCCAATGAGCTACTCAGGAGATTCCACATGGAGAAGTGCAAGCCCATGTAGACTCCTCTAACAGGTAATTGGAGGAAGGAGGATGCTACCTCAAGTGAGGTATTATCTGCTACTGTGTATCGACAACTTATGGGTTCATTGATGTATTTAGTGAACACACGACCAGATTTGTGCTTTACGGTGAACCAATTGAGTCAAGCTATGGTTCAACCTACCAGGCTATTTTGGAAGGCAGCTAAGCATGTGCTGAAATACCTCAGAGGCAATACAGATGGACAGAGGGAGTGAAGCTTTAGGGCTTCCTAGACGCAGATTGGGCAGGGAGTCCATCAGATCGGAAGAGCACTTCAAGAGTAATTTTCAACCTTGGTTCAACTGCAGTTTCTTGGTACAACAGGAAACAGAGGTTAGTTGCACTTAGATCAACAGAGGCTGAATACATGGCTGCAAGCCAGGCAGCGTGTGAGGCCATTTGGATGCGAAAAATTCTAGTTGGGTTGTTTGATCAGACGATGGAGCCAACTGTGATATATTGTGATAATCAAAGTTGTATCAAACTCTCTGAGAATCTAGTATCATGACAGGTCCAAGCACATCGATATTCGATATCATCATCTTTGAGACTGTGTGGTGAAGAGGATCATGTTGTTGCAGTATGTTTTGACCGAGGAGCAGGATGCAAACATTTTGACTAAGGCATTGTCAAAATGCAAATTCGAGTTCCACAGAGACAGGCTCGGGGTGATAGATAATCCCTTTCTTGTTGAGAGGAAGTGTTGAAAATAGCAACAAGAAATGCTAAAAATATCATTGCTATAGATAATATTTTGGGATACATTCCAATTTTAGTTAGTCCCTAAATTAAAATTCGAATTTGACCTCAATAGTTGTTTGTAAAATAATTAATTAATTCACCTTGAGTTAATTAGTTGGAGAAAATCAAACATGAAGTCTATATGAAGACATGCAATAGTTATCCCTTTGATTGAGGAAGTTATCCCTTAATTAAGGAGATTAGGATGAGTTGTACTTTGAGTTGTAATTAGTTAGTTCAGTTAACTGAGTTAAGTCTAGTTAGATTAGTTCCAACAATTTGTGGAACTGATTGTGAGTTCAGTTAGTCAATGCATGAATGCATGCAACTAGTGTACTTTAGATAACTGAATATTCTCTCATAAATAACTCATGCATGTCAGTTCAGACAAAGACCTAGTTGAGATCAAAGGATGGGACAATGTACTATCAGTTGCAGGAATATTCCCATGAGGATATCTCTTGCATGCAAAAGGAATTCTTTCCTTGAGGATTGCGCAGTTATTGCAGAGGTTAATGAGTAGTGTGTGAAGTAATTACACACATGTGGAAGCTTGAGGACCCAGGAGAAACTGCACAAGGAAACAAGAGGCTTGGAGGATTGAAGGAAGGCATATGTGTTGTCTATTATGTCTATGAGAAGCAGTGAGGGATTGTACTGAGAGCTGGATAGCTTGTGAGCTAAAGATTTATGTAATCCTGAGATATTTCCACTTGTATGATAATACAGATAGCGGGATTTTTAGCTGAGGCTTTCCACAGAGTGTTCTTTTGTGTTTCATGTGTGATTGATTTCTTCTTCATCTGTTATATGTGTTCTATTTGATCTTGCTCAAAATCGATTAAGCTTCCACAAGTTTGTTTGTAGAAGTAGATCAAGTATTTTGCTTTAGTATATTGCATTATCAGGTGATCTACAATGAGAATTCCTACATAATTGATTTATGATGAATATGAATGCAATAAAATATTAATGTAAGAGAAATGATAAGAAGTAATTATCAATTTAAAGGATTCTTCTAAAATCAATAGCATATACTTGAATACGCTTTTATCAATATGTTAGACCCGAGCATTCAGGTCCATCTTTAGATCTCCTTGTTTTATTTTCCACACCTTGGTGTATTTTTCTTTATCCCTAGTAGAAATACCTTCTTCCATGACAGAATTCCATCTCATGCTACTTCTGCAGTCACGTGTTATATGCCCAAAATTGTGGAATTTATAGAATTTCACACTGAACTTGAATAGTGGAGTGAATGCCCTACATTTTTTGCTACTGTAATTATTTAGAACCTTTAATTTTATTTCCTGCAATTTTTCTTTTAGAGGTATGATAGGGACCTATGTTTGAATAATAAGGTTCATTTCCTCGATTTATTATCTGACTGTTTCCAAAATATTCTCTACAGTTTACAACTTTATCTCCAAAATTTGTACATGAAAAACAATAACCATTGAAAATATTTTGGTACCTAGGTGAAATTTTCCTTTGAGGATGTGATTTGCTTATTCTTTGATAACATTGCCTTTGTTGATTTTTCTCATTCTCCATGGCTCTTCAAATTTTTATTATGATTTTTCCATTGTTGATGTTGAGTTGTATTGTTGTCATTTTCCTTTCTTTTTCGCTACTAATTTTCACTTGATCTGTGTGATTGTTTGAATGTTTGTTATAAACTTTCCCTCACTATTGTTGATTTCCTTTGGTTGCATTTTTGTTAGGTCCTTTGACTGCTTCAACATAGTTTATTGATTCTTTGTCTTCAACTTTCTTAGTGCTTGATTCTCCTACATATCCTAGACCAATTTTGATGAGAGGGTATCTTGAATAATTAGAATCTCATGTAACTTGTTAGATACATCAATAAAATTTAAATTTAGGTGAGCCTTGGATTTTTCTAATTCCTTTCTAAGAGAGACTATTTCTTCTTCTTATTTTTCACACTCCTTTCCCTTTTATTGTAGTTGTTGTAACAAGGTGTATTCAATTTTCATTGCTTCTTTCAACTTAACTTTTAGAATAAGTGATGAGTCTTCAAGTTTATCCTTTTCTTATTCAAATTTTTTTCCAAAATCTTCTTCTAGTTATTATTCCTTTTCTTGAGTTCTTGAATTTTTGCTAAGAGACTAATTAGTTCACCTTTCACGTCTACTTCAACCCCTTGTTCATTGAACTCACCTTGACCTTTATCTAGAGTTTCTAAGGACATGATCATGATTTCCTTTGTTTTTTATTATGTTCTTTATTCATCAAAGGATTGTTCATATTCAAGTTATAGGGAATTGTTGTCTTCTTAGGCATAGGAACTCCGATTCTAAAATTTTTTGTCCTTCTTTAATTTCCTATATTTATTCTTCTCTTTATTGTCATATTCACTCTCTTGTTCCTTATATGGAAATTTAGATGCATAATGACCTACTTTTCCACAATTAAAGCATTTGAAAGGTAACTTACCTTTGTACTTTCCAGATGTTATCTTCAATATTCTTACAGGCTTTTCCTCTTCTTCATCAAATCCATAACTCAAATCTACTATATCTTCTTTTCTCTTCCTATCATCTTTGAAGGCAACCTCCCTTGATGTAGATTTTCCTTTTGAAGTTCACATTTCATAGGATACCAGTGTTCCATGCGACTGATACAATGTCAATGTGTTGAGATATTGCATCTCCTCAATGGTTGATACTTTGACATCAAATCTGGATAGAAGAGATCTCAACACCTTATGAACTATGAAGGAGTCACCCATAGTTTCATCAAGTCCTCTTATGTTTTTAAATATTTCATCCAATCAAACAAAAAAATTGGTTACATCCTTGTCCTCTTTCATTTTTAATGATTCAAATTGCATTTTGTATCCTTGAAGTTCTTTTTCTTTACTTTAATACCTTCTTCATAAAAAATCATCTTATTCCACTTATCATTAGTTGTTGTGCAGTGTATGACTTTATCCAACTCAGATTCAAGAAAACCAATTAGGATTATATTTATTTATTTAGTATTATAAGTGAACTCAAGCTTATCATCTTTGTAAACCAATAAATGTGGATCTTCATAGCCATTCTATATTATGTCCAAAAAATATGCACCAAGAGAAATTATGTAGGTTTTCATTTGTACTTCCCAAAATGCATAATTTGTTCCAGTTGACATGGAGGCTTTAATTTCCTATATTTATTCTTCTCTTTATTGTCATATTCACTCTCTTGTTCCTTATATGGAAATTTAGATGCATAATGACCTACTTTTCCACAATTAAAGCATTTGAAAGGTAACTTACCTTTGTACTTTCCAGATGTTATCTTCAATATTCTTACAGGCTTTTCCTCTTCTTCATCAAATCCATAACTCAAATCTACTATATCTTCTTTTCTCTTCCTATCATCTTTGAAGGCAACCTCCCTTGATGTAGATTTTCCTTTTTAAGTTCACATTTCATAGGATACCAGTGTTCCATGCGACTGATACAATGTCAATGTGTTGAGATATTGCATCTCCTCAATGGTTGATACTTTGACATCAAATCTGGATAGAAGAGATCTCAACACCTTATGAACTATGAAGGAGTCACCCATAGTTTCATCAAGTCCTCTTATGTTTTTAAATATTTCATCCAATCAAACAAAAAAATTGGTTACATCCTTGTCCTCTTTCATTTTTAATGATTCAAATTGCATTTTGTATCCTTGAAGTTCTTTTTCTTTACTTTAATACCTTCTTCATAAAAAATCATCTTATTCCACTTATCATTAGTTGTTGTGCAGTGTATGACTTTATCCAACTCAGATTCAAGAAAACCAATTAGGATTATATTTATTTATTTAGTATTATAAGTGAACTCAAGCTTATCATCTTTGTAAACCAATAAATGTGGATCTTCATAGCCATTCTATATTATGTCCAAAAAATATGCACCAAGAGAAATTATGTAGGTTTTCATTTGTACTTCCCAAAATGCATAATTTGTTCCAGTTGACATGGAGGCTTTGTTTGTGGAATTTCTATCGTGGTTCACCATTATCTCGGTTCTACCTTCTAATTGTGAGGTTATTTTTAAGAAATTTGTTGTGCAACCAATTGTTAGAAACCATGATAATACTAAGAGGGGGTGGGGGGGTGAATCAATATTATGGTTAATTTTAACAATTGTTAACAATATCCAATATTTCAATTCATTCGACAATCAATAATGTAAACAACACATAAAAACAAAAAATGTATGTGGAAAAACATAAAGGAAAAAAAGTACAAAACATATGTATGAATATTGTTGTAGGTTGCAACCCACTATTAGATCAACTTTTTCTGTATCCAACCAGAAGGAGAAACCCATCTCTTGAATTTACAACAACAGACTTGAAGGAAGCACCGACTCTCCAATCTTTTGTAGGCACCAACATCAAGGAGGAACCAACCCCTTGATGTGCAATCACTAACCTTATTGAGGAATCGACCACTTAAATCTATTTTCAGGCACCAACACCCAATAGTTACACCATTGAACTCCCTTTCATAACATTTCCAGACTGGATCTATTTATTTATTTATGAAAGAAAATACTTTAAAATTTTGATAGAAATTGTCCTTCTTTGCAATCTACAACCTCAACTCTAATATCCGTAATAATAACCTTATTGTGATTCATTTGACATCAATAACATCTTAGTGGTAAACATAACATTTTATATCAGCATAAATTGACAAGATCTGCATTATATATAGATAGTAACTAGCATGTTGGAAATACTGAGAGGGAGAGTGAATTGAATATTTATTTTACAATTGTTACCTTATACCAGTTAAGATCACTTAATAAAAATAGATGACAAAATGTACAACAAAAGAATAACTTTATTAATAAGAATGAAGAGGACTCCAATCCTGTTTTATAACAATTTTGTACAATAACACTTATAATTCCTTCAGAGATCCAACCCTAGATGAAGACTCCAATCCTCAATTTCAAACTAGGCTCCAACTTATACTATACCAAGCTCCCAGTTGGTCTTATTGAGGACTCCAATACTCTCAACAATTTAGGCTTTGCTTTTGCTCCAAACAAACCACAGGAAACACAACAAAAAAAAACTTTAGAACTCTTGCTTAGATCCAGATCTCCTTGACTCCTTGATTTTTTCTTAGCTTTGTTGAGGTAGATGAATGGAATGAGGAGTCCAACTTTATATTTATACTTGTTCGAACATGTGAAATGATGCATATTTTGGTTAAAGAGGGAGCCAACATGAGGGTCAGCTTGTAGGCCAACTTGTAATTAGTTATTTATTTATTTATTTTGCACCATTTTTAGTTTATATATAATTGACATTCACAACAGTCAAATTTATCAAGGGGTAAGGAATTTGATAGTTCCTAAAGTTTTTTTTTTCCACTTCATGCATGCACTGATTTTGTATCTTCATATTATCCCTCACTATATTTTTAGTGTCTCAAATCAAGTTCTTCTTCACCCAAATATTTCTCAAGACATATTTACTTTGTATCTTTAATTGTGCTCTTACTTTAGAATGTTATGCATAGGTACACAACATGTAACTTCTTCTCAACAATGTCTTCAAAGAAAAATAACTCATTGGATTTTAGCTTTATGGGAATTCTTGTGGAGAGCATCTCATCCCTTACAAGGAGGTTTCATGAACCTTTGCAGGAGGAGCTCTACACATGAGCTCTACATGAAAGGGTATCTCTACATGGAGTTGCATCATTAATCATTTGGAGAATTTGGATTATTATAGCCATAGTTACATTCTTGAATGTATGCATCATCAACTTCAAAAATGAACTAGTTTCTTCTTAAACTGCAGAATCATGAGATCTAGGATATGTATTTTCCATCAAAATACACTTGTCCACATTAGGGATTTCTTCAACAATGGTAGGTATTGACATCAATGAAAAATTTATCCAAAAATCCCCCCCTTGGTCATTTATGGAAATACTCTCCTCCTTTCAGTGTTCTCTCCCCCTTTGACATAAATGGAAAAAAATTCCTCTTATGTTTCTCCCTTGTCATTGTATTTCTCCTCCTATATTCATGCCTCTCCCCATTTGATAGCTAAAGGGTGCTTCAAGGAGAGATGATCCTCATTCTATATTTCTACATATGATTTGTTAGCTACTCTCCCTAGCTTTATTGTTTCTTCTTGCTCCATTTTTGTCAAGAAAAATATCACTGCTTTCTAGTGCATTTGTGTGGAAGATATCTCAACATAGCCAACCATGGAGATCACCTTCTCCTTTGCACATTCAACTTTGCGGTCTCCATTTTTATGATATTTACTAAATGAAGTGTCATTGTTTCACTGATGATGTGAAATGTTACAATATCTCACTAGAAACAATAATTGTTGGAAGTATATTATTTCCAATAACTCGTACATGAGATCTCCTTTGTTTTCTTTTTTGGATTTTGCAAATAGTTAGCAGTTGTAGGAATGTGTCTATTTTGACTATTGTTAGTTTTTTATCATACAATAGTAGTTAATATACTTCCACTCAAAATCCTTGAGCTTGCATTTCCCATCAATTCTAATAAATCATTATTCAAAAGATGATCCATGCCAATGTCTTCCATCTTTATGAGAATTAGGTGGACTTATATTATTCTTTTGTTGATTCTAGAGCACGTTCCATTATTTCTCACTCCTGTTGTTGAGTGTAAAAACTACAGAAAGCCTCTTTCTGGTGCAAACCAATTGTTATGTAAAGGCTACACACACTCCCGAAATATATGCTGGCCTGAGGGATTTCTTGTGTATACACTAGATACTGGGGATGTATCTCCAAACACTTTAGTCTTCCTAACTGAAGCCCTTACTACGTCTGGAAATCTAGGAGATGGATTTGGAATACTTCGTTGAAAAATCCTATTATGAATTGTTCTTACATGAGTTGGAATTTTCTCAAGTGGATATTTTATTCTTTTTTCAATCATCCCAAATTTAGCATCTTCCACAAATCCTCTAATATCTAATCCTTCATCCCTCTTGTCAAAATAAAGAACCAAATCCTCAACATATTCATTTTGTGTGTTGGACTATATATGCATAGATGTTTGATAATACCAATATCCTTTAGAGATTTCCCTTCTAAGGTCAACACAATATGTATGATATGTTGAATCAAAATGGTCACTAAATAACAAAATATCATCATCACTAAAAACCAAAACATTACAAATGTTTAATCTTTTCTCTATCTACAATAATAGTAGTGTTTTCATCAACCATGTATTTTTTTTGCCTCAATATTTTCCATTTTACCAAAGAATATATAAGATGAACCCAACAATCACTCATTATAATTATTTTATCTTAACTATTCCTATGAATTTATATTGTAGTAGAGATTTACCAACAAAAAGGTTCAATTATATTGTATCTTTTCTCAGGTCTATCTTTGTCTCTTCCACTAGGATGAAAGAATATTTCATTATGCCTATCTATGTCATGGCTCCTTTTCTTTCTCAATTTATGCATATAATGTTGGTTATGCATTCTATTAAGTGAATATTACCTTGCCTTCAAAACCATCAATGTTACATTTTTTTTTGTTTGTTAAAGTAGAATTGCATCAGAATGAGAAGAGACATAATGAAGAATTCACCCTCATGACAACTCAATTAGAGGAAGCATAGAGAAGGGAAGGCATTTTGAAAAGTCATCTCAAGCAAAGGTTTGAGGAATTCAGTCAAATTGAAGAAAAAAATAGTCAACATGAAGAATAGGTCAACTCCCTAAATGTTCATCTAGAGGAAGCAAAAAGAGGAGAACAAGTAATGAAGATCCAATTGACAAAGAAAGAAGAAAATTGTGAAAGGCTTGAAGAAGAGATTGTTTCCTTGAGAAATGAAGTCAACAAGTCATCTAAGAGTTTGAATATTTCTCAAGTATTGGATGACATATTAAGTTTTCAAATATCGCCACTTGAAATTTTTTTTCTTGGATATGTAGGTGAACCTTCTAGAAAAAGTGATCTAAACACTAAAGAATCAAATAAAAAGAATGGTGAGAAGCTTGAAAGTTGTAGCCCCAGCTCTAGCAGAAGCAAGGAAAGAAGTCAAAATAATATTGGAAGAACCTATGCTCTAAGAATATATGTTGATGCACTCAAAAATAAAAGTAGAAATGAATATCATCAAAGAATATCAAGGCAAAACAACTTGAGAAGTGGATCAAGACAACCCTCATCTTCCAGGTATCAAACTTTATTTTGTTAGTCATTATTACTCTTGTAAAAAATTTTGGCACATGGAAAAATATTGAAAAGCATATGACAAAGACATCTATGAGGGCCCCTATTAATTCTCTAGAAGTAAAATTGCAAGATGCTACTTCAACGTGTACATCAACATAAATTATGCTTCCTCACTCATGTACATAACTAAATGCTTAAAATGCCATAATGTTGGGCATATAGCTCGAGATTGCAGCATGAACTAGGTTCCTAGACAATCCAAAGAGTCATCAACCAAGCATGGAAAAAGAGTCACAAAGGGGAGAAGGAATAATGTTGAACCAAAAAAAGAACATGTTGAATGTGCCTTGAATATTCAAGGCATTAATCCTTGTTGTTGATGAAATTTGGGCATCATAGGCAACAATTATGTTCCACCAAGATTCTTCCTATTAGAAAGAGGAAGATCACACATATTAGATATCATTTTTGCGATTCAATTGCATTAAGTAAGTCATTCATCTATGACCATTTCCATGAGAGGTAGTCGTAACTGACGAATTTATCATGATTTTTGAATAGTCCACTTAGCACTCATTGCATCAGGTGATGATCAGAGGGGTGAAGAAGTGGGATTGAAACTAGTGAAATAAATCACATAGCGTCAATCATCACTTCCAGGGATTGCACCCGGTAACCAAGACTTCCCGGGAGGTCACCCATCCCAAATCGCCTCTGGCTCAAGCACGCTTAACTGTGGATTTTTTCCCACAATCAAGCCCACTTAGCTTGGTACCCCATTTTCTAATGGGGTAGCAAGCTAAGTGGGCTTGATTGTGGGGAAAACTCCATAGTTAAGCGCGCTTGAGCCAGAGGTGATCTAGGATGGGTGACCTCCCGGGAAGTCCTGGTTACCGAGTGCAAGCCCTGGAAGTGATGATTGATGCTATGTGATTTATTTCACTAGTTTCAATCCCACTTCTTCACCCCTGTGAGCATCACCTGATGCAATGAGTGCTAAGTGAACTATTCAAAAATCATGAGAAATTAGTCAGTTATGACTACCTCTCATGGAAATGGTTATAGATGAATGACTTAACACGGTTGAATCCCAAAAATTATATAATATAATGCACTGTGAAAACCCCCAATACTTAAATCATGCGTATTGTTAGGGGGAACATGTCAAATAATGGTTACTCAAAGATTGTATTATAAGATCAACACTATGACAAGATGATAAAATTTATGATAAGAAGAGCAACATAAATACAAGGGGATTAAATGACAGGGGGGCCACTTGATGGGAAAACATTGTTAAGAAAAGCACCTGATTTTTCATTGATGTCAAAAGGGGAGAGAAGGAAAAAGAGTCTCATTGTTAATAAGAGTTTTTCATGTACGTTTCCATCAATGACAAAGGGGGAGATTTTTGGATAAGTTTTTCATTGATGTCAATACCCTAGCATTGTTAAAGCAAGCTCTTGTTGAAGCATGCCTTAATATGCCCTATATGAAGAAGTATATGTCGATAGTGATGAAACCCTAGGTGCATGGAAAAATCCCAAACCATTAATACCTATAAATTAGTGACATGATCATAATAGGAATGGAAAAGGATCAACTATCCATGGAGCCATTGTGTTGACCATTCACATGAACTTTAGGATCTCAACTTGGTTTCCTATTGGTCAATGACAATGGAAATACATTTTTGTTGTATACATAACTACTTTGATTAAAGTAAATGTATTATATACGAGACCTTCTAGTACATATGCTACATGTCCTGTATTTGCAGATAATGTTTCTTCTCTAGTAACCACAATCATTAATTCTATATCATACTTTGGAAGACTTGAAAGCTAATGGAACCACTTCTGTGCCAAATTCAGTGTGTGAGGCTAAGAAATGAAATAATGTACTTCAATTGTTTGTTTAATAAATTAATGAAAGGACAAACAACAAGGAAGAAGACATCATTCAAGGGATTACAGGTTGGCTCAAGCAACAAAAATTTTTTAAAACAAAAATGCATTTTTGTAGCCTAACAAGTTGGCTCAAATAATCATGTCAACCCTCCAATGGTAATGACATGTATCCTCATTATAAGTTGAAACAAGTATACATACTAGGTTGGAATCCACCAATTCATGACCAACTCTATCAAGGACAAAGATAAAAGATTTAGATCTGAAGTGAAGAAAAAAAGAAGAAGAGAAAGCGAGATTAAGGAGGTCGAAATTTTAAGAATTTTGTTGGATAAATTTGTTTTTTTTCTTGACATTTCCTATGGCTCGATCTTGGATTTACACTTCTATTGGTGAAATAATTTTCAGACTCTAGTGTATACTTATTCCCTCAATCCTATGGCATATGTAAGGTTTAGTATTGTGTTAGATTTGTGAATTGAACAACCTATAACAACTATTTTTAAGCTCAAACCTGTACTTTCTATATGAAAGAACTCACATATGGGCAGAAAAGAGGATATTGTGGACCTATAGCATCTCAGGCCCTCCTATAGTACATAATACAAACCTTGGATCTAGGCAAAACAAGACATTTTGGACCTGTTCTAAACTTGTGGGGAAATTGTTCGAGATAAGACATGTGAATAAATTCTTAGACATGTAGCATTTAAAGGAGACCTCAGATCTGTAGCATTTATTTGTAGCTGAGGACATCATACCTATGAAAATACTTATGTATAAAAATCTCAAACATGTGGTAGTATCTTGGATTTGTGGAATATCTCAGACTTAGGAATAAGGATAGGAGATTAGACCTGTGGGAGAGGATATCTAAATTGTGACAAGTTCATACTGTAGTAAGAAGACAAACCAGTGGGTGAAAAACAACTCAAACTTCTGTATTCTTGGAGAAAGAAAAGGCTCCTTGGAGGAAACCTTGTAAGAACATAATTTTTGAAGAAGGGTTAAGGACAACAGATTTTTGAAGAGTAACTTGTAGTAGTATTTGGAAGTGTCTCCAAAGTCTTGTTGAAGAAAAAATGGGTATAGAAGTATGCTTCTTATAGCACCTTGAAGAGTAATTTAAGACCTATTTCGAAAAGACTTACTCTGCACCTGCTATAGACATATTTGGGCACTGCAACCCCAATCACATATGTCGATAAAACAAGGGCTCTTAAACCACTAAAGTGTTGTTTCAAACCCTAAAGGATCAAGGTCAACTGATTACATCATTTCCCAGAAGTTCTCCCTGAAAAACCACTCAGAATTGGTCAAAACCGGACCATATAGACTGCTTAGTGCTAAGGGTGCGATGCATACTGACTGTAACACTGGCTAGGTGTGATGCATACTGAAAGAGCCTTTTGTAGGGTGCGATGGATGAGAGTAGACAAATGGCAGAGGCAGTTTGATAAGTGGAAACTAAGAGAATCTTCTAGAAACTGCTCATATGACACTTGCCTCTCTGAATTCGCCCAAGGATGAGTAAGAGATCATGAAATCTCCAAGTGGAACCAAGAACTATTGGTGAAATGACACTAATAAAAAACCCAGAAGCTGACTCACCCCTCTGCAAATATCTATAAATGGATCCCTCATCCCAGAGATCCAGAGGCTGAAATTTTGTAATTTGTAAGGAAGTGTTGTTGGTTTCTCTTTGAGACATTGTAATGTTGGGTGATCTTGCTTTTCATGAGGTGAAGAGGGTTTTCATGCTGGGAGGATGATGCTGGATCTGACAGTTGGGCTGTAATCCCCTCTTCTACTTCTACTATCAAGAAAGTTATTTGAGTTTTACTCCATATACTTGTGTTCTTGTAAATATTGTAATGGTGAATGCAATTGTATGGTTAATGTACTTCTGATTCTACATTATTTATGGTATTATATATCTCTATGCTTTGATGATATTTTGTTGCTTTGTCTCTACAGGTGTTCTTTAAGGTGGGACAAGCGAGAAAGGAGTGGCAAGCTCTATCAAAGGAGAGAGGAAACAAGCAAGTAGCCAAGCAAAAGATTAAGGTTGGTGCTCTCTGCTCCTCTCTTATCTATCATACATAAAGGTGAACACAAGTTGCTTTGAATTGTTTGTTTCTAAGATAGTTACCCGTCTTAGTGGGACTAGCAGATCAAATAGCGACACTAGTTTTCCCGGAAACAAAATGGTGACTCCACGGGGGAACGAATAGTTTGTTTGTTTGTTTCTATTTGTTTGCTTTATAAACTACAGACGGGGCTTGAAGTTAAGCCAACTAGCCTTCGAACTGCACTTGCTATGCAAGTGCAAAGTAGATCAAAGCTGCTTCAGTCAATCTCCGTGTTTGGTTTATGAACTGAACATTTGACTTGCAAACATCCTAAATTCCCTGGTGGTAGCTCAATAACCTCATAAGATCATACCCCTATACTTTTTGTTTACTGTCTATCATAGCTTAGCTGAAATCACTAAACTTAGCTGCAAATTTTGAGCAGAAACCAAGCTCAGTTTCGTTCTCTGGACCATCACACTGTCTCTCATTGGCAGTCTGGATGCATCGCAGCTCTCATGTGTTGTAGGTGAGATGCATCCCTATTTCCCTTAAGGACAGGTGCGATGATTGAATGAGACTGTTTCCCTCGCTGTAAATTTGTTTTTTCTTCATTTATAAGGAATTGTGAATGTTTTTTTTATTTATGTATTTTTCATCATTTACAGTCCTCCCTTGCAAAAAGTAGCTTGATCAATCTGTCATCTTTTGATTCAAAAGTGTCACAACTGTCGTTTTGAGTCAAGAAAAAGAGTGTCGTAAAGTCTTCATCTTTTAGATAGTCGATTGTACTTTTGCCATTGTATTTGATTTGAATTGTCAATATTTGAAGTGTCGAAAGCAGTTTTCCATTCGAAATTGAAAGTGTCGTCTTAGTCTTCCTTTCGTTTTGAAAAAGAAATTGCTAAAGTGTCACTTTGAAGAAAAGTAGTTCAGATCTGTACTTAGTTTTCTTTTTGGCATTCTCACATTAAGGAAATGAAAAAACAAATACATGCATGTGCATTTGCATTTAGACTGCATGCGGAAATTGATTTAGGAAAAGTGCATTTAGTGTGTGCTCTTTGCTCTCTGTTGAAAGAATCGTACTCTTCTTTCCTTAGTAGCTAGGATTTTCATTGCTAAAAGAAAAAAAATGACTGTTTATCATTTTAGATTGCATATTTAGGAATTTTACATCTACATCACGCGGTGAACCTTGAAAGGAAAACTTCTTAAAAAATATCAACTATAAAATAAACCTCAATGAACATAAAAATGCTTTGGAACCTAACGCACAACATCTAGAAGTCTAGGCTAGAGACGTATTCCGGCGTCGTAAAGCCTGGTAACTATCGTTTTCATCGCAGGTTGGGTGATTCCTCTTCTTTGATACGACAAGTGCCAGTATGGACTTGTGCTCCCCGTACCGTCGAGTATATATTGGGAGACCACAATAGGTTGATATCATTTATCCTTAGGAAGCCGTGTTTGTTGCCCTATTGATCGCAATGCACTGAACACAACATTCAGGAAGATTGATTTCCGTACGTAAAGTCCTTGGTAATTTCTCTTTAATTTACCACCAAGGTGTATATTGCAGTTTTGCGATTGGTTTGGTAATCCCTCTGTCTAGATTTCCAGAGTAGTCACTTTCATTCCTTTTTGACTCCTTAAAAGAAAAGGTCCATCTAAGCACTTGTCACTTCAGGCTCATTAAAAATCGAAGGCGACTAGAGTCACCTTTAGATTTTTCTCGACTCTTAAAAATTGAAAAAGCAAGTTGTGTCAAAGCGTCATAAAATTCATTTAATTCAGAATAACATCCCTGTTCCCTCATTGATCTTAGGTTGAGGTAATGGAGTCCACCAATCAAGGATTTCCCCTTGGGGGGAATCCTAGTCCTTTCTCTTCTTGGGGAGATATTGGTGCTCCATACATGGCTACATTTTCCCTTCCAGGAATCACAATTGGCTTGCCGGTATGGCTATTCTCAACTTATGTCGTTCAAAACACCGTAATTCCTTAGCAATCGAATCAGAAACCAGATGATACTAGAGTTGCTCCCTCACGTTCTACTTTGTTTTTTTCTCCCTCTCCTTCTTCCTCTTCGCTTGGTGAAGCTAGTGATACTAAAAACCAAGTAACTGAGAAGAATAAGAAAGGGAAGGAGAAGAAGAAGAAGAAGCCAGTCAAGCAAGGGGGCAACCAGACATCGTCTGACGAAAATCTGCACACCGCACCTTCCAAACCCAAATCTCCATGCATAATTTGCAAAGGAAACCACTTTCATCGAGATTGCCCTTGCATTCCACGGATCTTGAGAGACTGGTCTCCTCGCTTGCACCATCCGGTGTCATCAACCTCTGTCAATCATGTTGAGAGTACACCATCGACTAGTGAAAGTGAAGTCAATGGAAAAAAAGGAAGATCTAAATTTCCTTGTAGGTTGTGTGAGGGCGATCATGCCCTCCACCATTGTCCATTTCTGGATGAAGCTAAAAGTGTCTTGGATAACCGTCCTTGACCGCAGCAACTTCCGTTTGGATACAAGAAACTCTTGCCAAGTCCATCGCTAGTTGAAAATCCGACTGACACACCTCAGTTGTCGGTCAAAACGCCTATCATTGAAGATAAACCCTCTGAGTTCATACTGGACCAAAGTCAATAGGTCAAGATGGCAGTCGACCCAGTCTTGCCTTCAAAAGGTTTACCTTCAAATGATACAGTCTCCAAAGAAAATGAGAACGACACCGTTAAAATTGTTTTTGTTAACACAGAGTATGATGAACATGGGGGTAATCTACCTGTTCCTCTACCATAGGAGGGAAGTTCCCCATTTCAAGAGATTCGTTCGGCCATTTATTCGGTCCCTCCTCCAAGCAATCTAGTCATTTCCTTTGATTGGAATATACTAGCAGGACCCCACCTTCCGTGTAATGTACCATTCCGAATCATAGTACAAGTTTACAGAATGATCATGGCTGGCAATATCATAGATGAAGGGGCTTCTGTGAGTATCCTTTCCTTAACTTCTTGGAAAGCGCTTGGTTCGCCATCGCTTCTGCCTGAAAATCGAAATTTGTCAGGCTTCAACAAAGGAACCAATCGACCATTAGGGATCCTTCCAAATGTGCCCATAACTTTGAGAAGGAAAAATGTTCACTTGAATGTGATGGTAGTCTAAGGGCCACTAGATTACAATCTACTCCTTGGGCATGACTATATTTATAGCATGGGAGCTATTGTTTCCTCACTCTTTCTGGTGATGTGTTTCCTGTATGAAGGCAGAATGGTACAACTTGTTGACCATATTTCGTTTCCCGGTTCAAACATGGCTATGAGTCAAAAACCATCCCTAAATGGTCTCTTTGCACAAGGAATGTCTCTTCAACCTCCAGTTCATCCACCTAATTACCGCGAGTAATTTGGTGAATGTAACGAAGCTTAGGGGGCATGCACCCTGGTCTGCTTCGGTAGGTGAACCCAAATGAAAATATAGATTTCCTCGTAGGTTATATGATTGGATTGAAACACCATTTCCGTGTAGGACATGGAATCAATCCGAAACAGGATCTCCTCGTCGTAGGTTATATGATTGGTCTGAAACACCATTTCCGTGTAGGATATGGGATCAGTCCAAAACAGGATCTCCTTGAAGGTTATGTGATTGGAAGTGCTGACCCACACCATTCACCTTTGTCTATTTTGATGGACAGAGCCAAGGAAGTGTTTTGTCTGCTCTACAGACAGAACAATCCTGCTTAAATGCAAGGACTTCCATATGGTAACCTGGAAACTTTACTTTTCTTTATACCTGGGGGCATGCAAACCTTTTTTACGCAAGTGAAAAGCGACCAGCGTAACTCTAACCCCATAGTATTTTACTAACTTCAACTGCTTAGGTTAGGTGATTGGTCTAATCCACCATTCACCTTTGTCGGAAGCCTCGACAAAGCAAAGGAAATGTTTTTTCTAAACTATCCTACCTAACCTCAGTAGTTCACTAACTCTTAGTTCCGTAGTTGGTCATTTCTAGCCTGCATACAAAAGGCAATGAGCAAAGTTTCGCATGGGGCAAGCTCATTAAAAAATGAACCACAACTGATAAGAGACATCTTTAAAAGACGACTGGAATGAGCAGTGTTACTGCAGGGTTCAAGCTCGTTAAAAAATAAACCCGCCACTGAGCATAGTTTATAAAAGATTCAAGCTCATTAAAAAATGAATCCACCCTCGGTAAATAACCTTTGTGATCGCATTGCTATCAACCTTTTGAGCCTTGGTCATGTTCTTACCGTCACCTCCACTCTTTTAGCCGATCATACGCCTCCACTTGATTGTTTACCCTTTTGAGGAACAACTGCGACGAGTGATTCTATTAGCCACCCTCGTTACACTGCCGTGTTTGAGAAGTTCCAAACTTACCTGGAACCAGTTGCTACCCGGATACATCACTCGTTCCTAAAAAACGAGTCTCTTTTAAGCTCTTTTTAGACTCGTAAAATATGAAAAGATTGTCGAGCTACTGGCCTTTCCAGCTCGTTAAAGTAAAGGGAAGTGCCATCCCTCCTCTATATTTTAATCTTTTTGGACCTGAGGGATCATTACACAAAAAGATCGAGTGCTTGTCTTGTTCGGCTCGCTAAAACTATTGAAAAGTCATCCCTTTCGTATTATTTTATACTTTTTCGGACTTAAGGGATTATACCATGAAAAAGGACTACTGGAGTTTCCTTTCCGTCTCTTTTCAAACTCTCTAAATATGAAAAGGATCGAGTTGTCTTTGTCGTTAAACTCGTTAAAACAATAGCGACAAACTTGTCCATCCGGACAAGAGCGAGTTTCACTGTCGCTAGGCTCGCTAAAACATAGAGACAGGTTTGCTCGAAGGGCAAATTATAGAACAAGCATATGTTATCCTCCTCAAGCTTGACAAAAATAAAGAGGTACTGGTCAACAATGACTAGGGAAAAAAGGAAGAAAACTTGAAGAACTTCATTGGTAGCAGGTCGCTCTTGAACATGACACTTTCACTCCATCACCATGATTGAGTCGGGTTGGGTTATTCCGTTCACCATCACCATTGGTCCTCCATACCATCCATGGGGTTAATGCTACCGATCCATCATAGTGTCGCCGATATTTTCAAGAGAAGTCACTCAGAGAATTCACCAACCTAGCTAACGCCTCATCCACTGCAATACCCCCACTCTCCATTTTTCATGATTGCCACCCCTGGACCTTGTATCATCAGATCGTTTTCACCTCCAAAAAATCATTTGCTTCGTTTCGTGTTGTAGATGTGGGATTCATTAAGGCCCTCCTACGATGGGTCACTTCTTGTCGACATCAGATCATTATCCAAGAATTTGACTTAGGAACAACCCTTTCAGTACTTTGAAGCTTGCATGCCTTAATGACAAGTTTCTCACTTCCGGCGACAGGTTTACATCAATGGCCTTCGACCAAAAGATTTTGCATGGTGTTCGACATCAGATCCTATATTCACACCACGTAAATTGTACTATAGTACCTTGAGGGCCATTATCATTATTGATGATTCCTCTCACGCCTATTAACAACTTACATCATTGGCTGGTAATCAGGTGATGTATTTCCATGTTCGACTTCAGGACATCTTTTCACATGGATCGACTTGTACAACGGGTGAAGATTGAACGAGTTTGAAGACCCCAGATCTAGTTTCATCCATCTGAGCTGCGATATATTCAGGAAAATAAAGACATCAAATGTACTCCATAGCTGCACAGATGATCATCCAAGCTAAGGGATGATGGCTCTACAAGAATCATCAGTTTGACACACAAACGGTTGTCTGTCCTATGTACATGAAAATGGATTTATAAAGCTTAGCATGGGAATGCCCACCTCAGCTAGATCATGAAAATAATATGAAGATAATGTATTGTATTGTATGTTATACAGGTCACCTTCTAGTTAGAAAAACCTCGGATCCTCATGATAAAGCATTTCATCCGACATCAGAAGATTTACGACCTCATGCTTTAGGGGGCAACTGTTATAGACATATTTGGGCACTGCAACCCCAATCACATATGTCGATAAACCAAGGGCTCTTGAACCCCTAAAAGTGTTGTTTCAAACCCTAAAGCATCAAGGTCAACTGATTACATTATTTCCCAGAAGTTATCCCTAAAAAACCACTCAGAATTGGTCAAAACTAGACCATACAGACTGCTCAGTGCTAAGGGTGCGATGCATACTGACTGTAACACTGGCCAGGTGTGATGCATACTGAAAGATCCTTCTGTAGGGTGCGATGGGCGAGAGTAGACAAATGTAAGAGGTAGTTTTCTAAGTGGAAACTTAGAGAATCTTCTAGAAACTGCTCATATGACACTTGCCTCTCTGAATTCGCCTAGGGGTGAGTAAGAGAGCATGAAATATCCAAGTGGAACCAAGAAATATCAGTGAAATGACACTAATCAAAAACCTAGAAGCTGACTCACCCCTCTACAAATATCTATAAATGGATCCCTCATCCTAGAGATCCAGAGGCTGGAATTTTGTAATTTGTAAGGAAGTGCTATTGGTTTCTCTTTGAGACATTGTATTGTTGGGTGATCTTGCTTTTCATGAGGTGAAGAGGGCTTTCATGCTAGGAGGATGATGCTGGATCAAATAGCTGGGTTGTAATCCTCTCTTCTACTTCTACTATCAATAAAGTTATTTGAGTTTTCCTCCATATACTTGTGTTCTTGTAAATGTTGTAATGGTGAATGCAATTGTATGGTTAATGTACTTCTGATTCTACATTATTTATGGTATTATAGATCTCTATGCTTTGATGGTATTTTGTTGTTTTGTCTCTACAGGTGTTCTTTAAAGTGGGACAACCGAGAAAGGAGCGGCAAGCTCTATCAAAGGAGAGAGGAAACAAGCAAGGAGCCAAGCGAAAGATTAAGGTTGGTGTTCTCTACTTCTCTCTTATCTATCATACATAAAGGAGAACACAAGTTGCTTTGAATTGTTTGTTTCTAAGATAGCTACCCATCTTAGTGGGACTAGCCGATCAAATAGCGACACTAGTTTTCTCGGAAACAACACCTTTGAAGCCATATTGAAGGCTTGTTAAGGCAGATCTAAACCTTCATTGGAGAAAACCTAAGTAGACTATTGAAGACATTTTGGTGCACAAAAAATTGTTGGAGACATTACTGAAGTCTCGTTAAATAAGCTTGTGAAGTACTTATTGTGTAGATCCTGAAGTCGTCATTAAAAAATTGTTTTTCTCCAATTGTTGGAGTAAACTTAAAAAACCCTAATTGAAGTAGTTGTGTTGAAGCAATTATCTATGAATAAGAAAAATTGTTGAATCTGTCATGGAGTAACTTTGAAGAATATTTTTTTTATATAAATGAAGAGGCTTCGAGACACATACTAGGTTTGTTGAAGATGAACTTGATGAACTAGCCCCTGAAGCATTTTGTAGATTATTTGAGGCATTTTTTGAAGTATATTTTGGAGTTATTTTCAAGACTTGTTGAATGAGATATTAGAAGTCTTGAAGTAGTACTGAAACCATTTTTGAAGAATTGAAGCAGAGGGTTGGAGCCCTAGAGGGTTAGAGTCCTCACACAAGGTTGGAGCCTTATGGAAAACTAAGTTGAAGCCTCAACTGTTGAGAGGATTGCAGTCCTCAAGTATACCAAGTTAGAGCTTGGTATAGTACAAGTTGGAGCCTTCTTTGAAATCAAATATTGGATTATTTTTCTAAGGTTGAATTCCTGAAGGAATTTTAAATATGATTGTACAAATTATTATTGTGAAAGAGCATTGGAGTTCTCATTATTCGTATTAATAATATTATTCTTTTGTTGTACATCTTGTGTTCTATTTTACTAAGTGATCTTAGACAATATAACATAACAATTGTAAAAGAAATACTTCGTTCAACACCCCTCCTCCTCCCCCCCACCCCCTCAATATTTCCAAAATAACATTTATGCAAACTTCATTTTAGTAGATAAGATTGAAAAAAAAATCCAGGCATAGTCTAAACATCATCTTTGACCTGCATCCATTCAGTATTATGTCCTTTAAGGATAGAGTAATCCAAACACCAAAATAAAAATAAATTTGGCTCTATCACAAAGAAAAAACAAAAAGAAAATTCGGCCTTATCACAAAGCAAACATACTTAGCCCTGTAGCTTTTGATTTGTGGTGTAAGATATCTCGTTGATCCTTTGATCCAAATTTCAGACCTTGGGTCCAAAAAATTTAGGAAATATGATCAAAGGAAGTTGGAATTTCTAAATGCATCTTTAAATAGGTCAATTTGGAATTTTTTCTATAAATTTTCCTTTGGGAAGTTCTAGAAGCTTAAACTTAGATTGTAGTGAGGGGAAATCTCGTGAATCATCTAGTACAACTTTCAAATATTGGGTCATAATATTTAAAATATATGATCATAAGAAGTCGAGCTTCCTAGATGCTGCTAAAATCATGCATCAATTTGGTCACGTTGGAATTTATGTTATAAAGTTTCTTCTATGAGGTTCTAGAAACTGAAACTTGGACCATAGTAGGGGAAAATCTCACTGATCATCTGGGCCAACTTTCAAATATTATGTCACAATATTTTAGGAGATATCACAAGAGGAATTCAAGTTTCGTGGATACTCCTAAAATCATACATCAAGGAGGCATGTTGGAATTTCTACTGTATTGTTTCATTTGGGAGGTTCTAGAGGTTGAAACTTGGACCATTATGAGGAGAACTCCTATTAATCATTTGGCTCATTTTTCAAAACTTGTACTACTATAATTTAGGACATATTCCCTAAGGAATTTTCTATATTAGTTTGCATATAAATTATTCGAAGAAATGCCTAAATAGTTTAATGATTCATTGCGTACAAATTGTTTGATAAAATTCCCTATTGAAAATGTTATTTTGTGGATGGGGATAGTATTGTTTTATGTTAGCAATTTTTTTTTTTAATTTTTATTATATATATATATATATATATATATATATATATATATATATATATATATATATCTATATATATATATATCTATATATATATATATGTATATATATATATATATATATATGTATATGTATATATATATATATATATATATGTATATGTATATATATATATATATCTATATATATATATATATATATATATATATATATATATATATATATATATATATATATATATATATATATATATAGATATATATATATATATAGATAGTACTATTGTAGTTGATTTATTCCTATTTGAATGCAAAGCATTTAAAGAAATGTGTTAAAGATGTTTTATTACAATTTTCATACAAACTATTCGATAAAATACCTCAAATACAGAAAACAAAAGTTGCATGATTGAGTGGTATGTTTCAATGAGTATATTACAAGTGGAATTAGAGAAAAATTTCTTATTTGATTTCATACAAAATGTTTGAAAAAATGTCTACAATAAAAATACTACTTAATTAGTTGTATGCAAAATATTTAAAGAAAGGTTTACATGTAAAGTGTTTGACAAAATATATGAGAGTTGAAAATCAAATTTTTGCAAGTGTGGATAGGATAAATTTAGTAGGGGTATGTGACAAAGTGGTATCATAGTTGATTGTCAAGCTCATGAAGAAGAAAAAAACATTGATACCCCATATCATTAATCAAGCTTTAAGGCATCGAATATGTTACAAAGTGGTGTTAGCATGATTCAAAACTAGACCTTGATTGGCTTTGTTGTTGCTTTTTCTAGCACCTGTAGCACAAGTGCTTCAGGGGATATAGAAAGCTTCCTAGAGATAGCCTCTGGGTCGATTGTAGACCAGTTCCTAAGACATCTTAAAGAGAGGAGTGCATTGGAAGATTATAAATGGGGCTTTCTGCTGCACTCCAATTGTCACGTAGTTTGAAAATATAATGAAAGGGGCTTAGTTAAATAGTCCTTCATCAAGGTAAACGCAAGCCAATACATGGATCTAAATTCACATGGGGTAAATTAGGCCAATCTCAAAGAGAAATGTCTGGTTCTGGTGGTTGACATGCAACAATAGGAAACTTTAATATTGTCATTGTAGTAAAGTGAAGAGGAGGAAAGAGAGTAGGGAATTCAATGCATAGGGCTAGAAAAAATACAAAATCCTAAGCAACAACGTTCCGGTAGAAGTATCGAAGACTGAAGAGGTGGAATGACAGAAACAATGGAGTGCTAATTAGGTCCCAATATCTATACATCATGAATACATTTGTTACTAATTAACATATGTAAATCTGTGCTCATACAGGTATTGTAGGCTATTGAATAACACAAGTAAATATCTAATTATCACAAGTACTATTACTACTTAGAAACAAAATATAAAACCATGAATAAGAGTGAAACTGACAACTTCATAACACTATTTTAGTGGGAGAAAAACACACATGAAGTGATAAACAAAGGGGAAACATAATGTATATTACTTTGATTGGAATCACCAAAGAGTTTCATTCATCCTTCAAAATGAGTCCAATTCACTAGTTGATTTACATTCAGCAAGGTATTGCTCAAGTCCTCCACGAACAAGCAAATAAAACCAAAAGTGGAATCGCAGAATTTGGACCCCTCAGGTGCAGAACTCCAAAACCTGTGTTAAGTGTTTCTTCCCTCTATTTATAAGGAGATGAAGATCTTTTAAAATTAGTTATAAAATATCTCATCTAGAGCTCTAGTTGTCTTATCGATTAGTTGTCTCGGCGTGCGATATCGTGTTTCCCAAAATGATTACAAAGGATTTGATTCCTTTCTTGAAAATACATAGAAACATAGAATACACAAAAATAAGGAATATTGAATGATGGCGAGGAAAATATCTCTCGACCTTACCTGTAATGGCCTCTGTTCAGGCCACATCTTTGCCTCAATGTGCCTCTCTTGTTGCTCGTTCGGTTCACACTGATTTCACCTTAACCACTTGAATTCCCACCTTTTAGAGCTGGGATCAATCAGTTGCAATGGCCTTAGTGATGCTCCAAACAAAATTGCTGACACATCTTACTTGTATCATGCTATCAGAGCATAACATTCATCATAAAAAAACCACAGTGTAATATAAGAGATTATGCCTGTCACAATCTTTATATGTAACAAATTTTGTGCAACAACGAACTCCGATCTCTTTAGGCCCCTTTTTCTTTGAGCCATTCTTGTATTACTTCACATAAGAATGAGGGTTGTGACCATCGGCTTAGTCTTCTGGGGCTAGGGATTTTTATTTGCTGTTGGGGGCTAGTTTTCCTTTATAAACTGCTTTAGCGCCTGATTTCCTTAAGCCTTCACAACCGCACACCCTTTATCGAAGATCCTCTACATCGAAGGTTTCCAGTCAGGACTTTTACATTTGAGCTGCAACGTGCTTTCAATCTTCGGTTGCGATATCCCTTAGAAGCTTAACCTCCAGCTCCACCTTGGGTTCTTCAAACTATTTGTGACTGTGGGCTAGCCCCCACATCAGAGCCCCTCAATCAGAAGTCTTCAATCATAGATTTCTAAAAATGGCAAGCGTTACAAACGTCGATATCCCTCAACCTCTTATTTGTGACCTACGACTATGGCATCATCGCTTTCACATGGCACGTCATGAATGGTGACACGTTTCACCTTGTTTTGGCCCCTCAAAATGTTTAATCTGCATGCCATGTTTCCTTCATATTGCCATGTCATGATGACGTCATATGCCACGTGGCTTTATTGGGACCAATAGTATTCCTCCACGTGGTCCTCTAGTGGAGAAAGAATGGCTTGTCTGCCCTTGGTTTTTTGCTAAAATCCTTTATTAATTCACATTAGGCCCTCTCCGACGCTTTAACACTAAAGGAAAAATATCAAAAGTTTATGCGATATCACAACTTTAAATGGTTGTCACCAGTTTGATCGTTGATTACGATGCGTCGATATCTTGGACCTCGGACATGTGGGACCTCCGACATGCGGGACCTTCGATATATCAGAGCTCCGATATTTGATGCATAGATATTCCATGACCTTCGATATTGTGATCGCCGATGTGTTGGGACTTCTGATTTTCAATTTGCGACATCTTCCGGAGCTCCGATATTGCGATCACTAATGTGCTAGTCTCTCTGATATGCTCTTTTTTATTCCTTTCAACGGTGACAAAACCCTCATCTTCAATAGGCCATATCTTTTGATCCAAAAGTCCATTTTTGGACTTCCACATACTCTTAGAAATCTTATTTAGAGAAATTTCCAATGGAGAGGGTCAGATTTAGCTTTGAGTGCTTCTGTGATTTGGAAGATGACTACTAACGTTTCTTCTCTTTTGCACTCTTTTGACAATTGAAAACAAATTTTGCAGTGAGTGACAACATTGGCTCCAACTGGGGATAATGCCTTGCTGGAAAGTTTCTGAGAACCTGCAAACTAGTAGCCTTCATCATTGGGCATGGAGTCAAAAAATATAATGAATCTATAAAACCAGAAAATCTCCATGGAACTTTATTTGCAAGGAGTTATTTCCTCATCAAATTGAAATACATAAATATAAATTCTAACAACTGGAAATTAAATGCTCAGCTAGTGAGGTCAACCCTCCAATGATACTAGGTAAAAATTTGGGTGATGGACCTAATGCCTCCATGTTGCTGAGATTTGAAAATTAAAACAAGCATGCCCCATGAAAAATATTCAAACAAAAAACTTGATGGATACTCCTGAAACAACCTCTGTTGCTGACCAAAGAATGTTTTCATGTATTACCTTATAGGGTCATCGAACTGATGAGAAAGACTTGCAACTTCCTCATATTCTTGAAAAGTTTGTAGACCAACATCCTCTTGGTTAGGGCAGCCACAAATATTGTTCAACTCTCCACCTTTAGGTTTTTCAAGAAAAAAATGTTGCCGATATTTTGCTACTCATTTGTCAACGGTCCAACCCTCATGGAAATATTCAATATAAACTTCATTTTATGAATGTTAAGAGTCATGGACTAGAGAATCTACTAAGGATTCCCTGGAGGAATATTTCCGCAATAGGCAACCATAGACATTACTTGGTCCTTCAAGTTTGGGCTATTCTTGATTTTTTTTTTGCTGGAAGCCTTCTCCCCACTTGCTTATAAGTAGATCCCTTTGACCATCTGTAATAGTCTCATCCTCCTCTAAATCATTTGAATCATAGATCAGAGAATCTTCATCAAATCCATTACTCGCTTCTTGGCTTGGTTGGTATTGAGATCTCATGTTATAGTTTAGCCTTGATTATGTCAAGATCCTCGTATGGGAGGGTATTTTGGCCTTGTGGACCTCATTTTTAGTGTTTGACCTTGATGATACCTGGATTCCTGAGGGTTTGTGTCTCGACATGAAAGCATAGATGATGTTTATATCCTATTATATTGATACCAAGGTTGTAGCCCAATGGTACTGTTGTGGTAAAATCACAACCCCCCCATTTTTAACTTATTATCTTCATAATAATAATGGGAGCCCTCTACATAAATTATGGTTATATCTCCATTTTGGTTAAGTGTGCAACATTTTACTGATATTTTACTGATTTCCATTATAATTGCTTCATTGCATTTGATTTTTCACTAGCTTTCCATCGGTTCTCGTTTCATCTCATTTGGATGAATGGTTTACAAATGACGCTCATCCAAAGTTTGGTAATTTTTATCGCCTTGACTAAAAATGTACAAAATGTATATTATTTTAATATTTGTAAATTAATTAATTTCAAAATATAAATATTGAATTTTATTAATTTTTAAATTATTTTTATTTTAATAATTATTTTATAAAACCATCACAACCGAAAACTAATATATATATTTAAAAAAAAGCTTGGATCTCAATCTGATCCAGGTGGATGTTGGTGGCCACCCACCAACCCATTTGGACCCCCACAACTGTCTCTTTCAGTCTTTTCAGTTTCCTAAATTGTAGCACTGTTTACTATTTTTAGCAGTTTTTCGGGTCCTGAACTTCCGGAGTCGTTTTGAGGCCCTAAACGACGTTTTTTTGGGAATCTGGGGCAACATGGGTCCATGGACCGATGTTGCCTCCCAAAGTGGTAGTGCTCGGATAGATCTTTCTAACGAGCTATCGTACGTGTCAAACGGAGATCGTATGCCAAAGTTACGACCCCGGGAAATTGATGTACCAATTTACCCAAACGGGGCCCACAATTTGGCGTTTCATCTTCTAGGGTTAGGTTTCGGGATGTGAAGGGTTTTCCATTGTTTCTCAACAATAAATAGGCCTTCGAGCCTCATTGTAACACAGTTCGGAACAGTTCAGAGGCATGTAGCCGCCACATCTCTTCTCAGAGATAAGCTACCATCGCCCTAGCTGGTTTCTTTCCATTTCCGTTTGTAAGCACATTTCAGTATTTTACAGTAATGAAATGAAGTATTATTTCCGCTGCATCTCTGTATTTATGGTTATCTCTGTAATTTGTTGCGTTCCTGCTTAAATCCGGATCAATGGTATCAGAGCGGTCTGCTTTTTCTCTGTTTTTATTTGCATGTCCCCAACAAGGTCGGGATATAAGGAGTTAGGGCTTGAACTGGTCGAACCTTTGCAAGACCAGCCTCGCAAATCCCGACGGCCTCCCATGGCGGATGAGAAGAAAGACGAGGGGGCAGGAGATCCTATCAAAATATTGCTCGAAGAAGCGCTCGAGCGGCAAAGGAACGCGATGATGGATAGCTTTGCGCAGATCCTTCAGCGGCTACCCAGAGGCGACGCATCGGCTTCCAACAGCGGCTCTGGAAATGCCACACCCTTCAAGGTACAAGTTAATTTTGAAATTCCCATCTTCGAGGGTCAAATAGACGCAGATGCCGTAGATAAATGGTTAAATCTGCTAGATGGGTATTTTTCTGTTCATGAATTTTCAAGTCGGGAAAAGATTGTTTTCGCTCTTCTCAAAGCAGCCCCCCACGTCAAGGACTGGTGGGAAACCTACTGCGAGCAGAAGGATGAAAGTACATGCTCACTATTTTCAGCCGCACCCACTTGGAATGACTTCCGGGATGCCATCAAGGAGCAGTACTACCCTGTCGGAAGCTATGAGGACAAATACATCAAATGGACCACACTGCGGCAGGGACGAGACCAAGATGTGCCGGAGTTCACAAACATTTTTCATACCCTTCGTACACAGTTGGGTATCAAAGATTCTGAGTTGCATCTGGTACTCAACTACCGCGGCTGCCTACACAGATACATCCAGGAAGAGATGGGTTTCTTGAACATCTCCTCACTCGGCACAGCATACCGATACGCTGTCAAAATCGAGCAAAAGTTCAAACAGAAGAAGCGAGACTTTGGATTTGCAAATCCGAAACCCAAAGGACAAAGCCAAGGTAGGGTGACCCAAGACAACCCGTCGAAGCCGCAAGAAAAGAACAACACCACGAAGCCGAAGAAGGACACAGGAAAGTGGTGTGAGTTCCACAAGAGTCCCACTCATAACACAAGTGAGTGTCGGACCAAGCAGTCGCTGGTGGCCGAGTTGAAGGCTTCCGAATTAGATGCATGTTCCGACCCTGAGCCAGAACTCGACAAGGGGAATGGCAAAGGGAAGCAGATCATTGATGCGGATCCCAGCGCCACTGTTGCCACCGCCAAGATCCAGAAAGATGAGCCCGAAAATCCAGAGGAAGGGGAGCGTCTTTTCCACTCACAGATGTGGGTGAAGGGTTCGCCGCTACAATTCATTGTCGACAGTGGCAGCCAAAAGAACCTCATTTCAGCAGAGGTTGTGAAGTGGTTGGGTCTACCGACTACACCGCACCCGCAGCCGTACAGTATCGGGTGGCTTCACGAAGGACGAGATCTCAAAGTTCGCCAGCAGTGCCGCCTTCCCTACAGCATCAAGCCCTTCACAGACGAGGTATTGTGTGATGTTACACCTCTGGATGTTTGTGATGTATTATTAGGCCAACCATACTTGTGGAGGCGACACGCTGTGTATGAGTCAAGGCCTCGTGCTGTCATTATTTCTTTAAATAATTCATTATACAGGATACCGGAAGTAGCCCCACCTACTGCCACATCTTTGATCACTGCTAAGAAAGGCAGCAAGCTCATCTCACAGACCAGGAAATTCATCTGTCTGGTTCACTCCCAAAGTAAGGGGAAGATCGTTGCTACATCCATGACCCCTGCAAAGAGTTCCTCTATGCAGCAGCAGCAACAAAGGAATATGGTCATGACAGAACACAGGAACAACTTCTCCTCATCCACAGGGACACCACACAAGCTTCAAGTGGGCGACAAAGTCTGGTTGCATCGGCAGAGAGAACGTCTTACCGGAACCCATCAGAAGCTCAGACCACTCCGACATGGTCCTTACAGCAGTACCAAGGCTATGGGGAACAATGCTTTGGAGCACATCATTCCTCCATTCCTTCGGCTGCACCAAATGTTCAATGTGGACCATCGTCGATCATGCTTCCCACCATCACTGGACACATCAGAGATTGCAGGACAAGTTCAGCAGATGGAGGAACTCAACGCAATGGGGACCATTGCTTCCTAAGGGGGGAGGAATGATCCAGGTGGATGTTGGTGGCCACCCACCAACCCATTTGGACCCCCACAACTGTCTCTTTCAGTCTTTTCAGTTTCCTAAATTGTAGCACTGTTTACTATTTTTAGCAGTTTTTCGGGTCCTGAACTTCCGGAGTCGTTTTGAGGCCCTAAACGACGTTTTTTTTGGGAATCTGGGGCAACATGGGTCCATGGACCGATGTTGCCTCCCAAAGTGGTAGTGCTCGGATAGATCTTTCTAACGAGCTATCGTACGCGTCAAACGGAGATCGTATGCCAAAGTTACGACCCCGGGAAATTGATGTACCAATTTACCCAAACGGGGCCCACAATTTGGCGTTTCATCTTCTAGGGTTAGGTTTCGGGATGTGAAGGGTTTTCCATTGTTTCTCAACAATAAATAGGCCTTCGAGCCTCATTGTAACACAGTTCGGAACAGTTCAGAGGCATGTAGCCGCCACATCTCTTCTCAGAGATAAGCTACCATCGCCCTAGCTGGTTTCTTTCCATTTCCGTTTGTAAGCACATTTCAGTATTTTACAGTAATGAAATGAAGTATTATTTCCGCTGCATCTCTGTATTTATGGTTATCTCATCTCTGTATTTATGGTTATCTCTGTAATTTGTTGCGTTCCTGTTTAAATCCGGATCACAATCTTAGAGAGCCTTTCTAATTTCAATTTTAATAAAAGTTCTAATATCCGAAATATGAAGAATCTCAATATAAAATAGTGGTTGTAATTTTTTATGATAAAAAATTACAATTAACGTGATTGTAATTTATATGAAAGAAGAAAGTTCCACCTCACCTCATTTCGGACCCTCTCCTCATTTTGGAGCTTTAAATTTCGTAACTTCTTTTTTAAAAAGTCTTGAAATCCATACCTCGAGAACTTCAAAACTTCGATTTCCCACACCTTATATATAGCTCACTCCTCCGACTTAGGCCTAGAATTTCAAATCTCCTATGCGTGTCAAATGAAAATTTGATGATGTTCTTGCATTTTTCATGCCTTTTATTTTACGTTCTAGGAAAATTTGTGAGTGTCGACCTCTCTTTACCTAGAAAGTCTCTTTCAACTACTCTTGCATCTCAACTTTTATTAATCTCCCTCTGAGAGTTCCTTGTTTTTTCCTAAATTAACATATGCATTTCGATACCTTGCTCTGATCTAAATAAAATAATCACAAAATTCTTCACGCTTGATATATTATATTAAAATTGGTACAAATACAATACGTTTATACAGGGTTTTTGAATTGTTTTGAGATCCAAGTTATACCATACTTAGGAAGCTAAGTTGAGAGAATATCTCAACTATCTCTAACAAACACAATTAAAATTTAATCCTCTAGTAATAACATTGATGTAAGTTAGAGTTCCCATCTTATATTTCAAAGGAATTTTCATGACCCCGAATTAAGACGAAGAAAACTCTAATAAACAAAGTTATTTTTCATGAAAGTTCATAGTCCCTTCATAGTTCCATAGTCAAAGTTCTTCTTGGCTAAGAAGTCTAACAAATATTTTTTGGTCAAATGATAATGAGTGTTCCTATTGGTAAAAGAGATTGTGACAAAGAAGAACTTTGACCAAGCTTATATCTCTATGCCTTCTTTTTGAGTTCTTGTTAATGAGAAGTCATGCTAGTGATACTTTGAAGGAACTTTCCTAGATAATTACTTTGACTAGGGAACTACGACCAATGAACTATGATTGTCTTGTTCCCTAATTGATCTAAGTTGTGGTATTGATGTTGGGTCTTGTTGGTTAAAATTCATGTTGATCATAATTCTAAGGAATTTCTTGATTAAGAACCCTAACAAACAAAAGGATGGAGAATTGTAATAGATATGAACTTTGATAAAAGAACTACAACCAATAAGGAATTTGATGAATGAAATTTAGTCAACAAAAAATATACCATAGGAACCATAAGTCATGAAGGAACTTTTAACTAAGGAAAAAGAATAAGAAATTAGTTAATATTCTTATTGAATAGATTTCCCATCCTATTAGTCATTGTTTTAATGTACTTTCTTAGCCAGAAATTTTAATATGATTGATTGAATTGTGGCCAACAAGGAACCATTAACAAAATGAACTCTTGTCAAAAAGAACTTTAATGAAGAATCTATGACCAATAAAACCTCTAACGAAGAAAAAATGATTAGTCAAGGTCCTCTTATTCTTTCCTTCGTTCAATCATATATGTTAGAAATTATCCCTTCGTCCTAGTTTTAGGGAGCATTACTCACTAGGAACCACACAATTATACTTTAACCAACGTTGTTCCTACTTGTTAAGGATTCAAAAAATTTATAATTGTTTTTCTCTATCTATACCCTTACTTTTGAATTTCACAGCGTACGACACTAACCTCCATTGTGTAAACATGGATCAAGGAATTCAATTTGTACCTTGTATCTTTGTGCTCAAATTCAAATCAAAATTAACTTGTAACTATCTCATCCATCTAGCTTGAGAATTGAACCATTACCAAATCAAAGTTAAAATCAAATTTTCAACCTCTGATGAATTTGACTAGAAATTTGAACTACTGCTATGTGAAATGAGTTGCATCATATCATAGTTATGACATGTAAGCGATGTTGTCAGATAAATGGCTTCCACGCAAAATAGTGTAACTATGAAATTCTACAACCTTGCATTAAAATGTTTATTACTAGCATAGCTATATGAATTAAATGGCTAGTAAATGGCAATAAACATCAATCCATAACAATCATCAAAACACTTACTTCATCATACATCTCAAGTTGTTAAAATTAAAAGAAAACAAAAAACATAAAAACTAATTAAATTACAACTTTATTATTGTTATTATTAATGGTAAAAAAAATAATATATAAATTAAATATATATACATTTAAAAAAACATGTAACAAATTTTTAACCATGGAGATTCACCCCACTTTATCGTGGATATTCTTAATATGTAAGTAGACATTGTTACAATACCATGGGCCAATACATGACTCATGAATACCGCATGCCCAAAAAACCATAACTTATTTAACAGTCGCTCATTCATATGACATTTTTTTAATTAATGAATTTAATTAAAAAGGTGAAAAGAAACTTAACTATAGAAATAAATTTCAGTCTTTGATTTATTTATATTACTAAAAATAATCCAATATTACTGAAATTAATTCCTTACTATACACTTCATAATTATACATAATTTAATTGAGTTTAACTAACATGATCACCAATAATAAACTCGATTTTCATACAGATAAAAATTAAAATTAAAACCAATCTAAGATTCAGTTTTTAAATTTCACTCACGTTTAAAAACAATTAACATTTTCGCGGATAACAATACAAAATGTATGAATTTATGTGAAAATAAGTTTAAATTCTTAATTTGAATGAATATGTCAAAATTTTAAAATTATATGAAAAACCTTGAAAAGGGAAAAAGTGCAAAATACCCTGTAAGAGATGGATCTGCCAATAGGAATGTCGATATTCATCAGTGTTCTTGCTATAGTTTCTTCGTTCTTTTCCCTATCATGACCTTTATCCCATCAAGTAGATCAGCGTCTTGTAATTATCCCAAAAGGACACTCAATTTAAATTTAAGTATGGTTTGCAACATGCTGCTAATTAGAAACAACATGGACTCCATGAATGGTTTATCCTCGAAAGAAGTAGTGTGAGAGAAGGGGAGTTCATTAAATTTGAAATTGATATTGGAGAGAGAGGTGTTCCTCTTGTGAGAAAGCATGGAGAATAATTTAGTTTGGTGTACGAGCATGGCAGCAATCCTCTATATTCTTACCGTTAATGCCGCAGATACCGCCGATGCCAACACTTTTGTTGTAATTCCTGACACCAACACTTTTGTTGTAATTCCTTCCCTGAAACTGCAAGCAAATGAGTTTGCCATTGTTCACATTTTTCAGGAAAACACACTTTCCTTAGTCTATATTACCAATCTGGCTGATAGGTAACATTCTTTACTGTTTTCTCTTTAGGCTTCAATGGGTTAGTTCCCCTTATCATGTGACATTGTCCAAAGGTAGTCTGCTACTTTTAGCAGGTAATATTGAGATAAACTGCTTACTGTTTAATTTTATGTTTCAGAGCCAAACACCCAAAAATTTATTTATTGCAAAGTTTGTAATCACTGCAGGTTCCCTGATAAAATTTATTGCAAAGCTCTTTTTTTCATTGGATCTCCACACAGAGCCAAACACCCAAAAATTTATTTAGTGCAAAGTTTGTAATCACTGCAAGGTCACGAACAAAATTTATTGCAAAGCTCTTAATCACTAGAGATGAACTGACAAACGTATTTATAATTCAAGAAATTGCAACTGTAAAGGATGTACCCTATTATATATTTTGACGGCTTCAATTCTAACTTGGACGTCAAAATGATGGGCTGCTCCTCTACAAGAAGAACCGTCAAATACATTTTGAAATGCTAAATACGTCTCGTAAAATGTCAAATTCCAGACCTGCTCGAGCTCATCCACTATCATAACTTAATTTTAATGGAACCCCAAGGTCCATACTTCTGAAATCCTCCTTTATCTCTTCCCCTGAGAGGCCTCGTTATATCTCCCACTTCACACTACTTTACACCTTATGCATCCCACCTTATACCTCATTCCTGCACCTTATCCCATATAACAGTGGGACTCTTAACTCCCAAAAGCTACTTAATTTAAAATTAATTTTTAAAGATATTTTAATTATATTTTAATATATTTTATTTAATTAATTTAAACATTTTTTAATGTATTTTAATTAACTTAGTTTGTAATTTAATTGATTTGTTTTTATTAACTTAATTAATTAATGTATTAATTGTAATTAATTAATTTTAATTATATAGTTAATTAATAACTATTAATTTAGTTTAGTTTAAGATTTTTTTATTATTTAAAATGTCTAATTTTGGTTTAGGTATGCATTTTTCTAGAATTCTGGTAGTTTTGACATTTCAATTTTGGAGAGGCATATCTCAAGATTTACTTGGCCAAATGAAGCTCACAATAGCTCGTTAGAAAGCTAAGACTGAGGAGAATAATCTGGGAATGATAAGTTTAGTAGATTTAATCATTTAATGACCCAAAAATTCAGCAGAAGACAAAGTGACGAATTTGCAACAACAATTGGTTTTTCTTAATTTGATTTGGGAAAATTTCATTGGCTTGGGAAAAATGCTACCACTAATTCATTCTCCAGCATTGTTCAAAAGCTAATTAGATCCATTTGAAATGATCATAGCATGGAGATTTATTTGGATTTTATTTATTTTAATTTAGCAATTTTATGAGAGTTTATTTTTCTGATTTCTAATATGCAATTTAATTTATTTTTATTTTGGTTTTGATTGGTTTGTAGCAGGAGATCAATTGGAGAAGTTCAGATCTGAGACATTTTGGAGCAATGGAAAGAGACCAACAAAGAGAAAAATGGGGAATTTGCAGCTCTAATTCAAGATCTGGAAAACTACTCTCAACAATTCTCCATTGTTGGAGATTCTTGTAATTATTAAATATCAATTTTGAGAATGAGGAAATGGTTCCTCTTCTCTACAACTAGAGGCTCTAAAGGCACTATTGTATAGGAGATTATAGATTTAGGTGAGGGGAAAACTTGAAAACTGAGGTGTTTAGGGAAATATCTATGATTTTTCTTGTTGTGCATTTGCACTTTTGTAATACACTGTGAGTTGAATTATGGAGAGACAAAGCATTTTGAGTTCTAAAAGAGAAGATTTTTTTGCACTACTGTAAGCAAATTCTTCAAGCATTTGAAGTTGCTCATGGACTCCAAAATTTTTAATGAATTTATGGTATTATTTTAGTAATTTTTCATTCTTGTGCACTCTTGTTTGGATTGTAAGTTAATCTGTTATTGTTGAATTTCTCTAATTTATTTTAACTCTTGTTCTAAATAGTGTATTGCATTATGATATTGAACACTATTGTCATATCAATTGTTTTATACTATTGAAGTTCTGCAAGAGCTATCTATGAGGAGAAAAATAGAATTAGAATTAATACAAATTCATTGAAATAGGAATATACTGGGAAGTCATAATTTATTGTTTGAATACATTTCCATTTTTTTCTCTTTCATTAATTAAATGAAATTCGTATTTTCATTAATGAAAATTATATAAAAAATTCAATCATATAAACAATGCTCTTCCCCTGGTTAGTTAGTTCAAATTCTCAAGAGAAGACGATCATTTTCCAATTAGAGATAGGAGTAGTTTTTGCTTGCATCTTAGAGTAGATCTGCATTTAGATTTAATTTTGCATTCTAGAAGTCCCCTCATGGAGGGGAAAACCTTAGTTGTGGCTTAGCTAAGCCATAAAGTCATCTTAAGGATTTTCTTGCTTGCATGTGCATAGTAAGAGGGAAGATATATTTTCTCTCTTTCTATTGGTAAATAATAAATATATTATAAAACAACAGGGAGAGAGGGGGTAACTGGATCAAATTGAACTAGTAAGAACCACTACATTAAAAGGATAAGAGCTTAGTTGGGGCTCTGACCGAGTGGTCTCTCTCACATGTTGATTATGTCATTTTAAACCATCAACATTTTTGGCGCTAGAAGGAGGACCACTATAAATTGTTTCTTGGAATATTTCGTGCTTTAAGATTTTATCTTATTATATGGGTACACTTAAAATATCACCTTGGAATTGCTTTACCCGGCTTGCACCAGCTTCCACTCTAATTAAGGTAGTAGAGACTTTGTCTAAAATCAAATTCGATGGTAAGACTTCTGCTTTTGATCATCTCCTTTAGTTTATTTTAAATTGTAATAATTTTGACATTGACGAAAGTGTCATTTGCAGGATATTTACTCTTATGCTGATAGACCAATCTAAAGACTGGTGTCAACCCTTACCAGTTATCTATGTACATAGTTAGGATGAATTTTCGAAAATTTTCCTTCACACTTTTCAAGAAATGACTATGAAAAGGTTTGTGATCAATTGGAAGAATTATGTCAAATGGAATGTGAGTCATTGGATGACTTCCTAATTTTAATAATAATGCAATTTCATTCCTAATACTTACCTCCATAATTTCAACAAATAGGATGGTTCAAACATTTATTATCTCTTCCTTGCATTTCTTATCAAAAACTAGAAGGCATATGTATTATTGTTGAAAAATCAATCGCGGAAAATGTCAATGTCAATCTTCCGCAAATTACAATTGAAATACTGCTAATCATCAATCTCAGTAAAAAATTGTTGATGTCACTCAAACAAATGATGTTGATTTCAGATCTTCTTCGAATTTAAAAAATATTAATATATATGAAGAAATGAAAATTCAACAAGATGTAAATTTCATTAGCAACAATCGGTAAAAATTAATTCAATGGAAATTAAATCAGCAGCAAACAAATCAGCTAGAGAATGTCAGCAATATACAAATTGTTGCAATTAATTTATAATTTTATTTCGCCAATAATTATCAATATCAAACTTTGGAGAAACCTAGAGACAATTTGTAGATTAATCAAACATATGCCATATCTTCTTTTCATTAGAACATGGATCAACAATTCAAAGTCTACAATAATACAAATCTACATACATCTAAAATATCTATTTTGGACAATGCGCAAAATTCTTCAAGTAGGGAAATTTTTAGGTACATAAATTCAAATTCTTATTTTTCCCTCTACCATATCTTTTTGGTAATTGCAATTAATTAAATAATTCTTCAACAATATATTTTTACACCATTGTAATTTTAGAAAATAGAGAAATTGTCACTAATAATGAATTGCTAGTTAATTCTAGTTTGGATGGAGAAAATTTAACTATCCATACTCTCAACAGTTCTGGAAATTCTCTTCATGCATCTAATTTTTGCCTGGTTTCAATTTACCATATTCATAGGAAATGAATACTAATGAAATCAATTTGAAAATTGAGAATATTGAGTCTCTTCATTCTTCGGAATAATTTTTCAAATTTCCATAATTCCAATTCTTTAAATCAATCTAGGTTTGAAGAGAAAGAAAACACCATCAGAGAAATCGTTCCACTATTTTCTCATCTTCAAGCTGCCATACAATTTAATGATTTTAGTTTTGAGGAATCCACTCCTATTTATGATTCTTACGATGATGAAGTTTCATTTTCTAATCATGAGATTGAAATGTTCTCATTTCCACAAGTTGATGCTAACAATAAATTTTATTTCATTTTCTCTATTGGCACTTGTGGGAAGGAATTTTTTGCAAGTAAATCCCAACTGTGTTATACCATTATTTGTAACATTAATGTAAATTAAATTCGACTATGTCTTCATTTTTCTCGGTTTGACTTTATGTTTCTTTCAAATTTCACTTTTGAATTTATGAAAACACTACATTGACACTTGACAATTATAACTCTAGACTCTCATCAAGTGCATTAATGAGCGCATATGAAAATCAATTCCAGAATTTCAAGCATGAACATCAACTACTTCTTATTTTGAAATTTTATTTGATGATCATGTTTGGCCAATTTATGTTTGATTTTCAAATGAGTTCTTCGCAAACTCAAGTACTTGAGAAGGTATCATTACATTCTGGCCAACAAGAGAAGAATTATTTTCATGCCCTTTCTTTTGCACATGATACACAAGCATCAACATTTGGAGATCCATCATTTGAAGATGTTATGTTTTATACTTTGAATTCCTTTCAATCATTAGCAGAAATACATGTTGATTTTTATGATCCTGTAGGCATATGGTCGGAAGAATTTTAAAGGTAATAATTTTGTAAATAAATTTATTTTGTTGAACTTGTTAGCTGTACATAGTAGGCTTAATTTTTATTTTGATAATCTCGTTGCAATTTTATTTTTGTTTCTAATTTTTGATATTTTTATATGTGCAAAAATAAAATTGAGAGAATGGTTACAATGGAAGTATGATTTCACCTAATTTCATTATACTCTTTAAATTAGGATTAGGAATAGATTAGTTTAGATTCCTTTCTTGTTTGTATTTATTTCAATATTGCATATTTTTAATAAACATGTAATGAGCCTATGATGCTTCCTTGTTATTTACTCCATTCTCTAACAAAGAGTGTTCAAAAAGTATGCTTGCTTAAATTACACTTACACTGCGCTTGCTTATTCTTCTTGGTGAAGCTTCATCACATTGTTGAAATTTCTATTTGCAAAGAAAATCAGGAATGGTGAAGTTCCAAAGAATATTTACAATCAGGCGCTCTTGAGAATTCCAATTTTCAATTCACAAAGCATTTAAATATGGTCACTTTTCCCACTCTTGTCCCTCAATGTTATTATGAAGTAAATGCAAATCAATAGCTCATTACTTAGCAGTTAATTTAAATTAAATAAGTAGATGATGTTGGAACATATGCAAAATCGAAGATAATACACAGGAGAATGTTGAGATCTATAAGGTAAATTTACAATTAGACTCTTCCAGGTATGCATAAGACATGTTCATTTTCATCTATTTTTAATTTTCTCTTTTTCATAGTTTACTTCTTATTTTTGTTTTGCTTCTTTTGTAGGTCTTCCTTGGCTTGATTTAGAGACTTAGAAAATTTAATTAGCGTTAGAAAAAAGCAAGCAACTAGCATATTTAAAGTCACAAACATGTTTAGGGAAGTATTTCTTTTTCATCAGAATGAGTAATTTTTTGCTCTACATTTCCTTCTCTTTCCAAGAATTGTGAGATGAGTCACCATCATATTTTTTGTTTCTCATACTAGATGAATTTTAAATGAAATGCTTGACTTTTCTCATTTTAATTTGTCACAAGCCCGTAGTTTCCTACATTTCAAATACTAAACTAAAGAGCCTACAAGCAAAGGAAATTTCAATTCTTGCAGTAGTTTAAAAATGATCATATCCAATATTTTACCTATGCCCATTCTTAAAATTACATTTGTCGGGTTGAGTTGAGCCTTTGCACTAGACTTGTTCATATTACATCCACTTTAGTTACATTTCCTTCCTGCAAGATGATTCATAGCCTTCTTACTTGCAAATCTCAAAATATCAGACCTTTGATTCTCGTCTTGTTTTTAAAAATAATTCTTACGAGATTATTTTGCTTGAAACTCTAGACCTTCATGCTTATCACACTCTCAAGTTTGTATTATATCAGAAGCATTTTAAAACACATTCTAAAATTTTCCTCCTTGAGATCCATGTGGCCTATTTTATTTCTCTGCTTGAATTCTTCAGTCTCAGAATCTTGTAAATTTATATTAAATTATTATTGTATTAGAGTTTCTAATTTTATGTTTATATCCAATAGTAATCTCGGGCTTCCTTTTTATCGTAACTCTTATTTAAAAAATTTACAGGAAATATTCTTTGAATCCTCCTCTTATCTCAGAACCTCAAGATATCATATTGTTCTCGAGATTTCATTTTCACCTCTTTCCATCTCAAAACCTTGGCATATAGGATTGTTGCAATCTCGTAAGTTAATTTGAATTTTCTCTGATATCTTTATCCCAAGATCTTACATGGTACCTTTCACATGGTTTTAAAGCGATCTCATAGGCTTTTGGTTAACTCACCCATTACTACACAGTTTGACTTATCATTATGCTCACATGGGTACCTATTTGATTATCTATGTATCTTTATGCTATATGCAATCGTGACTTCCATGTTAGCCTAGTATTCAAGAGCTTGGATTTATTTGTAATTATAATTTCGTCAAACCTCGAAGCATTCATTCCTTGGGATGACTAAGTGACTTCAAGGATATACATTCTTCGTGGTGTATACATATGGATCTTATCGTTGTGCCTTCATTAGACATACATCCTCACATGCATTTTTGGGCCTCTTTTTACTCTTCATTGCAACCTTCTCGGATAATGAAAAACTCATCACTAGTGACTCACTCACATTTTTGTCTTCATTTTTCTACTGGATTAATCTCATCAAGGCACTACTGAGCAGACACTCTTAAGCATTCATTATGTTAATAATTGGTAAGCAAACAAGAGATATACATAGGTAATGGGTCACTGATCAATTTTTGTTTTCGATTTTTGCTTTTATATATCACTCCATATTTATCATGCAAAGATTCAAGTTCTCTCCATATGCACATAAGTGCTACATAGGTTGGGAATCAGTCTTGATTTTTGAGATTTTATGAAAAACTTGGAGTTGATATGAAATCTGAAAAACAAAGAGAACAATTGTTGTTGCAATTCATAGAGAAGAACATCTTCATTTTCATTTCTGATGAACTTTATTTACTTCATATTCCTTGTACATCAAACATTCTTTTTTGAGATTTACTGCTCACTTTAGTTTAGATTTAATAAGTGATAATTTTGGGCCAATGAAAACTTCAAAGAGTATGAATTTTCATGTTTCTAATTGCAATCAAAAGAAGAGGTTATCTTTTGTTGGAGAAAATCGATATCTTTCAAGTAAAATTTTAATGAAATTGTTCAAAAGGTAAGTCTCATATTCCCATTTTTATCATTTCCTATTTCTTTGCATTTTTTATCCAGCTTTGTTTTTAGTTTTGCTGATATGAACCTCTATTTTGTAGGTCTTCAAGAATTTCTTCACATCACTACCCACTCATATTTGGCACGCATTCTCCTTGTTGATTTGGTTTCAAGTTTTCGAAGATCATTTACAATTTTCACCAAGTCATCTAAATTGGGGAGTCCCTAAACTTTCAATTTGTTTCAAAAGCGTAGATTTTCATTAAAAGAATTATTAAGATGTTCTTATGCATTCTTGATTTTGAAACCAAACATTTGCAAAGGGTAGAAACCTCTCATTTGGGTGCATTATACTTCATGAATGCTATTCACTTTATGGTTTAAGAGCCTAATTGCTTATAACTCAACAAGGTAAAAAAAATAAAATATCAACATAAGATGAACACGCATGCTTGTCGTATTTTACTCTTTGGTTGAGACATTTTTATAGTTAGTCTTGTTGGCTTTGTCATTTTAATTTGGGATTTTATTTCATTTTTCCTTTCCTCATTTGACATTTTTGGAGTATGTGTTGAAATTGGCAACAAGAAATGCTAAAAATAGAAGTGCTAAAAATAGCAGTTTGGGTACCAGTGCTGGATTAAGCAATAGGGAATGAAAAATGGAAGTGTTAAAAATAGAAGTTCTATTTTTAGCAGTTCAGTGTGGATTCCTATTTTAGTCAGTCCCTGGACTAGAAATAGGAAGTAAAATTCGAATTTGATATTAACAACAGAGTGTAAATTAATTAATTAATTCAGTTTGAGTTAATTAGTTAAGGAATTATGAACTTGAAGTTTATATGGGGACATGCAACAGTTTCTCCTTTGATTAAGGGATTTAACCATCAATTAAAGAATGAGGATGAGTTGTAATTAGTTGGCTCAGTTAATTGAGTCAAGTCCAATTAGATTAATGTAACAATTTGTTAAATTAATGAGATTCAGTTTGTTAATGCTTGCATGCATGTAACAACTGGTATTTTTAGATAACTGAAGATTCACTCATGGATAACTCATGCATGTCAGTTCATACAGATACCCAGTTGAGATCGGATGGAGGGAGAGTGTACTATCAGTTGCTAGGATATTCCTTGGTGAATATTCCTTGCATGTAGAAGGAATATTATTCCTTATGGATTGCGTAGTTGGACCTGAGGTTACAACAGGTATGATGTGGCCAATTCACACATGTTATGACATTGGACCCTAATCAAAATTGTGCAAGGAAATAGGAGCTTGGAGGACTTGCGTAGACTATATATTTAGGCCTAGGTAGTCCATGAGTTTTACCATCAGAGTACATGGAGAGCAGGATAGCTTTTGAGATGATTCTTTTTGTATGTTTTTGAGGATTTCCACTTGATTGATAATATAGAGATCGGGTTTTAGGTTGGTGCTTTCCTCAGGTTATATATTCTGTGTTATGGTTGATTACTTCTCATTCTCAGTTATATATGTTCATGCTTGATGTTGCTCATGTTCAATTAAGCTTCTGCAAAGTTTATGGTACATGTAGATCTAGTATTATGCTTTAGTACATTGCATATATCAGTTTGATCTGCAGGTGAAATTTCTACATGATATCAGTGAGCTAGCTGATTTGTAGAGAAAATTCTACATGGTATCAGAGCACAGGTGATCAACGAAGAACAATATACAAGAAGGGAGGAGTTGAAGTTTGTGGTTTTTGAATATTGAATTGAGTTCTTATCACATCTATTTCACCGATGGTGTTCTATGGTTTGAGACTCGAATATGCCCTTGATGGCAGTTCGAATTATATAGCTTGGAGGGATCGCATGGAGACAGTATTAGGAGATAATGGCCTTAAGGACTTCATTGATCAAGAAGTCTAGACGCCAACTGATGCTACTCAATTGGTGGAATGGAAAAGTGTGTGGCTAGAGCAAGGAGAATCCTCCAGGAGGGAGTTCAAGTTCACATTGTCTTAAGCCTCCATGGGAAGGAGATTTAGTTTTCGATGTGGAAAAAATTGAAAGATCTTTATCAGAATAGCATTGATCAGAGGAAGCTATAACTGAAGGACAAACTTCGAAAGATCAAGTGTGAAAAGGATGACACGATCTCTATGTATCTGAACAAGCTCACCTCATGCAGGGATGAGCTTGGAAGTGTAGGGATTGTGACAACTAATGATGACATGGTGAGTCTTGCACTTCTCGGTCTTCCTAAGCGCTGGCATAGCTACCAGGACTTGGTTAATGGAAGAGAGAAACTGTCAGATTGGGAACGACTTTGGCCGGATTTGATGCAAGAGGAGATAAGAAGAAGCACCAAAGATGGTTCTTCATCCATGGACAATGAAGAAAATTGTGCCTTAGCGAGTAAGGCGAAGAAGGGGAAGGAGAAGGTTTCTCTTTCCAAGTCTAGTTCTTCCCATGGTGGGAAGAAGTTTGACAAATCGAAAGTGAGATGCTTTCGTTGTCATGAGGTGGGCCATTTAGTTACAAATTGTCCACTGAGGAAATCCAAGAAGGGATCCGGGGAAGGATCTGAAGGTGAGGCACTTGCTTCACAGTTCGAGTTGTATTTCACACTCTTTGCATGCATGGTTTCATCCATGGTGGGAAGTGGTTGGTTTATTGACATTGGAGCTTATTTCCACATGACCGGTGACAAGAGTCTGTTTAGTACTTTGGAGGAGAAAGATCTCCAGATACTCATAGCGATGGGTAATGATGAAAAGTATAGTGTCTTAGGTGTAGGCACAGTTATTTTTCAGAAGGAGCATGGAGCTCGCCTTACCTTGACCAATGTCAAGTATGTACCAGGACTAAAGAGAAACTTGGTGTCGATCGTGATGCTAGAAGACAGAGGCTATGATGTAGTCTTCAGTAAGGGAAAGGTTTTCCTTAGACACATCATCACTAGACAGGTGAAGCAGATCGGTTCACGGGTCAAGAACCTGTATGCTTTTAAGGTTCAAGATGCATGCAAAGCCTTGAGTATCAAGGAAACTAATGGGGACTTGGTCGTTGAGAGGGAGAGTGTATTACCTCTCAACATGCAGCACCAAAATAAGTCTCAGACGATTGTGGAGGAGCCACGATTGGTGCAGCAGCTTCAGGAGGTTGTGGAGCAGCCATAACAGGGGAAGCTGAGTGGAGATCGAGTAGAGACATCTACTCATGCAGAGACCTCTAGTAGGGGGAAACTTCGAGCTAGGTGGGCAGAGAGATCACATGCAGCCATACCTCTAGGTAGGAGGTGGGGTGATGTGGAGTGATCATCCCACGGAGGCTGATATGGGGGTAGGATCCTTGAGGTACCCAACCTCTTTGATTTGAATTTGCTACAGGAGCCCCAATGAGGAATAACAGGATTAACTGATTGGGTAGAGATAGATGCAGATGAAGCGGTAGAGAGAGCTACAATGTAGGGAATCCCAGGACATCGTAGAGCTAGCAGGTTGCAGCAATGTGAGAGACACAAGTGTGTTGCACTAGTGCAGGGTAACATAGAGAGGTGTGCAATGGTGTGAGATGCATGGAGATGTTGCAGTAATGTAGAGGTCAGAGAGGGAGCACTTGTCAGTAGTAGGTAGAGCTTCAACATCAGAGTATGTTTCTAGCCCAACAGAGAGGTCATTTAGGAGTTTTTTTTGTTCCGAGAGTTGTTGGGGCAACCACACTTGGTAGAAGTGTTACATGCAGAACATTCCGAAGGTCCCATCCGAAAATAGTTCAAGCCTTTTTATGTCCCATCCTCCCCAACGTTTTGGAAATGCTATTCTATCCCATTTGACCCAAGCAAAAATTTTCCCGGGTTGATTACCCTTCCATAAAAATCTACAACATATACTTTGGAGTCTGTTCAGAATGCCTTTCGGTATCCAAGCTAGAGTCATCCAGAAAACAGGTGTGGCCTCGATAATTGCCTTTATGAGAATTAATCTGTCGGCCCGGGAAAGGTATTTATGGTACCAGATCTGTAAGCGTTTTTCCACTTTTGCAATAAGCCACGTCCAATATGCAATCCTATATCCAAGAGGCTTTAGTCGGAAGCTAGGTATTTAAGCCCGTCTTCCAGGTTGAGTGCAAAGAAGGGAAAGCACTGGGTAGTGTAAATGGTCTCATGCTGAGAGCAACCGATTATGGTAATTGTAGATTTACCCTCATTAATCATCATCATGGTTTCCTGTTGAAAGAGTTTGAAAATATTATGTAGAACTGTGGAGTCGCCAATGCTACCATTTAAGAAGATCAGGATGTCATCAACAAACAAGAGATGGGTCAAATAGAAGTTCTCTGTAATCTTAATGCCAACCAACTAATTTTTGTTCCGGGCAGCAATGATGGATCTGCTTAGGCCTTCCATTATTAATAAAAAAATTAGAGGGGAGAGAGGGCAACCATGCCTGAGTGCTCTCTCAGATAGGAAGAAAGGAGTAGCTTCCCCATTAAGTAAGACACTGTAAGATACATCCTTAATGCAGATCATAATCCATTTGATGTATGTGAAAGGGAAACCTAGATGAGTCAATATTAATTTGATATAGAGCCAATTAGCTCTATCAAAGGCCTTGGATAGGTCCATCTTTAAGATCATGCCCTTTTGCTTCTTTGTCTGCAGAGTGTGGAGCAGTTCCTGTGTAGTGGCAATCGCCTCATGTATCTGTCGATGCTATAGAAAAGAAAATTGCTCAGGAGATATATGCCTAGACAGTATGGGCTTTAGTCTATTTGCAATAATCTTAGCAATAATTTTATACAGACAGTTACAAAGGGAGATGGGTCTGAAATCATTAAAGGAGGTAGGGGAATCAGGTTTCGGAATGAGGGCAATAATAGTGGATTTGATGGCCGAGGGGATATTGCCACTTCTTCTACAATCCTCCATGATCCTGAGTAAATCATCCCCCAGGATTTCAAAGAAAGCAATATAGAATTCGATGGTCCACCCATCAGGTCCAGGGCTCTTATCCTTCTTAAACCATTTAATGGTGGCCTCAAGTTATTCCTTCGACACTGCCATCGTCATATTCTTCGAGTCCTCCTGTTCTACAAATCTAGGAAAGAGTTCTGCAACCTGCATTATCTCCAGGATGTTCACCTCACAAGGCGCCTTGTAGATGGACTTGAAGTGATCATTGGCGAGCCTAGCCAAACCCTGCTGATCTGATACCACTTGGCCCTGATCGTTTTGAAGCTCCCAGATAGTGTTAATGGCTTTCCTTCCATTAGAAAATTTATGATAGAACTTAGTATTGTTGTCACCTTCAGCCAGCCAGATAGCCCTGCTTCTGAGGCACCAGCTCTCCTCTCTTTCCTTCAGAATTTGGGAGCGTTTTGAGACAAGGGTAGTGTATAGGTCCTTGTTTGCTGGTGATAGAAAGGTACCATTGGATGAGTCCTCATATGTGGCAATGGCTCATTCTGCTTCCTTCAACATATTATCATCATATAACCATTTCTGATGTGCCCAGTTTCTGGAGATCCTCTTAAGTTCAGACAGCTTCCTAATAAAACCAGCAGTGTGATCTTCCCGTCCAATATGGGATTGGTTCTCCAATATTCAGATACCAGTTGTAGATAGGAGGGGTCCTTGAGCCAGGAGGCATTGAATTTGAAGGGGCTTTTAATCTTCGGGATGTTATCTGACAGTTCCAAAAATATGGGCCGATGGTCAGATATGCCTCCAGAGCCTACCCACTGCCGGGGGTGGAGGGTAAGGAAGACTTCTTTGATAAGAAATCTGTCTAGCCTTCTAGCAAGACTGTGATCGCCGCTTCTGTTATTTGTCCAAGTATACTGGATTCTGACAGGAGGAATTTCAACCCATTGATGCTCTTCGAGTAAGGTAGAGATCGTGTTGGAAAGGCTCTCCACCTGGGCCAAGTGACCCCAGGATTCACAGTATCCCAACGAGAAGTTCAAGTCCCCTCCCAGGATGATATTATCAGCCCGAAATAATTCGGAGTCGAGCAGGGTCCTCCAAAATGTTTCCCTCTCCACACAAGGGCCATATACATTAATGATACAGATATCAGATCCAAGAGAGTGGGCGAATAAGTCCATACCAATAAAACCTCTGCCTCCCCAAGAATTCCAGAGCACCATAGATTTGTTACAGAAACCAATAGCAGTACCTCCCGATCTCCCAGATGCATCCATGGCATGAAAGGTCCAATTCGGCAGCCAAGAGTTGAGAATAGGAATGAGGGAGGCAGCCGAGCAGAGGGTTTCTTGTAAGAAAATTATATCCAACTCGGTCGAAGTGAGCAGTCTTCTGAGGGCTAGTTTTTTGGGGGGGCTAGCAACCCCTCGGCAATTGAAAGATAAGAATTTCATGGAGGGTGAGGCTGAGGGCCGTCCCTTGCTCTAAGGGCCCTGTCAATGGTTTTTTGTCGCCCAAGGGCAACTTCTTCACCCGCAGTGTGTCTGGCTTTAGTGAGCTGAGAGGGGCGTCCCCTAGACGATTTATGGGAAGCCGGGGGGCAAATAGGGTCAATACCAATCGCATCTACACCCTTATCCTTAGTTCTGGAGTGGAGAGGGTACTGGGGGGTAATAGGGGGTGAGAGGGGGGGGATAGAAGGGGAGGAGGAGGATATCAGGGATGGGATGCAGGGGGATGGAAAGGGGGAGGGAAGGGGAAGGGAGCATAGGAGAGAGGATGAAGGGATAAAGCCCAGGGAAATCAGGGGCACAGGAAAGATCGATGAAGGGACGAAAGGGGGGGAGGTACCCATGCAAGAGAGATATGCAATAACATGAGATAATCCAGTGACAAAAGGAGGGGCAGGGAATAACATACCCACAGTCGAGGTGATGTCCCTTGTTGTACCAGAGCTCGATGGAGGCGGAGGCGAGGAAGGAATGGAGTTTGCTAGTCGCTTGTCTGATGCTGCTTTTTCAGGGGTACTCTGAGTATCCCTTGGTTTTTCAGGTACAAATTCATCCTTGTGCTGAGTGGGGCTCCCTCCCGTCTGCTCAGTCTCCTGTCTCAGCTCAAAACCCCTATTCTTATGCAAGAGAGGGAAATCCTTGTATAAGTGCCCTACTTTATGGCATCTGCGGCAACGATATGGGATGCCTTCATAATCGATAAGCTGTTTTCGGAATGTGTCCCTCCACTGGATGGTGATGAATTCCTGAAGTCCTCCTCTTGTGTCAATATTGATTAGGATGTGAGCGTATGCCATCATACCCATGTGAAGGTAGGACTTGTCATACTCCATGTAGGTTCCAATAGCATTTTCGATCCATCTGAAGATGTCCTCAAACCAGTATTGTAATGGGAGACCCGGAAGCCGAATCCATACAGGCCCTATACCAATCTGTTCAGTCTCAGGATCGAAGAGGGGCGTCCAATGTTTCAGCAGAACCAGGGCATGCTCGAAGTGCCAGTAGGAGGATAGTACCTAATTAGTGTGATTGGAACGAGCGAATCTCAAAGCGAACCATCCCCTCACAAACGTCTGCACGAATTGGATGTCAACCAGATGGTGACCCCATACCTCTGCTGCCCAGTTCTTCAGTTGGGCGGCAGAGTAATTCCTTCCGCTGATGCGACCAACCAAGACTCTGTCCGCAAAATCCATAGCTTCTCCCCACTGAATGTCCTCTTCTAATCTCAGGAAGATTTCATCTGCCTTAGATTTGAAGCACTTGTACTTCTTCTTGGTCCCTTGAGGGGGAGGTGGATGCGATGCCCTGCTAGGAGGAGGGTCCGAAGACTCAAGGGGAGGGCAAGGGTTTGACGAGGAGGGGGGAAGACCATCAGCCGAAAGATGTAAGGTACCGGCGAGAGGTGGGACAATGGAAAAACAACCAGAAGGGGGAGCAAGGGTAGACTGAAAGTGCGAAACGACAGAAACCTCGGTCACCGGTGGGAGAACTCGGGAGATAGAGCCAGTGGTAGGGGGGTCTAAACCAAGGTTAGGGTTTAGGCAGGCAGAAACGAGTCCGAGTGATGACAGGGATGCCGAAGGGGTAGATAACGAAGGCTAGGTAGGAGGATCGTTCGGCAGGACCATAGGGGGCCGGGAGGGTTCAGCCAAAGAGTAGCCAGAGCTGAATAGGCTTGCTGATGTGGGAAAGGAGGAACGCCATATGGAAACCCCCTCCAGCGGGTCTTCGGAGTAATACACGGCATATAGATCTTCCATGTCGACAACTGCACCTTGAAACGGAGGACACCTCGTAATCGCAGGAAAACGGAGAACAGAAAATCCCGGACCGGTCAACCAGGTAACAAGAATAGACCGTGAGAAGAGGTGGTCAGTAATGGAAAAACCCCCGAGAAATACGTTCAGGACAATAGCCACCGGTGAAGCGAAAACTGTATCAGGTAGAAAGCTGAAGGTGAAATGAGTGAAAGTGACAGAGAAGGTTACAGCGGCCGTCCATGGAATAACCACTACAGAAACAAAACACTAACCGAAACCCTCTTGCGCAGTCTCCATTCTTCACTCATTAAGAAATTTGATTAACTGAACTCATATGGGAGTCAACATTATGGAAGTATTATGTCCATTTTCTTATGTATCTTTTACCATCCCACCTCTTTCACTCAGCTACATCATAAACATAGTTTGCAAATGTTCTTATAAAAAGGGTCATTAAAAGGGGAAGCATGTGAAGTATGAGAAAACCCGTTGGGGCTATGGACACTCACTGGAAGCTGGGCCATACTTGTATGGAATGAAAGAAAACTTCACCGGGGTACTTACCAGGCTTGCTGGCAACAGAGAAATGTGATAGACCATTCATATCGATGGATATATGCTTTATAGAAAAAAAAAAAACTCTCTATATGTACCTTATTCTATCACTCTGTTGATAGTGCTGGACCCGCCAACATTCAGGGGATCCCCCCGATATGAAGTCTCAATCAAACCTAACATTGTTTGGTGTAGGAGTCCCATAATGTATAAAGACTCGGTTGCAAAATCCTTAGAGATTTTCCTTGGCTCTAGCCGTTAGCACAAGAGAGTGATGCAATGGTATCTTCGAAAAGCAAGGTGAGTGCACTTAGTGAGTGTGCAATGCAACTGTGTCTAGGTCCTCTTACTACAAAAGGGGAAAGAAAATTGAGCCTCTAAGTGAGAGGTAATAGTACCACCTAGGAAGAGACACATATGAACCAAAAATACATGTCCAACATCCAATGGAATAGTCCATAGTGGATGTGACAGTCGTTACATCCAATGAACAAGGGAAGATCCATCTAACATCCAACAAAATAAGCCACAACGGATGTGATGATTGTTATAACCAATACACGAAGAAGGATATGTCTAGTATCTTGTGGAATAATCCACAAGGATGTAACAATGGTAGTAGCCATTACAACATATTCTCAACAAGATAAACATTAAAATAACCAAAATAGTTCAACTATCTTAGTACATGTGAAAGAAAACATGAAATACAAACGTCCACATAATAGTCTTACAAACATTTATAAGTCATGCATGAGGAACGTGTTGGCCTTAAAATGCTTCTGTATTTAAGAAAAAATTCGAAGACACATATTTACATTGTACATCACTAGCCCCAGTAGTGGAACATTGGAGCCACTCCTTTCTCCTTAAATAACTAGCTAGTCTCTCTAATGCCTTGCGGGAGGAGCCAAGGTGAAAATTCCTTTGCTTATATAATGAGGGGGTATATATAACCAAGGGGTGATTCTTACCCCTTGTGACTCTTTGACTACCCTCATGACTGTTCAGCTTCTTGTGACTTTTCAACTTACATGACTCTTCATATTCATGTGTGTCCATTGGACTTCCACTTTACAATACATTTGGTTTACAATATACATGGCCCACAATAGTGATGTGGCATATAACAACTCATGACACGACTTGAAATGAAAATGCTAACATGGAATGACTTAATGATGTGGCAATGTCAAGTCGCTATTGCTGCTAAGTGATGGATGTGTTCTTGGATATGCTTTCTCTTCTCCTCCACATAGCTTGATGATGTGAGGTATTCAATGATATTTGGTTTTGGAAGGTGGTTGTACACTTGTGTTCATTTTTCTTGTTCTTGGTAGGTCCACTCATCCTTTTAGCTACAAGTGAGTCTTTAGGCATGCGTCCCTCCTCCGTCTCCTTCTTCATCATCTTACCATGACTTGACAGTGTACATGTTCCTACAATTCATTCATGATGGGACAACATCAATCCAAAAACTCCCTAATCTAAGATGATGCATTATTATCCACGAACTGAGCCTGTGACAAGTGACAGGTTGGGAGAGAGGGCCCAGTAACTACACATTGTGTAGTTCAAGTTAATAGGGAGAGGGCTTGATCACTGACATTACATAGAACACAACTCAAGCTTGGATGAGGAACTTTTTAGCATATTCCCCACTGGGGAAAGAAATTGTGCAGTGGCCATTGGGATTCAGGATTGTGAAGTTTAGGCTGGTAGTGTATGATGGAGGATGAGGCCATGAGGGTTTAATTTTGCACAAATTTCAAAGTCAAGGGATACTGGGAAGAAAAGAGACCTGGAGGACAAATCTGTGCAGTTCTTGAGATTAGTGGACTCCAGATGATGGAGGGCATTGGAGGACACCTCTACATAGTTATGGAGGCTAAGGGAGGTTGGGTTCTTTGTACATTGTGGGGTTCTATCAGATAAGGGGGAAATATTGAGGAATGAAAGTGCGAAGCACGCATTTCAACCCAGACTAGAGGAAATTCTGTGCAATTCTAGGGGCCAAGGAAGGTTGTTGGGCTCTAGAATTGCACAGTACAAATACCCTGGAGAAAAATGATTATGCACTACACAATTCCATGAAGAAAGGTCAATACACTAAGGGATAAGACTGCATAGTGCGCAGTTCAGTCAGGGCATGGTGAAGCTAAGCTACCTAGTCGGGAAGACTTTCATAAAAATGGCTAAGTGCAGGAGGAAGATTGACTTGTGATGAAATTGAAATCGTGATCACACACTTAGCATACTTTGATGAAATGAAAACATAGACCACAAGATCAACAAAAAAAAAATTCCCTCTGTGTGACTGTCTCATGACAAGAAGTAGCAAGTGTGACACTTGAGATAGACTTGAGGACAACTGTGATGACACTTGTGCGACAGTTCTCAAGACTTTGTGTATGAGTGTGACAAATGTTTAAATGGCTAGGAAAACTCATATACACAAAGAAAAACCTTAAAAAACACCTTAAAAGGTCCGTAAACATGGAAAAATAGTCAAACATGCCAAAATACGACATCTAATACAACAAACGAAGGAGTTCAAAGAACTTTTGGAAAGCTCGTGAAATGAGCTTAAGTGTTTGCATCAATCAAGGGAAATACCAAGGAAGGCTCTAAAATTTGAGTGCAAGCCAAAATTTTGGAGGATCTTGGAGCTGCTACAACACACTCATACAAGGTAATCTTAAATATTAAATATTCCCCAAAATTTGGATTCATGGTCTTAGACTTAGTTTGCTTTAAGTACTTATCTTTTTGACTTTATACATCTTGATCCATTAATGTGGGACCCATGGGAAATGTTTTACTATTTGACGATTAATATAATTCCTCACTTTTAACCTTTAGGTAAAGTTAATATCATTACCTTTAACTAGAAATAATGGGTTCTTCCTCGTGCGCGACATTTTTGCGACATTTTTATTTTCTTTATATTTCCATTATGATTGCTTCATTGCGTTTGATTTTTCATTATATTTCCATTAGTTCTTATTTCATCTCATTTGGAAGCATGGTGTGTAAACGATGCTCATCCAAAGTTTGGTGATTTTTTCTGCGTTGGCTAAGAGATGTAGAAAATGTATATTATTTTAATATTTGTAAATTAATTACTTTCAAATTGTAAATATTGATTTTTATTGATTTTTAATTGATTTTTTTTTTTTTTATTGTTCTACAGAACCACCATAGCAAAAAACTATTATATATATACATTTAAAAAAAATCTTGGATCTCAATGTCAGAGGGTCTTTCTAATTTCAATTTTAACAAAAGTTATGAAATCCAAAATCTTGAAAATCTCAATATAAAATAACGACTATATTTTTTGGTGGTCAAGAATCACATTTAACAGTGGTTATAGTTTATATGAGGGAAGGAGGTCCCGCCTCACCTCACCTCATTTCGGAGCTTTAAATTTTGTAACTTCTTTTTTAAAAAGTCCCAAAATCCAAACCCCCGAGCTTCACCACTTCATTTCTCACACCTTATAGGGGAGAGATGTCTAATGTTGTGCAGGGACCAGTAATTGATATAGTACCGGTCCCACCAAACCACCAGAAATTGAGACTTTTGCAACCAATATTTAAACAAAAATAAATAACATTAAGTGAAAATAAGTTTGAATTTATGTCCAAAGTTTCCGAAAACATTGACTAGGCCCACAACCGTCCATAAATAGTATCTTAATACTTAAGAGTACAAACCATATTGACCCAACTAGAAAACAAATAAAACCATAAATCCTTCCAAAATGGTCTATTCTAGAAGTACAAAGTAGGAGTCACTTCAACCCCCAGTCAGCAAAACTGAAGCTATGTATTCCAAATAAATATCCATACCTGCATATAGCAAAAGTGAATGTATGTCAGCCATAACCGTTGTGTTGTTCAACATTTAAAACTCCCGTGTTCAATAAATGACACCCAACCCAATAACTTCAATAAATGACACCCAACCCAATTACTTCAATAAATGACACCCAACCCATTCTATTTCTCATTAAAACAGATCAAAGCACATGGATCAACAAATAAAAAATTCCCAACCATTGGATCACATCAAATTAAATCTAGATCACACATTCAAAATGAAGCCATTGCAATCCATGTCCATCCTTACCACAAATTAAATTCAAGTGCAAAAAACTATAAATGAAGTTCAACCACTGTTGAAGTTGCATGTTATGCTTTCAAACTATTCACCAACCTTGGAGACAAAACATCATAGAACATTTGACAGTTTATCCAGGTTAGTTATTTCAATCACAACACATTTTTCTTAAAGTTCTATTTTCATTTCTCACAGTTTTTTATTTCAGTTCTTACAATTTCATTTTTCTTACAGTTCTATTTTCATTTCTCACAAGTTTTTTATTTCATTGCTTACAGTTTCATTTTTCTTACAGTTCTATTTTCATTTCTCACAGTTTTTTATTTCAGTTCTTACAGTTTCATTTTCATGAAAATATATATTTTTTCTATTTTTCTATATTCTGAAAAAGAACAGAACCTATGAGAAATTAATCGTGTGCTGAATATTTGAATGAAATGTTATGTATTCCTAAAAAAAATCTGAAGTATTACAATTAGATTGAACTTGGTCAATTAATGTGCTCATCATTCCCTTCAATATGTTCTTAGGTTGGTTATGGTAACTCAGACCATTACTATTGGCAGAGGCTAGAATATATGAAAACACCAAGACAAGCCTACAATACTGACACTAGCAATCCTGGATCAAATCTTGCAGGAGAAACTTCTACGCTAAGGTAGTCAGTCATCCCTCACACAAAAGATTTTATATAGACTCTAGGAAACTAAGGTATCTAACGAAAGTCTTTTCCTCATGTATATCTGCACTCATTCAATCTCTGCCTTTGAACAATTCATCTTTTCATGCCATTTCTTAGTCAATTGAAAATAATATATCCCCATCACATATTTTCAATAATCCACAATACCCATAGGATCTCTATCATCCACTTATGCACTAAAAGCATCCTCATTAGAAGAATCACTTGGGCCTCTCACTCTGACATTACACTGTGGGTGAAGACACTTAGTTGCCATAACTGAATCCTATGGATAGAATCTCCCTTGGGAACTACAGGATCTATTGAAAGTGATATTGAGAGCTAGTCACTGTTACACCCATTGATGAGGATCCAATATAAAATACAGACGTCAAAGCATTAGAAACATGCTGCTAATCAAAGCGCTCTTATAACTGGAAATTAGAACTTCCTTGTAAACAAACCTAGTACAACTAGAGACCCGAGAAAATTGATTCAATTACATGGCAGGCATGATACAACGTTCTTACCTTTCTACCTTATTGATAGCCTTTGGGGACCCACTAAAACCCCACATTATTTTCATAAAAAAGCTCAAGAATGCCCCTAAATGAATAGGAACAACCCGTAAGGGACTGATAAAAAAAATAGCCTAATCTTCTGAAAAGAAGTCATGCTTTGGCTTCATTTCTTCAAAAATCATAAGCATTCCCAGGACCAAGCTCCTTGAGACATTAAATCAAATGCTGGGCATGAAAGCCGAAATCCTAATCAAGGAGAAGTCCTGCTTTGGCTTCATTTCTTCAAAAATCATAAGCATTCCCAGGACCAAGCTCCTTGAGACATTAAATCAAATGTTGGGCATGAAAGCTGAAATCCTAATCAAGGAGTTAGTAACAACAAAGAGTCTCTCTGTGTATTTTGTGAACCCGCAAAGAGTCTTCTTGAAGATCGAAGAACAGACCTAGAACAAACCTAGAAGGCATTATGCAAGTCCACTTGGTGAGACAACGAGGGCTATGAATGAATTTAATTGTGATAACAAACAGGAGTCTAAACAAATTAATTCAAACAACAGTAACTACCAGATCTTCTCATAGTACTAGAAGAAGGTGGAAATCAATAATAGTTTTCCAAGTACAAATACAATCATGGTATTTTAAGTGTAAAGACAAGTTATCAAAACAACAATCACTGATAATTTTGAAGACATACAACAAAATGATTTTGTATATTTGATTTTTCAAGGATACTAACATAATAGAAGTTTCTTATTACTCAAAAGTTCTTTTCAACTTGAAAGAAACATAAGGCAAACACTACTTGAACTACATGATCCTCCAATAGTACAACTCTCAAATACATCCTACCAAACACATGAGCCCACTCCCATCAGTGCATCCTTGAGAATACCAAATGTTGACCTCATCTTAGAGTTCATTACTTTGTAGGCAAACAACCAATCCCTTCAATATGTTCTCAGGTTGGTTATGGTAACTCAGACCATTGTTGTTGGCAGAGGCTAGAATATATGAAAACACCAAGACAAGCCTGCAATATTGACACTAGAAATCCTGGATCAAATCTTGCAGGAGAAACTTCTACTACAATGGAATTTTCTTATTACTCAAAAGTTCTTTTCAACTTGAAAGCAACATAAGGCAAACCATACTTGAAATACATGATTGAAAATGCAAGTCCACTTGGTGAGACAATGGGGGCCATGAATGAATTCAATTATGATAACAAACAGGAGTCTAAACAAACTAATTCAAACAACAATAACTACCAAATCTTCTCATAGTACCACAAGAAGGAGGAAACTGACAATAGTTTTCCAAGTAAAAATACAATCATGGTACTTTAAGTGTAAAGACAAGTTATCAAAACAACAATCACTGATAATTTTGAAGACATACAACAAAATGATTCTATAGTTTTAATTTTTCAAGGATACTAACATAGTAGAAGTTTCTTATTACTCAAAAATTCTTTTCAACTTGAAAGCAACATAAGGCAAACCCTACTTGAACTACATGATCGACAATGCAATTCCACTTGGTGAGACAATGTGGGCCATGAATGAATTCAATTGCGATAACAAACATGAGTCTAAACAAATTAGTTCAAACAATAGTAACTACCAGATCTTCTCATAGTACCAAAAGAAGGCAGAAACCGACAGTAGATTTCCAAGTACAAATAAAGTCATGGTATTTTAATTTTAAAGACAAGTTATCAAAACAAAAAACACTGATAATTTTGAAGACATACAACAAAATGATTCTACATTTTTTATTTTTCAAGGATACTAACATACATGTTGATAATTTCCTGTAATAAAGCATAAGTATTTTTGCCTTGTAGGAAAGCATAATTTATAAATATTCTTAACTAAATGCATGCAATAATTCTATGGGTTGTTGCACCTATGACAAAAGTTAGTTATGTTGCTCGTACAAGGAGAAGTGGAAGGAGAGTGACAAGGGGTGCCCAGTTGTGATGCCCATCGTCAGATGAGGACAAGACAGGTGATGTCAATGTCAACAATGCCCCAAGGAACATTGTTAAGGATGACCATGCGACTGAAGCTGATGTTCTCACACCATCACCCACAGAACCACCGTAAAAAATAGTCCAAGGGGCAAGTTCAACTAAGAAGATCAGCACTCTAAGAGGACGGAAAAAATAAGAAATGTTAGTTGTAATTAATGACATAGAGTTTAATGGATACTCAGTTTGGGCATCTACAAAAAACATGGTATTCCTCCCTCATCAATACATTATTGGATAAATGGACTAACTCATACAAAACTTAGAGGGCATCTTACATTTATGACTAATGAGGAGGAGGCCGAGGTGGTTTAGTGGTGTAAAGAGATGGCCCAATTGGGACATGGGCTAGATTTGATACAACTCAAATCCACAGTTGCTCAAATCTGTCAAGGGAGGCCAAACCCATTCAAAGATGGGTTTCCTGGTAAATCATGATGGTTTGGGTTTAAAAAAAGGCATCAAGACCTTGTATTGCGTACTGCTAAGGGCCTTGACAGAGACAGAGAATTAAATTTTCACCCTGCAGTTGTGCAGAAGTTCTATGACACTCTTTCTAGTGCTTATGATAAACATTCTTATGGAGCAGACCATATATGGAACTATGATGAAACTGGTTTATAGGAAGGGAGGAATTGTGGCATGCAGGTAATCGCCAAGAGAGGGAACCGAAATGTGCCAAAGATTTTTCCTAAGAGTAGGGAGTGGATAACTATTTTATGTTGTGTCAATGAAATTGGTACTTCAATCCCAGGATTTTATCTATTCAAATGTAAAAATCAACTAAAAAACTATATATAGAATTTTGAACCAGGTGCATGCATGGTTGCACATTCCCATGCATGGATGACTAAATAACTATTTTTAAGTTGGATTTTTCACTTTGCTGCATCAGTACCAGGTGGCATCTCACCTAATAAAAAACACCTATTGATATTAGATTACCATGGGAATCACATGGTTGTACAAAAAATTGAGGAATCAAACAATTTAGGCATTAAACTGTTGACATTACCTGCTCATACCACTCATAAACTGCAACCCCTTGATGTTAATGTGTTTGGCCCTTTCAAGAGCTATTTCAGGTGAGAGTGTGCTGCATGGATGGAAAAGAATCCAGGGGTTGAGGTGAAAAGGTTCGAGCTAGCAGAACTTGCAAGTAAAGCTTTTAAAAGGGCTTTGACACCATCAAATATCAAGGTTGGATTTAGGAGGATAGGAATCTATCCATTGAATTATGATGCTCTTATGCATGATACTGGTTGTAGCCAGGGATTTCATGTGGATGGTCGGGAAGAAGGGCATGTCCAAACAAGTGTTGAAGTGCAAGAAGTAGATGACCAAGATGATGTGGTTGTAACTGGTAATATGATTTCCCTCTCTTGAGGACACTTATATGATGAATATGATGAAACTGTATGTGAAACATATTATAATCATGAACAAATTCACAGTATCATGGAGATCGTTCCACCAACTCAAGAACATGAAAATCCTATTGTTGATATTGTTAATGACATTGTTGAACATGCAGTTGACAATGACCAAATGGCATTGCCAAGCGAGGTAACCTGATCGTCATGGATGGCAGAAGAAATTATTAATATGAATGAACATAGTGTCTCAACAACCAATGAACAAAGCATGAACATGCCCTCACATCCAGCAGAATTGAACAGTGGAATTGTTCATTTTTTTGTGGAAAATAGATCAATGGAAGAAGATGAAGCACATAATGAGGCATCAAATGAAGATAATGAAAGAGTTCAATCAGTTGTCTTAGATACTGAAAGGGAAGTACCAAGCAATGACATGCAGGTGGGAGGGGTGGAGAAGATACTTGGCCAGTTCCTAAAGCTACTAGTAGAGAGAGTATCAATGAAAAAAAAACAAGGTACACTGGGTAGTCTTTGTTTGGGCCGAAGTTCACAGTTACTCACCTCAGAAGACTATATAAACCTATTAGTTGAGTCTGAAAAAAGAAATTTGAAATGCAGGAATTAAAACAGAAAAAGAAGGATCTAGTCAAGGAGAAGAAGGCAACAAGGATTGTTGCAACACAACGTCGAGCAGATGAAAGGCTTGAAAGAGATAAAGCAAGGCAAGTTAAGGACCAACAAAAACAAATGGCAAGATAGGAAAAGGAATCAAGAAAGACACAACAAATGCTTGAAAAGGAACAAGGGATGATCAATATGGTTGACAATGATGCAAGCATAGTTGATGAAACTAGGATTATTTCAAACTCATTGGACAATATTGCAAATAATACACCATTATTCCAAGACCTCATAAACATTCAAGTTCCTCAATATCAAACTGAGGGTTTACCCACTTGCCTTATTCATACCATAGGAGGTGTCAATTCTATATATGCTCATTACACACCTCCACTTAATGCAGGGGTTAGTAGTGCAAATGTGAGGTATGGGTACTCAACTCCTCCATGGTTGGAAGGTGCAAAGTGGACTCAATCATATGGCAACAATCAACCATTTCCTAATCAACGCTTTTTAGGCAGGCCAACCTACCTGGCTCAAGAAGGTAACTTGGGGATTTTGGCACTCAATATTCTCAGGGCCATAAAGAATAGGGGTGTCATATGTTTTTGGTTGTAACCACATTATGATGTGGATTTGGATGGATTGTATTTTTTCTTGTCACTGAAATATTTTGGCTTACAACCTAGGTTTTTTTATTTCATACTATTTGCGGCATTGTAACCAAAATCCATTTTAGAAGGAACATCTATAGTCTATTATAATGTAGAAATCTTACCTGAGAATGCAAATGGGATTTTCTGTTATGCCTCTACACACCAAATGATTTACAAAACATTTATAACGGAGTTGTAAATATGACGACAAATGAGTGAACAATGAAATCTTGAACAAGTCACTTATTTTAATACGAATATTCCATAAAATAGTGTGCCCGATTTCTATGAGCATCAATTACCTTTTTAAATCAATGCACTTCCAATTAAAACACAATACAGATGGGAAATGCACTTTGGGCATTGAATTTCCCTTATAAACCAACATTCAATACATCAAAAAATATGGAGACAATACAATAAATAAGTTCCTCAAGATGGAAATTAACAAAAGGACAACTTAGATACATCTGATATCAACTCAATAAGACAACATACTAAATCTGACTAGAACCAAAACCATTTCCAAAATGACATAAAATCTAGATTTCTCCACAAACCATATGCCACAAAGGAATGAAACAACAATACAAAAGTGAAACCTCTGAATGTGAAATCTCTACAATGTGAAATCTTTACATATTATCACATACTCACACCTTGTAACAATGTATTATGCCTAGTGCTACAATTACATATAACATCATGCCCAACCATAAATAAACAATGAAAACATTTTTAGTTCACATTTCATCAGATTGTAGCAATGCTTCATGATGAAACAACACATAATGCACATAATACCTCCAATTAAAACATAATAAAAATGGGTAATGCACTCGCGACATTGAATTTCCCTTATAACCCAATTTACTTCGAATCTAAACACAATGCAAAGTTGCTCTTACAAATCAATTTACCTCCAATTCTGCCAACTATGGACATTGAATGACTCTTATAAATGAATATACAATGAAAATGGGTTGGTAGGCCAGCCCACTATGAGCATCAGTTTACCTTTTTAAATCAATGCACTTCCAATTAAAACACAATACAAATGGGCAATGCACTATGGGCATTGAATTTACCTTATAAACCAACATTTAATACATCAAAAAATATGGATACAGTGCAATAAATAAGCTCCTCAAGATGGAAATTTACAAAAGGAAAACTTAGATCCATCTAATATCAACTCAATAATACAACAGACTAAATCTGACTAGAACCAAAACCATTTCCAAAATGACATAAAATCCATATTTCTCCAAAATGAGATGCCACAAAGGAATGAAACAACAATACACAAGTGAAACCTCTGAATGTGAAATCTCTGCATATTATCACAGAATCACACCCTGTAACAATGTATTACCTAGTGCTACAATTACATATAACATCATGCCCAACCATAAATACACAAAGACAACATTTTTAGTTTACATTTCATCAGATTGTAGCAACACTTTATGATGAAATAACACATAATGCACCTAATACCTCCAATTAAAACATAATACAAATGAGTAATGCACTCTCGACATTGAATTTCCCTTATAACTCAATTTACTTCAAATCCAAACACAATGCAAAGTTTCTCTTACAAATAAATTCACCTCCAATTCTTCCAACTATGTACACTGAATGACTCTTATAAATGAATATACAATGAAAATGGGCTGGTAGGCTAGCCCACTATGAGCATTAGTTTACCTTTTTAAATCAATACACTTCCAATTAAAACACAATACAAATGGGAAATGTACTATGGGCATTGAATTTACCTTATAAACCAACATTCAATACATCAATAAATATGGAGACAATGCAATAAAGAAGCTCCTCAAGATGAAAATTTACAAAAGGACAACTTAGATCCATCTGATATCAACTCAATAAGACAACAGACTAAATCTGACAAGAACCAAAACCATTTCCAAGATGACATAAAATCCAAATTTCTCCACAAACGTTTCCCCATAATCTACCTTATACATTGTGAGGTGCACTCGTGATGGTAATTAAGGAATTTCATGAGATATTGTGCATAGAAATTCAGTAAGTTGTTGGCAAAATCTACAAATTTAGTCTCATATAAATTCTAGTTGAGGATTTGAATGGATTTGTTTTCCAGTTTATTTATTTACTTTTTAATTTAAAAAGAAAAGTACCGCTCCATCAATGCAGAAGTATATAGGTTAATGAATTATTTTCAACATGTAATTATGTAAGTGCTATTTTCTTATATAATCGTTACTTTCCAAAGAATCCTAGGGTATCTTCAACTCACACAATGCTTCTTGAAATGACCATTTTTGATGGCATTCAATCTTTTAATTTCCTTAAAATTTTAATCATTAATAGCATGTGCCACAAAGGAATGAAACAACAATACACAAGTGAAACCTTTGAATGTGTAACGAGACTTTGGATTTGCAATAGAAATTTCATCAACAAGCAAACATAATCATATTCCTCGTGGATGAACTCTAGTCTCTCAAATCTAAGGCCAATTGTCAAGATGATAAAATTGATGCTTTGCATAGGCAACTAACTAAGTTACAAATGCAAATGGAAGCAAATGAATATCGGAGTTCTACAACTAATGCACCTAGACAACCTCTCAGAAATCTATTCATTGATATAAATCGACATACAACAATCACCGATATTATTTCATTGATTGAAAATACAATTTTCCCCTAAATTCAAATAAATAAACAAATAAATAAATAAAATAAAATAAAAAATCACTCTCCATAAATTATGACCTAACAAAATTAACACGAAACTTGAAAAAACTATAATATCTCTCCAATTATGACCTAACAACATTAACAAGACACTTGAAAAAACTATATGATCTCTCCAACAAATAAAAAAAGTTTGAGGTGTAATAAAAATTAAAAATGATAGTTTTTTTTTCCAAGTAAAACTGATCTATTAATAAAGACATAATGTACAAAGAGGCTCCGGCTTCAGTGGTATTGGGTCAATTATATGACCATTTTGAACATCAAGCTTTGATATCGTGACTGCCCTAGTTGGGGAAACTAGTCCGAGGACGAGATTAGGAAAGTTCATTTTACCCTCGCAGGGGCTACAGTTCCAAAATTCAAAAATTGTTACCAAAAGACTGTGAATTTCACAATTTACCTCAAAACTCTCCACAAAAACCAATTCATGAGAACCAATGTTTGTAACCGAGCTAGAAACAAAACTCAAAAATTGATCCGACATGAAACAAAATTTAAATTAAGCTGGAAATGTAAAAAGGCAGAACTGGACTCATGACCCGACACGTGATCTGGCACGTAGCTGCAAGGTGGCTTCTGTTGGCTCTTCCTCCATGATTGGACATCAACCGTATTCTTCTGAATCAGTGTTCTCTGCATGCCCGCCACCTGCACGTCCTCCATTGAATTCCTTTGTCCTTGCGGGTGGCTTTGCCTCCCAGAGTCTTCTGTCGGCTGCTGGATGGATTGTCCATGTCTTTCGGCGAGTGGCTAGAGCTCAGCTCCCCTTGAAAGATGCTGGGCTGAGGAGAATCCTGGTTAATCTCCCAGTTGAGCTTTGGTTCGGGATAGGAGGCAGAGACCTCTCTGAAATCCACCGCGACGGTGGCAATTATGAGAGGCTTGTCCATGGAGCAGCGAAACTGGAATTGTGCTTGTTGGGAGGAGGCAGTGGTAGTGGAGTGCTGGGCGAATCCCCTTGAATGTTGAACCTCGCTGGTGCCCAATCTGCCATGGCGACTGTAGGTGTTTGGGTATCTACCAAGGAAGTGGGAATTGGAGGGGCTAGGGGGAGGGGAGGCAGACAGGGAAGTGGAGACAGAAGGGGGTAGGGACAAAGGGCGAGTGGCGCTGCCCCGACTACCACCTCGCCTGATCCTCATTCTATGCCGACGGCGCATGATTCCGTGTCTGGTAAGATGTAGCGAGTGGTGAACTGCAGGGTTAGGAGGCGGGCCAAGAGCGGCAGAGGGGATGTTATGGGGAGCAGGGGAATTCAAATTTGGACTAGAGGAAGGGGCCGAGACCTCAAAACACAGGTGGCAGAGAAAGAACTAAGAAAAATGGTGACCATTGCCCAGGTCGATGCAGTAGAGGAGTATGCAACGTCTTCCCGTGCCAATGCAAAGGCTCGACTCTGCTGCAGAGGGATGGAAAGAGCAATTGAGAGGCCGAATAGAGGAATGCAGGGGGCTCTGGTCCATATTTCTGAAGTTGCACAGAATTTCTCAAGTTTCCAAATTGGTTAATGGCGCCGGCCAAGGAGCCAGAACTTGCCATAATTCCCCACAGCCGAAGGCGTAGGTTTCCATACAGATTAGCCACCTGCTTGTCTGGTGGCCCATGCACATTAATGACCTATCTAACACCCGCATCCAGGGAAAAATGATAGTTACCTGCAATAAAGATATTAAATGAGAAAACACATCCATTGTTCTATCCTTGTCAATCAACTATAGATAGAAGCTAAAATAAATTTTGTGTAATGAGATTTGAGATTGGTCCATTCTAATATCTCACTCCTCCACTATGTACATTCTTATTACAAGTTTCTTTCTACATAACAAAATTTCAATGAAGGTTGTAGGAGGACGACACCAAGAACTCAATAATTTAATATTTCTGTATTAAGCCATAAATAATTTTGTCGATATTGTGACAACAAATGTTAGTAGAGAGAATAAGGAACAAGAAATGACAATGACTGATATTGTTGTATTTTAAAGACTGGAGTTAAGGTGCACTAATGGGCCAATGAAGAAAAGAAACCAGCCTTGAAATAGGAACTCTCTTGAAAGAGGAAACCGTTATGCTCTTAACCTGCAAAATGATACCCAAATAACGAATATGCGAAGAAAAGATACCCAGAACACAGAATAGCAATGATTTTATTATTCAGAGAGTAATGTTCACTTGCCTCTTCGAGGGGGCAACCTCCAATAGAGCAGAGCTCGACTACAAAAATAAGACACGATGCTCCTCGCAGGGAGTCTCTATCCTTTATATATGACTCATACATGCAATACCACGGGCCAATACCGTGGGTTTTATTAATACCATCTATCTAATACTACAGCCCATTTGCAACTAACTGTGGTCCGTCATTAATTGCGGGTTAACCACTTACAAATATTAATATGGGCTTTATTGACTCTTGACTATGACGTGATCCCATGACATAAATAAGGGGGTTAGGGTGGGACCCTAACATGCCCTCCCCCTTAAGACTAGCCTTGTCCTCAAGGCTGAAGCTGTGGAAACTGCTGAAGAATAGTGGCTGGTTCCCAAGTTGCATCTTCCGGAGAGGTGTCTTTCCATTTGACGAGGACTTCCTTAATCATGCGGTCGTGCAGGTGCTTGTCTCGTGTGTCTAGAACCTGTTCGGGTTGAAGCCAGATTGACCCTTCTTCGTCCAATTCAGGTAGACTGGTTTGAACACGGCAATTGTTCCCAATCACTTTCTTGAGGCACGATACATGGAAAACTGGATGGATTTTTGCCGTAGGTGGCAAAGCCAACTTGTAAGCCACTTCTCCAATGCGCTGAAGTACTTGGTATGGTCCATAGAATTTTGGAGAGAGCTTTTGACAACCCTTGTCTTTGAGTGATGTTTGCTTATATGGTTGCAGCCTCAAAAAGACCTGATCCCCTTCTTGAAATTGGTGCTCTGAGCGATGCTGGTCGACCTGTTGCTTCATGCGGTTCTGAGCTTGATGAAGATTCTCTCTAAGATGGGCGAGCATGGTTGCGCGGTGTTGTAGGAGTTGATCCACTACTTGTACTTTGGAGCACCCCTTGAGATAAGAAGTAGGGGAAGGTGGAAGTTGACCGTATACTGCTTCCTAGGGAGTCATTTTGGTGGTGGCATGATAGTTGGTGTTATACCACCATTCAGCCAGAGGTAACCACTGTACCCAAAGGTGTTGCTTTTCTGAAGTGAAACACCTAAGGTAGGTTTCTAGACATTTGTTGACTGCTTCGGTTTGACCATCTGTTTGCGGATGATATGAAGTACTGAGTTTGAGTTGAGTGCCTTGTATTCTGAAGAGTTCCTGCCAAAAATTACTAGTGAAAATCGGGTCACGATCGAACACAATAGAAGTGGGCATGCCATGCAATTTGAAGATCTGATCCATGAAAGATTGAGCAACCAAAGTTGGTGTAAACGGGTGGGGTAGGGCGCAGAAATGAGCATACTTCGACAGTCGGTCCACCACCACCATGATGACTGACTTGTTCCCTGACTTTGGAAGACCTGTAATGAAATCCATAGAAACCTCCGTCCAAATTGATGCCGGAATGGGCAATGGTTGTAATGTGCCTGGTGTGTTGACGGTTTCCCCTTTGTGGCGTTGACAGACATCACATTCTGCTACGAAGGTGAGGATGTCCTTTTTCATGCCTGTCCAAAAAAATGATCTTCTGGTGCGAGCATACGTCTTCTGAAAGCCCGAATGTCCTGCAATGGGAGATGAGTGCAATTCTGCCAAAATGCGACTTTTGAGGGTGGATGTTGGTGAGATTACGACTCTGTCCTTGTAGCGAAGAATATCATTCTGCCACGAGTAGCCCTTGGTGGAATTAGGATCTACCTGCAATTGAGAAATGAGTTGGGAGAGCCCTCGGTGTGAAAACCATTCCCTGCGAGCCTCTTCAATCCAGTCTGGAATGGGGAGGGAAATTGTGAGCAGAGTAATTTCCTCCTCAAATTGGCGAGATAATGCATCTGCTACACTATTGTCTTTCCCTTTCTTGTAAATGATCTCATAATCATATCCCAGCATTTTGGCTAACCATTTAATTTTTTGTGGGGAGGATAGGCGTTGCTCCAAAAAATATTTAAGACTGTGATGATCTGTGCGGATTTGGAAACGTCGCCCCAATAAGTAAGGTCGCCAGGTCTCGACTGCATGTAAGATGGCCATCATTTCCTTCTCGTAGGTAGATTGGCCCAGATTCCTCCCACTGAGTTGTTGGCTTGTGAAGGCTAACGGTCGCCCTTCCTACATTAAGACCGCCCCAATACCTATACCCGAAGCATCACATTCAATGACAAAGGATTTGGTGAAGTCAGGTAGTGCTAAGACTGGAGTGGAACACATGGCGTTTTTGAGAGCGGTAAATGCCTGTTGTGCTTCCTCGTTCCAGAAGAAGGAATTTTTCTTTAGGAGTTGAGTGAGGGGTTTCGCTATGCGGCCATAGTTGCGGACAAATTTACGATAATAGCCTGTGAGACCCAAAAATCCTCTCAAGCTCTTCAAGGTCTTAGGTTGAGGCCATTCTTGCATTGCCTGGATCTTTTTTGAGTCCACCTTGACACCTTCACGCCCCACAATGTGGCCCAAATACTCAACTTCTTCCATGCCAAACGAACACTTGGACATCTTGACAAATAATTTATACTTGCGGAGCAGTTGCAAGAGTAGATCTACATGCTGAAGATGTGCAGCCCAAGTGCCACTATGGATGAGGATGTCATCGAAGAAGACAAGGACAAATTTTCTAAGATATGGTTTGAGAATGTGATTCATAAGGCTCTGAAAAGTAGAGGGGGCATTACAAAGACCAAATGGCATGACCAGGAACTCATAATGGCCTTCATGAGTTCTGAAAGCCGTCTTGGGAATGTCGACTTCCTTCATGCGAATTTGGTGGTAGCCTGAGCGAAGATCCAACTTAGTGAAGAATTGAGTCCCATTGAGTTCGTCCACCAAATCGTCAACCACCGGGATGGGAAATTTATCTTTGACTGTCAACTTATTGAGGGCCTGAAGTCGGGACACATCCGCCACTCCCCATCTTTCTTGAGCACCATGACCACTGGGGATGAATAAGGACTAATGCTGGGACGAATGACACCTGCTTCGACCAGTTCCTTGATGATTTTTTCTATTTCATTCTTTTGGGTGAACGGATATCTGTATGGCCACACATTTGGGGGTTGGGCCCCTGGAACCAAGGTGATGCTATTATCATGTTCCCCTCGCGAGGGTGGAAGCTCATTAGGCTTTTCAAAGACTGTGTGATGGTTATTTAAAATCTGTTGCATCTCATGATGAATTGGCAGAGACATGGTTTCGACTACCTGGATGGCATTGAGCTACTACTCCATGATGGCCCTTTTTTAACAATTTTTCCATCCTATGCGAGCTGATGATAGAGGGGACTCCCGCCTGGAGTCCATGGAGGGTATGTGTGGAGTTGTTCTGCTTAAAACTCATATATAACTCTTGGAAATCCATTGTGATTGGCCCAAGAGTGCGGAGCCATTCAGCGTCGAGGACAATGTCGCAACCCCCCATGTGTATGGCAAACATGTGGGTTTTCAACTGATAATCCCCCATTTGAAGTTTGACATTTTCACAGCGGCCTTCACATTTCATTGTGCCCCCATCCGCAATTTGGACTTGGAAGTTAGAAACTGCTCGTACAAAACAATGCGCTGCTTCTGCGATTTTTTGATGGATGAAATTATGGGTACTTCCACTATCAATCAAGACTACTACTGGGCGATGTTTAAGAAAACCCCGGATTTTGAGAGTTTGAGGGGAAGAAATCCCTGCCAACGCATGCAGTGAAATAACTGGTTCGTCAGAGACATTCTCCTTTGGGTTGTCTTCTTCTAGCGCCTCATGTTCCTCAAGTGATGGATCTTCCTCTGTTGAGCTGTAGTCAGTGGCATCTATTTGAAAAAATTTGGGCTCCTTGCATTTATGACCTGGGGAGTATTTTTCATCACAGTAGTAACATAGTCCTTGCTTCCTTCTTTCGGCCATTTCCATAGGTGACACCTTTTGGACCTTAAGTGTTTGAGTCGTGTTGTGAGCTTGTGGGGGACGACCTTTAGTGGGGAAATTTGGGCGACTGTATTGGGCTGCTAATGCACGTTCCACCTTACGAGCTACCTGGCAAGCCTCCGTCCACGTGGGAGGGTGGTGAAGTAGAACTTGAGCTTTGATGGCTTCTTTAAGACCGCTGATAAAACATTCCGTGTAGAACTCATCTGTGAGACCCCTAGTGCGGAAGGCTAAGGCTTCAAAAGCGGTAATATATTCATCCACTGTACCAGTCTGTCGGAGCTTAGTGAGACGACCCAAAAAAGAGTCTTCCTGTTCAAAGCGATCTCGCAGAGCTTTGGTAAATTGGGCCCAGGTCCTAAAAGGTCCATTGCAACGCTGATGCCATTCCCACCATTGCCACCATTCATTGTCTAAGTACATGCTCCCCAACATAAGCTTATTCACATCATCTGGGATATGATTCAATTTGAAATACTACTCCATTTGTGCTAGCCATGTGGACGGGTGAGAGCCGTCAAATTTATGCACATCCAACTTGGGAGGTCGCTGACTGGGTGGTGGATGGGTTTCCAGACGTGAGGAGAGTGGCTAGACTCACCCTCATTGTATTCATGGCCATTATACGCCTCCTCGTGGGCTTGCTCCTTGCCCTTCGAGAGGAATTGCTGTATCTGGAGACTTAGTCCTCGAATCTCGAATCTCAGTTTGGATGGAGTTCACAGTGTCTTCAAGTTTTTCCATCCTTTCATTGGCCATCGCTTGAGCTCTAGTTTCTACCATACACCAACCTGATGAAAAATTGGGACCGCCTAAAATTTTTTTACTAATAAATTGAATGGTACCACCTTGCTCAGCTCGTTGTCCTGATTCTGATGGGCTAGATCACCAATAAGTGCCCCGGAAGATCTCAGACTTTTTTTTTTTTTGGAAAACTCCTAACGGAGTTTTACTTGATCAATACTGCAGTCGCCAAATCCTCAAAATGTCAATGCTACCAGAAGTCCTGCGAAAAGTATACCCCGGTATAAGAACCCTTCACAAAAACTCTGATCTGGTGGGTCTGAGAGATCTGAATGGCGGAACAACTGCTGCGGCAGATCTGATGGATCTGCGGGGCTGATGTTTGCTGCTGCTGCACCTCTTTGCACACGCGGATCGGGAATAGATGATGTGTGATCTCCCGATAGAAAAGGAAACTATGGTCGTGAGGAGTTTCAGGTGCTACAGATCGCAATATACATAAGGGTCTGGCAGTAGTACTCGGCCCAATGTTTCAGGGCTCTAACTAAGGAGGATCGATCGTACCCTTAGCTATACAACCCGACTTCCCTATCGTACGGGCGAGTAATCTCTCCGAGTGCTGTTCTCGGTGTACTGTAGCCACAAGACGGTCGTCGGTTTATCTATGGCGAGGTTTCAAGGGAGCCTAGGGGGCTTCCGATATACCCAGAGGGTACGTGGAAGACAGTCCGTGCGCAGTTCTGTCTAATGCGCTACTACTCGAAGGGGTATCCACAGGGGTTACAAGGAGTCCAACATACGTGACCACCTCTTGTATTTCCTGCATGCATGCCTCCCCAAATCCGCAGGTTTATGCGCTCAATGACAGATCCCGTGGTTTAAAGACACTGGAACACGTCTCTAGCCAATTTTTTTTTTTGCTAAGAATTGGAGATCCCACCGGCCTTGGAAAGTGCTTTGATACCACTTGTTATGCTCTTAACCTGCAAAATGATACCCAAATACAGAATATGCGAAGAAAAGATACCCAGAACACAGAATAGCAATGATTTTATTATTCAGAGAGTAATGTTCACTTGCCTCTTCGAGGGGGCAACCTCCAGTAGAGCAGAGCTCGACTACAAAAATAAGACACGATGCTCCTCGCAGGGAGTCTCTATCCTTTATATATGACTCATACATGCAATACCACGGGCCAATACCATGGTTTTATTAATACCATCTATCTAATACTACGACCCATTTGCAACTAACTGTGGTCCCGTCATTAATTGCGGGTTAACCACTTACAAATATTAATATGGGCTTTATTGACTCTTGACTATGACATGATCCCATGACATAAATAAGGGGGTTAGGGTGGGAACCTAACAGAAATGGTGACCAATATTTAATGAATGACTTGAAGACCATAAACTAAAAATAAACAAATATAAACCCCAAAGGGAAAAGCTGAAAATAGAGGGATTCTACACCTGTGAGACAAACGTTATTGTTAGTCCACGCAACTAGAAAAACAAGTATAAATTTGTCCTTACCTATGGGAAAAATGGGGTAAATTAACTGTATAAACCTTGGAGCAAGAACACAAAAAAAATAAAGGGAGGTATGTTATGTGGAATTTTGCATCTTCATTTAAACACAACTTCCCTAAGTGGGAAGCTACACCTAGAACAATAGATTTAAAGATTTTAACCTTTTCCTATAGAAGATAAATAAGACAAGGGACCTTCTTGTTATCTTTCGCTTCCCTTTGTCTCCTTTGAATAGCTCTTGTCACTCCTTCTCAAACTGAATCCGCTCGATAAGTACCTGTAATCATAAACAGAGGACAAAAACCAATCAAAGAAAGAGATCTATCTACTATAAGAAAATGGAATCGAAAGCATTTACACATATAATCATCATACATAAAGATAAGAATATGGGAAAAGGTGTAAAAAACTTCATTAAGTAGAAGGAAGAGTTACAACCAAAGAAACCTGATCCCATGTCACTCATCCAACTTGAGTTCCATCCTTCATCACACCAAAAGCACAACACTCCGGTAGCATAAAAATACTTGTTTATGATATCAATCCTCAAACAAACAATATCTACTTACAAATTCTCAAAGTCCAGCCCATGATCACTATGTTGAGTGCTCAATTTATGGGGAAATGAAGGTGGTTTTCTCATAAATTGGGCATTGAATGGCTTTCCAATTTGGGAGTTAGTTTCCATGGAGGAAGGGATGAGAGGATAGGAGGTTATTTGATTCATTCCCTATCCAATTTTGAGCTCATAGGAGAGGATAAGAGGTGGGAATCTTCTAGAATGGTCTAGAATGTAGGAATATTCCCAGAACCCTATGAAGATTTCGCTCAATCTCACCTAGCGCAGGTCAAAGTGGGCCTAGGTGCTCTGCAGAGCAGGCTTGAATGGGCCTAAGTGCTCTGCAGTGAATTTACCCCTGACCAAGGCTACACTGGTCCCTCAAGGAGTCATTTCAGGATGTCTTCAAGCCAGGAAACTCTCAGGAATGATGGAATTCAATGTGATGACTTGTCTAGGGCATGTAGCAACTGAATTAGGGTTTGATGAGCCCTAAAAGTATTGATCTGAATGATGGGAGTGATGTGCCCAAATAGACCAGTAACAGTTGCCCCCTAAAGCATGAAGTCGAAAATGATAATGTCGAGTGATATGTTTTACGATGTGATGAGGAGGTTCTGAAGCGGATTATGACCTGCATCAATTACAATACATAATATCATGATATTTTCGATCTTTCATGAATCGTTGAGGGAAGACATTCCCATGCTCAACATATAAACTTTCATTACATGTACATAGATAGTCGTCTACAAATATAGACCCATGATGGGATGACCATTAGTGTAAATCCATCGTACAGATGATTTAGTACTCTCCTGAAATCGCAGCCTGGATGGATGAAGTTAGATCTAGGGTCTTCTATCTCATTCAATCGTTCGCTTGAATATGAATCTAACCATGTGAATATGCGATCTAGAGTCGAACATGGGAAGACACTGTCTGATTACCAACGAATGATGTAAGCTATTAATAGACGAGAGAGAAATCACCGATAATGATAATGATACTCAAAGTACTAAAATACATTTTTCATGGTGTGAATGGATGTTTTGATGTTGAACACCATAAAAATTATTTCAGTCGAAGGCCAGTGATGTCAACCTATCGCTGAAAGCGAGAAACTTTCCATTGGTATATGCAAGCCTCAAGGTATTGGAAGGGTGTTTCTACGTCAACTTCTTAGATAATGTGCTGACATCGACAAGAAGTGACTCGTCACAGGAGGGCCTTGATGTATCCCACATCAATGACAAGAAATGAGTGTAACGATTTTTGGAGATGGAATGTGACTGACGACATAAGGTTCAAGAATTGCGATCATGAAAATGAAGGTTTATGAGTATTGCAAAGGATGAATTTAACTGAGTGACTTCTCTTGAAAATGTTGGTGACACTAAATGAATTGGCAACATTGACCCAAAACCAAAGTAATGAATTGTATGATAGACCATAGGTATGATAACCATCAATAAGATAACCCAACCTAAGTAGTCACAAAGCTAAAGTGAAAGTGTCATGTTCAAGAGCGACCTGCTACCATAAAGTGGTTTACCTCTTTTCCCATTTTCCCCAGTCCTTGTTGACTAGTACCTCTTTATTTTTTATCAAGCTTGAGGAGAATAACATGTGCCTGTTGTATAATTCCACCCTTTGTTGAAAATGCAACAAGATGATGGAGCTTAGTGAAAAGAAGTCGCATTCACTAAGTGGGCCCGCAGGCTATTTTTGGCACAAAGTCTATTTTTAGACTATGTCTATTTTTAGACATATGGATCATGGTCTATGCGTTGTATGATGCTATTTATGGATGATTGGTCATGTTGGTAAAAATATATGGACATATATTTTTAGACATATGGGCGGAGTCTATTTTTAGACCGCCAGTCTAAAAATAGAACAGTCGAATATTATTAGCTCTTAATAATATTTGGACTATAAACATTATATTATCCTCTTGCAACACTTCAATTCGAGCTATGGATGTGGCACATGCAACTGTCATAAGGAAATATGCTTTTCCTATGGGTTATTTGAGCTATTGCATGATGGAATTCAGTTAGAACTCAAGTGATTGAGTTTGGTGGAGTTGATTGAGGAGTTGATGGAGTTGTGTTCAGTTTGACTTAGTTGAACTAGTTGTATTTAGTCTAACTGATAAATACACTAGTGATGAGTGGTTTGAATTAATTATTAATTAATTCAGTAATTATTAACTCATAAATCAACTGAAGAATACATCAGTTAACTCAATGCATGGACAGTTCAGTGGAGACAAGTGTTAGAGGTGGGTGAAAGGGTGAGTCTACTATCAGTTGTGACTATAGCTGTGCATGAGATTTGCACAATCATTGATTGAGATTGCTAATGAGGATTTCGTAGTACAGCCAAAGGGAATACTATTTTGGATCAGATCTATTCTCAACAGGGATTGCGCAGTGGAGGCAGGCAAACAACGGAGGAGATTTGAACCTGTGACTTATTCGAATCTGAGCTAGTTTGTGTGTAACAGGTGGAGATAGTACTGAGTACTTGCGAGGAGTATTGTACTATGTATTGTTACATGTTCTCTATCATCATAATATACAGATAGTTGGGGGTTTTCAGCTGTATGCTTTCCCCGTTACATACTGTGTTGATATGTGTGATTGATGTTTCAATGTGTGCATGCGATTGTTTCTTAATTCCGCAAATTGATGATCAATAGTAGAGGAGGTTATGTATTATGCATGCATTCCGCAAATAGTGTATAATCAGGATAATCTCTGTGAACAAGTGTCATATTATTCAAAATTTCTACACCCTTTGGGTGAATCCATTGCTATGTGATGTTTTAACAAGTCTAGCAAAGGTGAAACTCGGTCTTGTCATGATGGACAAGTTTGTCGCTATTTGATGTTTTAACGAGTTTAACGACAATGATAACTTGGTCCTTTTCATGTTTAGAGAGTTTGAAAAGGGACAAAAAGAAAACTCCACAAGTTCTTTTTGGTAGATTTGTATCTCAAGTTTGAAAAATCATAAAATAATACAAAGAGAACCTATTGACCATGTTCGATCAACGTATTCATTTTTCGTAAATAATCTATCTTAGTTCGGAAAAGGGTTAAAGTTATACTGAGTAGATGTCGTTTCCAATTTGTTAACAAGCTGAAAAGGACAAGCGCTCGACAATCTTTTCATATTTCGAGAGTCTGAAAAGAGCTTAAAGAGGACTCCTCTTAGAGGAACGAGTGGTGTCTAGGATAGTAACTGGTTCCGATGATGTTGGAAGTTCTCAAAACATGTTGATTTATGTGAAGAGGTTGGCTAATAAGGCCACTCATTGCAACTGTTCCTCAAAAAGGATAAAACAACCAAGTAAAAACGTATGATCGATGAAGAAGATAGTGATGATGGAAGTAGAAAAATCAAGGCTCATCTGATGGAAGAGGTTAATAGAATGGAAATCACGATAGTTAAAATGGAGATGGGTTCATTTTTACACAAGCTTGAACCATAGGGAACTATGATTGGATTCAGTTTCATGTTTATACAAGCTTGAAATGAAAAACTATGCTTGGATTTAGTTTCATGTTTACACAAGCTTGAAACGAAAAACACTACTTGGATTGAGTTTCATGTTTACACAAGCCTAAAACGAAAAATTATGCTTGGATTCAGTTTCATTTTTACACAAGCTTGAAATGAAAAACTATGCTTGAGATTGGTTTACATGCCCCCATCATGATGACTCGATTCTAGGTGCATGCCCCCCAAGCTTCATTGCATTCACTTAAGTAGACTACTTGTGGCTATTAGGTGGATGGAATGAAGGTTCATTTACGAGATCAAGTGAAAGAATCAACTGGGATTTTAAAAGATCTAATCAAAGACTCGAATTGGAACTTTGCTCCAGGGGACCTTGCTTCATTTTTTAATGAGCTTGACACAAGACAAGGAACTCTTCTTAGATTCCTTGTTTCATTTTTTAACGAGCTTGACACAAGACAAGGAACTATGCTCATATTCCTTGTTTCATTTTTTAACAAGCTTGACACAAGACAAAGAACTATGCTCGTATTCCTTGTTTCATTTTTTAACAAGGTTGACACAAGACAAGGAACTATCCTCGTAACCTTTGTTTCATTTTTTAACGAGGTTGACACAAGACCAAGAACTATCCTGATATTCCTTATTTCATTTTTTAACGAGGTTGACACAAGACAAGGAATTGTCCTCATATTCCTTGTTTCATTTTTTAATGAGCTTGACACAAGACAACGAACACTGCTCTGATTCCTTGATCACGACCCATACGTGGTCATGACTTCCAAGAGGTTCTCATCAGATGGGAGAACAATGCTCTAGAAGGGATTCATAACAAGGAATTCATTAGAGAGATCTATTTACAATGCTTCCAGTACATAATGTACAACATCATAGAATTGATCGTCAGTTGACGTAGGCATGGAACGGGTTGCCACATAATTGACCCGTGGCAGGGAAGCTACCATTGGGACAAAAGGACCATTTAGGGAAGATGGTTGACTGGAAGCCATATTTGGACCAGGAAATGAAAGCTAGTCAACGGTGACAATTCTGCCTTCATGCAGGAAACAAATCACTTGAAAGAGTGTTGAAACAATAGCTCCCATGTCATAAACATAGTCATGTCCAAGAAGTAAATTGTGATCTAAAGGGCCTAGGACTACCATCACATTGAGATAAACAATTTTTCCTCCCAAAGTAATAGGAAACTGAGGAAGGATCCCTAATGTTTGATTGGTTCCTCTACTAAAAGCCAATAGATTCTAGGTAACAAGTAGAAATGGCGGCGAACCGAGTGATTTCCAAGAAGTGGAGAAAAGGATACTCATTGATGCACCTTCATCTGTAGTAGTGTCAGGTACAATCATATTACAAACCTGTACTATGATCTGGAAAGGAATATAAGAAAGAAGACGACATCTTTCTAGTCGATTCCAATCAAAGGAAGTGACCAGACTACTTGGAGGGGGTACTGTAAGAACAGAAGAATTAACCCCTTGAGTTACAAGAGCTGGAGGATTTTCCTCCTTTCTTGATGGAACAGTAGGATTGCCCCCAAGCTCATTGGAATCTGAAGAAATGGAAAGAGCCTGAGTGGTATCATACTTACTCTCTATGGGAAAGGTATGATTAACTAAAGGTGAAATCGGGTCAACTATTTCCTCGACCTGTGATGGGTCCGGTATATACTCATGGGATTCACATTCAGAGAGAGTGGGTTTGACCAACAATTGATTTGGGTCAGTCACTTTATCAACCAATGAAGGATTAAGGGAGAGTCTTCTGTAACCAGATGGAAGTCGTTGCGAAGAAGCAAGATGGTTATTCAACACTTTTTTGGCTTCATCCATATAGGGACAAAGGTGAATGGGGTGATTCACTTCACATAACCTACAGGGAAAATTAACTTTACCCAGCTTTCCATGAACTTTACTACCACTAGTTGATGGCGTGTCACCAGCATGATCTCTAGAAGATGATGGCACGAGATGATGTGAAAGAGAAGACCATTCTTCTAAGATCTGAGGAATATTAGGAAAATTTCGAAGAAGATGGTCTCCCGTACAAATTTTGCATGGATATCGAACTTTGTGAGGCTTATTGGATGGTTTCTCATCAGAAGTTTCATTCAAAGCAATGGTTGCTTGGTTTCCCCCTTGTTGAATTTTCTTCTTCTTCTTCTTCTTCCCTTTCTTCTTCTTCTTAGCCACCTGGTTACTAGTGTCATTACTTTCCCCAGGTGAAGAGGAAGAAGGGGAGGAAGAAAAAACCGAGGAAGAAGGCAAAGGGTCAACTTTAGGATCAACTGGAGGTTGATTTTGTCCAGTTGGAGGAGTACTCGATTGTGGAAAAATCACGAAATTTTGAACCAAGGAAGTTGAAAACAATCATATTTTCAAGCTAATGGTAAATCTCGGAAGGGATAATGTAGCCATATAAGGAGCACCCACATTTCTGAAAGCAGGAAAAGGAATAGGATTCCTATCAAAAGGAACTCCTTCATCGGTGGACTCCGGAATTGTTTCCATATGTCTCAACCTAAGATCAGCTAAGGAGTGACATGGAGGATGTTATCCATGGTAAATTAATTTTATTTTAATCAAAATAACATAACAAAACAAAAGAGGGATAATCTAGGCAAAAGGATTACCAAGCAACTGTGAACTGCAATACACTGCCTTAGTAAACCAAGGACTTAACATACGTGTAGGCAATCTCCCTGAATGATGTGTTTGGTGTATCACAGTGTACAAGGCGTTCGACTTGGTTACCTAAGGATGGATAGCAACCTAATGTAGTCCTCCCATATATACCCGAAAGTACGTGGAGGCCCAATCTGTGTTAGCATTGTCTAATGAAAAACAACACAATGAGAGCATTCCTTTATACTTTACATACTATAACACCACCCTATATACCCGAAGGTACATGGACGAGCTACAATACACTCACGTACGTGGAATGAGGTATCACACTCAGAATGTATCGCAGGCAAGTTAGTGACAACTGCTATGTTTTACAACGCCGAAACACATCTCTAGCCTAGAACCTCTAAATGTTTTGTGTTAGGTGAAAATCCTCCATTAGGTTTTGAGATTAATTTTAAGTTGATATTGATTAAGATTTTGTCTTTCAAGGTTCACCACGTGATGCAGTCTTTGAAATTCCTAGAATGCAACTATAATGAGAAACTTTCTTTCCATTTGATTTTGAACAATGAAAACCTTAACTAATAGGGATAGAGCAATCAGATTCTTTTAATCAAAGAACAAAGATCACATCTAATGCAGTTTCCCTAAACTATTCCTATGAGCACACACAAACTTTTTCAATGCAAGCTGCAAGTTTTTCTTTTCAATTCCCTTAATGTTGAGATGAACAAAAGGAAATGAATGCACATATAATCAATCTTTTTTTGAGAATGAATACTTTACGACAGTTCATTTTCGAAAGAAATGAAGACTTTTACGACACTTTCTTTTGAGCAAAGATTAATCGACTATAATCCAACTTTTACAATGAATTGATAATGATAAAGAAATCATTTAAGAAACACTAAACAATCAAGGCCAAAGTAGGGCTAGGAAAGGAAACACAAATTGATTTCAGAGACACAACAATCATTGATCTTTCAGCAAGCAAAAACAGAAGGAAATTTGGAAAAAACCAAGCCAAAGGTGGGATTTTTGACCTAAGGAGGATCAGTGCAGTCCTGAATTGGAGACAGTGCACTTCAGGGCATTGTCCTCAAGCCAAGGGTGCTCTGCAATGCTCTGTGTCCTGACCAAGCCTGCGCTGGTGATAGAGAGGCCATTCAAGGGAGACTCAAACACAATTTTTACCAAAAAACACTTCAAAGAGGGTGAAATAAGATCAATGGAGGCAAGTAAAGTCTACTAGGGTGTACTAGGATGAAGATAAACTACCTGGAATGATGATCGTTCCCAAGTATGTTTGCTGATTTGTTATGTGGAATTTTGCATCTATAGATAAACACAACTTCCTTAGGTGGGTAGCTACACCTAGAAGAACAAATTTAAAGAGTTTAACCTTTTCCTATAGAAGATAAATAAGACAAGGGACCTACTTGTTATATTTTGCTTCCCTTTGTCTCCTTTGAATAGCTCCCATCACTCCTTCTCGAACTGAATCTGCTCGATAAGTACCTGCAATCACAAACAGAGGACAAAATCCAATCAAAACAAGAGATCTATCTACTATAAGCAAATGGCATCGAAAGCATTTATACATATAATCATCATACATAAATAAAAGAATATGGGAAAAGGTGTAAACTGTTTCATTAAGTAGAAGGAAGAGTTACAACCAAAGAAGTCTGATCCCATATCACTCATCTAGCTTGAGTTCCATCCTTCATCACACCAAAAGCACAACACTCTGGTAGCATAACAATACTTGTTTATGATCTCAATCCTCAAACCAACAATATCTCCTTACAAATTCTCAAAGTCTAGCCCCTGATCACTATGATGAGTGCTCAATTTATAGGGAAATGGAGGTGGTTTTGTCATAAATTGGGCATTGAATGGCTTTCCAATTTGGGAGTTAGTTTCCATGGAGGAAGGTATGAGAGGATAGGAGGTTATTTGATTCATTCCCTATCCACTTTCGAGCTCATATGAGAGGATAAGAGGTGCGAATCTTCTAGAATGGTCTAGAATGTAGGAATATTCCCAAAACCTTATGAAGATTTCGCTCAATCTCACCCAACACAGGTCAAAGTAGGCCTAGGTGCCCTGCAGAGCAGTCTTGAATGGGTCTAAGTGCTATGTAGCGCATTTACCCTTGACCAAGGCTGCGCTGGTCCCTCAAGGAGTCATTTCAGGATGTCTTCAGGCCAGGAAACACTCAAGAATGATGGCATTCAATGTGGTGACTTATATAGGGCATGTAGCAACGGAATTAGGGTTTGATGAGCCCTAAAAGTATTGATCTGAATGATGGGAGTGATGTGCCCAAATAGACCTGTAACAAGGTAGAATAAACATATGGCTAAGCATGGGAACCAACTTGTGAGCTCATTTGGGAAAATAGCTTGAAACCCTGGCAGAGATAGGGTTGGCAACAGAACCTGCAAAACCCTCCAATGCAACAGGAAAAACAAGTAGAAATTTGTCCTTATCTATGGAAAAAACGGGGTAAATTAATAGTATAAACCCTGGAGAAATAACACAAAAAATAAAGGGAGATAGAATAAACATATGGCTAAGCATGGGCACCAAGCCGTGAAATTATTTTCACTGCCACAAGAGAATTCCTTCTTCCAAAACCTAAATTCCCACTTCTACTTGCATACCATCCCTATGCAAATAAGGCACCCAAATTATTTAACTATACCGGGGACTTATAGACTCCATTTCACACAAAAAATTGAAAAGTGCAACAAAAAGAATCCACTAAAATGTTGGGATTTATAGTTCAAATTTCATGTGAAATGGTTGAAAGAAGTGGTAGAATTGGCTAAATTGCCATTACTAAACCCAATAATTACCAATATTTAACCACACTAGAGTCTTATAGTTCAAATTCAATGGGATAAGCAGGAAACAAGTGGTAGAATTGGTTAAACCCCATTAATAAACCCTAAAATTACCTAAATTCAACACACAAGGGTTTTATGGTTCAAATTTCATGGGAAAAAAAGTGAATTGGGTAGAATTGGATAGACCCAAGTAACTAAACCCTTTAATCTACACAACATCTCACTAAAAATCTCGCAACCCCCACACAACATGTCCCTAAAAGCATCATAGTACCTACACAAGCTCTCTCTGACTAATGTAAAGCCCAAAGTTTAAGTATATTAGAGGATCATATTTTCAAATCCATGCAAAAAATGGAAAAAACTCCACAATCGGAGAAGCATGTGCTATAAAACTCTACAAAAAATGGAAATTGTGCTAAAACAATAAAGAATAATAGGTTTTATTTTGCTTGTGAAATATCAGAAAACATGAAAAAATTCAGCGCCATCGAGATTGAACTAGTCCATAAATTTAACAAACCCATGAGATCATCTGGGAAAAGAGCTTGAAACCCTAGCAGAGATAGGGTTGGCAGCAGAACCTGCAAAACCCTCCAATGTAACAGGAGATTGACCGAACGAGCAACCTAGTGGAGTGGTGAAATCAAAATGAAGGAAAGGTGAAATGCCACTATGTAGACTTCAATTAGTTACAGAACAATATAAATTAGTTATAAATTACATGTAATTACGCAACGCGACTGAAACTCCCAGCAGAATCAAGTGTTCAAAAACACAACAGTGCAACAAGAGCAGAAATAACAAAAATCCCAACAACAAGTTCAGGTGTTGAAAAACACATAAGTTCAGGTGTTGAAAAACACAGTGGCAAGCTGGTAGGAAAATCCTACTGGATTGACGCAAAAGCCATGTCCAAACATCATCCATGTCCAAACGTCCTCCAGACCTTGCCAGGCCTGCAACCAAAAGTTGTAAAACATGAAAAATTAGCAAATGGAAAAAATATACAAACACAATTCGAAAAAAAAAAAACCATAAAAACCTATAAATTTATCTTCGACCTCGCACTGGCTAGAATTTGGTACTAGTTCCTTCCCAAACAATAGCCCACGAGAATGAAACAATGACCAAGGTATATGTAAACCCTCGGCGGTGTAGAACAAACAACAACAACAACATATGTAAACCCCCGACCCTATAGAGCATTAACAACAACAACAGAGTCAAATCCCCCTCAAAACAGGTGACACAACAAAAACCTAGTCCTTGAACAACACAAGCAGGCGGAATGAAACAACAACAATGGAAACCATGTTCTGTTTACGAACCACTGCAAGTAAACTCGTCGGGTTAGCAGGTCAAGAATGGCGAACAAGGTGCACAGATAATGGAGCCGTCTCGCGCTATCGTCAACAGAGTGCATCACCCACACACCGGACCTGAACAAAATAACACAGGGAAGAAAAAACATTGCAGAAAAAAACCTGAAACAAACCCTAAACGACGATGAGTTGGGGATTTTAAATACGGCCACCCACCACAACACGTGGTAGGCTCAATCAGGCAAGTGTCATATACCAAGGGAAGTTGTCCATGTGTCCAACGCTGAGGTGGAGAGGAAAGCGCACAAATAATGGCATCCCTCTCATATATCCCTCCGTCCTAGAGATGTCAAGCTCATTCATTATCGTAACTTAATTTTAAATGATCCCCGAAATCCATATTCTTGAAATCCTCCTTATCTCTCCTCGGATGCCTCCTTATATCTCCCACTTCACAGTGCCTTATGCCTCCCACCTTATACCTTATTCCTTCGCCTTATCCCATATATAATATCCGGACTCTTAACTCCAAAAAGCCACGTTATCTGAAATTACTTTTTAAAGATATTTGAATAATATTTTATTTAATTAATTTAAATATATTTTAATTAAATTAGTGTGTAATTTAATTCATTTATAATTATCTTAATTGATTTAATTTTATTAACCTAATTAATTAATGTAATAATTGTAATTAATTAATTTTAATTATATATTTAATTAATAACTATTAATTTAATTTAGATTAGGATTTTTTTTATTAAAAATATCTAATTTTTGCCTATGCATGCATTTTTCCATAATTGTGGTAGTTTTGACTCTTCGACTTTGGAGAGACATGTCTCAAGATTTACTTGACCAAATAAAGCTCAAAATAGCTCATTAGAAATATAAGAGTGAGGAGAATATCTGGGAAGGATAATTTTAGTATATTTAATCATTTAATGGCTCAAAAATTCAACAGAAGACAAAGTGACGAATTTGCAACAAGAATTGGTTTTTCCTAATTTGATTTGGGCAGATTTCATTGGCTTGGGAAAAATGTTACCACTAATTAATTCTCTAGAATTGTTCAAAATCTAATCGAATCCATTTGAAGTGATCATAACATGGAGATTTCTTTGGATTTTATTCATTTTATTTAGCAATTTTATGAGGGCTTATTTTTTCTGATTTCAAATATGCAATTTAATTTATTTTTATTTTGGTTTTGATTGGTTTGTAGCAAGAGATCAGTTGGAGAAATTCATATTTGAGACATTTTGGAGCAATGGAAAGAGACCAGAAAAAAAAGAAAAATGGGGAATTTGTAGCTCTAATTTAGGATCTGGAAAATTACTCTAAACAATTCTTCATTGTTGGAGATTCTTGTAATTATTAAATATCAGCTTTGAGAATGAGGAAAGGGTTCCTCTTCTCTGCAACTAGATGCTCTGAAGGCACTATTGTATAAGAAATTATAGTTGTACATGAGGGGAATAATTCAGAATTGAGGTGTTTAGGTGAGTCTCTGTGATTTTTGTTGTTGTGCATTTGCACTTTGGTAATGTATTGTGAGTTGAATTATGGTGAGACAAATCATTTTGAGTTCTGAAAGAGAAGATTGGTTTGCAATCATGTAAGAAATTTCTTCAAGGAGCTGAAGTTTCTCATGGACTACAAAATTTGTAATGAAGTTTTGCTATGATTTTAATAAATTTTCGTTCCAATGCACTCTTGTTTGGATTGTAAGTTAATCTGTTATTGCTGGAATTTCTCTAATTGAATTTAATTCTTGTTCAAAATAATGTATTTCATTATGATATTGAACATTATTGTCATATCGATTGTTTTTATGCTATTGAAGTTATGCAAAAGCTATCTCTGAGGAGAAGAACGAAATTTGAATTAATATGAATTCATTAAAATAGAAATATACTCGGGAGTAAGTATTTATTGTTTAAATGCATTCCCATTTTGTTTTCTTTTTCATTAATTAAATGAAATTCTTCTTTTAATTAACAAAAAATATATAACGAATTCAATTATATTAGATATCATTTTTTGGATTCAATCATGTTAAGTAAGTCATTCATCTATGACCATTTCCATGAGAGGTAGTCGTAACTCACTAATTTCTCATGATTTTTGAATAGTCCACTTAGCACTCATTGCATCGGGTGATGCTCACAAGGGTGAAGAAGTTGGATTGAAACTAGTGAAATGAATCACATAGCATCAATCATCAGTTCTGGGGGCTTGCACTCGGTAACTAGGACTTCCCAGGAGGTCACCTATCCCAGATCGCCTTTGGCTCAAGCACGCTTAACTATAGAGTTTTCCCCAAAATCAAGCCAACTTAGATTGTTACCCAATTTTAAAAACCGTAGCAATATTATGCCTCATGAACCATTCAAGTAGAGTTCCCTTGACTCTTTTGAATTTAAGTATTGAGGGGTTTTCACAGTGCATTATATTGATCATTTTTTGGGATTCAACTGCGTTAAGTAAGTCATCCATCTATGACCATTTCCATGAGAGGTAGTCATAACTGACTAATTTCTCATGATTTTTTAATAGTCCAGTTAGCACTCATTTCATCGAGTGATTCTCACAAGGGTGAAGAAGTGGGATTGAAATTAGTGAAATGAATCACATAGCGTTAATCATCACTTCCGCGGCTTGCACACGGTAACTAGGACTTCCTGAGAGTTCACCCATCCTAGATCGCCTTTGGCTCAAGCGTGCTTAACTATGGAATTTTCCCCACAATCAAGCCCACTTAGCTTGCTACCCCATTTGCAAAACCTTAGCAAGTATTGTGCCTCATGAACCATTCAAGTAGAGTTCCCTTCACTCTTTTGAATTTAAGTATTGAGGGGTTTTCACAGTGCATTATATTAGATATCATTTTTTGGGATTCAACTGTGTTAAGTAAGTCATTCATCTATGACCATTTCCATGAGAGGTAGTCGTAACTGACTAATTTCTCATCATTTTTGAATAGTCCACTTAGCACTCATTGCATCGGGTGATGCTCATTAGGGTGAAGAAGTGGGATTGAAACTAGTGAAATGAATCACATAGCATTAATCATCACTTCCACTAGTTAGTTATTTCATCTGCTTGAGAGAAGGCTATTATTTCCCAATTCTAGATAGGGTTAGTTTTTGCCTTCATCTTAGAGTAGATATGCATTTAGATATTATTATGCATTCTAGAAGTCCCCTCACATAGGGGAAAACCTTAGTTGTGGCTTGTTGATCCATAAAGTCAGCGTAAGTATTTTATTACCTGCATGTGCATAGCAAGAGGGAAGATCTAATTTCTCTCTTTCTATTGGTAAATAATAGATATATTATAAGTCAACAAGGAGAGAGAGGGGGTAACTGGACCCAATTGAACTAGTCATAACCACTGCATCAAACAAATAATAGCTTAGTTGGGGCTCTGACTGGGTGGTCTCTCTCATATGTTGATGAGGTCATTTTAGACCATCAATAGGTACCTATAGTGGCAATTTCCTTGATGAGACCTTAGTCCCTATTATTGTCTTAGATACTTGTATTAGTGTCTTGGAAATGACACTTGGATTCTTGAGTTGATGGATCCTTGAAATATTGTCTTGACACTTGGATTTTTGATGTGTTTGATACCTTGGAATTTTTTGGCCTTGATGGTATCTAGCATTGCATATGTTGTTGTACTCTTCTCGGAACACTTCAAATTGAGGTCATCCTTATACCAGTTGAACAATTATGAATACCTAACTAGTTAAGAGGGAGTGTTGAAAATGTAACTAGTTTCGGTCTTCATAATTGTCATTTGTCTCATATCATGATGTAATTTTTATGTATTGATAAGAAGAAAGAAAAATGAAAAATAAAATATTTATGAAGCATAGTTTCATGCTTGAGTCATTGGCCAATTGGTCAAGGCATCCATGTTACAGGGAAAAGTGTCTATATAGAACTACTCTATCCCACTAAGGTGTGACAGCTGCCTTAGAAACAAACAGAGAAAATCTACTTTCGTTTTTCCTTTATGAATTATAGATAGAGAGGAACAGAAAGACCAACCTCTGTCTTGCGCTAATCTCTCGATTTGATCCCTCTCTTCTTTGATAGTCCTCAACTACCTGCTCCCTTGCACGCCCAGCTTCACAAAGCACCTGTAAGATCACAGAAGCATAGCACTATACAAAGACATGGATCTATAATCATAAACAATCTAGGATCAGATGTAAATTGACCATTCAAATGTAACAAGCATCAATGACACAAAAGCATGGAGGAAAACTCAAATAGCTTTTATTGATAAACAAGAAAAGAGCCAAGAGGAGTTACAACCAGTTGTTCTGACCCAGCATCAACCTCCCAGCAAAGAAGCCCCTCTTCACCTCAAACAAAGCTTAGATCACCCAACAATCTGATGTTTGTCTCAAGAAACCAACAACAATTCCTTACAATATGCAAAATTCCAGCCTCTGGATCTCTGGGATGAGGGATCCTTATATAGATATCTGTAAGGGGGATGAGTCAGCTTGTGATTTGATTAGTGTCTTCTCTCTGATAGTTCTTGCTTCCACTTGGAGACTGATGGCCTCTTACTCATCCTTGGTCGAATTCAGTGAGGCAAGTGTCACAGGAGAAGATTCTGGAAGCTTCCATTGCCTATCCACCTCGCGGAATGACACTGCCATTTGTCATTTCTCGCCCATCGCACCCCACAGAAGGGACTTTTGAAATGCAACACACCCTCACAGTGTATTTGGGTGAGATGCAACGCACTTAGCCAATGGAGCAGCTGCAATGATCCTGTTTTGACCAATTCTGAGCAGTTTCTTATGGAGAACTTCTGGGAGAAGCTGTGATCTGTTGACCTTGTTCCTTTAGGGGTTAGAAAAACACTTTTAGGGACTTAGGAGCCCTTGATTTATGGAAATTTCATGCTTGGGGTTGTAGGGCCCAAAAATGTCTATAACAGTTGCCCCCTAAAGTATGAGGCCGTTAATCTTTTGATGGCGGGTGAAATGCTTTATTATGAGGATCCGAAGTTCTTTCAATGCTGGGAGGAGACCTGTAATAAGATACAATACAATACATTATCTTCATAATATTTTCATGATCTAGCTGAGGCGGGCATTCCCATGCTCAGCTTTATAAATTCATTTTCATGTACATAGGACAGACAATCGTTTGAGTGTAGACTGATGATTCTGATAGAGCCATCATCCTTTTGATAGGATGATTATCTGTGCAGCAATGATGTACATTTGATGTCTTTATTTCCCTGAATATATCTCGCAGCCCGGATGGATGAAACTAGATCTAGGGTCTTCAATCTCGTCCGATCTTCACTCAAAGTACAAGTCGATCCATGTGAGAAATGTTCTGAAGTCGAACATGGAAAGACATCGCTTGATTAGCAGTCAATGATGTAATCTGTTAACAAGCGCGAGAGGAATCACTGATAATGATAATGACCCTCAAGGTACTGCAGTACAATTCACATGGTGTGAATAAAGGACTTGGCGTCGAACACCACGCAAAATCTTTCGGTCGAAGGCCATTGATGTAAACCTGTCACCGAAAGTGAGAAACTTGCCATTGAGGCATGCAAGCTTCAAAGTACTGAATGGGGTGTTCCTAGATCAACTTCTTGGATAATGAGCTGATGTCGAAAAGAAGTGATCCGTCACAGGAGGGCCTTAATGAATCCCACATCAATGACACGGAACGAAGCAAATGATTTTAATGGAGGTGAAAACGATCTGGTGATATAAGGTTCAGGGTGGCGGTCATGAAAGAATGGAGTATAATGTATGATAGTGGGTGAGACAAAGGTGAATTCTCTGAATGACTTCTCTTGAACATATTGGCGACACTGATGTGATGGATTGGTAGCATTAACCCCAAATGTGGATGGTATGGCGTGACCATGGTGATGTGACCGGTGAATGAAACAACCCAACCCGACTTGGACACGGAGTGGAAGTGTCATGTTCAAGAGTGACTTGCTACCAACAAAGTTTCTTCAAGTTTTCTTCCCAATTTTTCCCCAGTCATTGCTGACCAGTACCTCTTTATTTTTGTCAAGCTTGAGGAGGATAACATATGCTTGTTCTATAATTTGCCCTTGGGGCAAACCCATCGCTATGTTTTAACGAGCCTAGCGATAGTGAAACTCGTTCTTGTCTATAGACAAGTTTGTCGCTATTAATCTTTTTAACACGTTTAATGACAAAGATAACTCGGTCCTTTTCAATTTTAGAGAGTCTAAAAAGGAACGTAAAGGTAACTCCAAAATTCCTTTTTCGTCATCTAATCCCTTAAGTCTGAAAAGGTATAAAACAATACAGAAGGGATGAATTTTCGATACTTTTAACGAGCCGAACAAAACAAGCGCTCGATCTTTTTGTGTAATAATCCCTCAGGTCCAAAAAGATTAAAATCTAGAGGAGGGATAGCACTTCCTGTCCCTTTAATGAGCTGGAGAGGCCAATGGCTCGACAATCTTTTCATATTTTACGAGTCAGTTGAAAAGAGCTTAAAGGAGACTCGTCTTTTGGGTAAACAATCAAATGGAGGTGAATGATCGGCCAATGAAAAAGTGGAGGTGACGGTGCAAACAGGACCAAGGCTTTAATGGCTGAAGTACTACATTCACGATGGTTATTTACCCGGGACTAGTTCATTTTTTAATGAGCTTAAACGCGGGAGGAAACATTTGCTCATGTATTATGTTTATTTTTTAACGAGCCTAAACTATGTGCTAAAACTGCTCGATTAATCCAGTCATGTGATAAGAATGTCTCATATAAAAACGACAAATTTTAGAGTTTTGCCCCACATCTTTTCTTTATGGATGTTAGGAAACGACCAATCCTATGAGTTTAAAGGGTTAGAGGTCCTACAAATTTAAAAAAATAAATAGACGCTCTTCGCTTGCACACCAAAAGGCCTGCATGCCCCCAGGTATAAAACAGAGTTTCAAGGTTACCCCTTCTTTAGTCCGTTAAAACATTTGTTTTACCGAGAGAGGCCTACCTCTTATAGGTTACCAAAGATTATTCTATTTACGGCGTAAACAAAACACCTCTTCGACGATGTCTACCGAGATAAACAAAGGTGAGCTGCGATGCCCGCCAACTCACGTAACTTTGACAAGAGGATCTTATTCTAGTCCAACTCCCTCTTCCAATCACGGACAGGAGTACGGAGGTCATATACTCTCGCGGAAACCTACCCTATACCCGAGGTTTTCTTGCCGAAGCAGACCAGGGTGCATGCCCCCTGGGTTTCAGTCATGTCCCTCGAATCACTCGCGCTCATCGGGTGGACGGACTGGGGATTGAGACATTTCTTGCGTGAAAAGACCATTCAGGGATGGTATACGACTATTTTCTATGCGTGATCCAGGAAATGAAAGCTGGTCTAAGAGCTTGACCACTCTTCCTTCGTGCGGAAAACACATCACTCTAAAGAGTGTTGAGACAATGGCTCTCATGCAATAAATATAGTCTCGTCCAAGGAGTAGATTGTAATCCAGGGGTCCTTGAACTACCATTACGTTCATGTGAACATTTTTCCCTCTCAATGTTATGGGCACATTGGGAAGGATCCCTAATGGTCGACTGGTTCCTTTATCAAAGCCTGTTAGATTTCTCATTTCAGGCAAAAGCAATGGCGAACCAAGCGCTTTCCAAGCAGTTGAGGAAAGGATACTCACAGAAGCCCCCTCATCTATGATGGTACCAGCCATAACCATTCTATATATTTGAACAATAATTCAGAATGGTACACTAGCTAGTAAACGGGGTCTGCCTAGTTGATTCCAGTCGAAGGAGACAACTAGGTTGCTTGGAGGTGGGACCGAATAGACGGCCGGGTATGACTCTGACGAACTTCCTTCCTGCGGTAAAGGAACGGGTAAATTGCCCCCATGTTCGTTGGAGTTTGTGCTTATCAAAAGAATTTGGACGGTGTCATCCTTGTTCTCTTCAGTGTTTGTATCATCTGAAGATGGAACCTCTTAAGGCAAGACCGGGTCAACTGCCACCTCGACCTTTTGACTTTCGTCTGGTATGGGTTCAGATGGTTTATCTTCAATGATAGATGCTTCGGCTGACCACCTGAGCGGGTTAGCCGGATTTTCAACTAGTGACAGATTCGGCAAGAGTTTTTTATATCCAGGAGGAAGTCTAATGGTGAAACCGGATGATCGTCCAAAACTCTTTTAGCTTCGTCTAAGAAGGGACAATGGTGGATGGCATGATCACCTTCGCACAGTTTACAAGGAAATCTATATTTCCTTTTTGTCCTGGGGCTTCACTTTCACTAGTTGACAATGTGTTTTCAACATGATCATCAGAGGTTGACGACACCGGGTTGTGCAAACGAGGAGACCAGTCCCTTAAGATCCGAGGGATGCAAGGACAATCTCTGTGATAGTGGTCTCCTTTACAAATGACACATGGTGATTTAGGCCTGGTCGGTGCAGTGTGTGGATTTTCGCTAGACGACACTCGTTTGCCCCCATTCGCTTTTGGCTCCTTCTTCTTCTTCTCTTTCTTCTTCTTTTCCTTCTTCTCCTTAGGTACTTGACTTTTGGCTTTACCAGCCCCATCAAGCGAAGAGGAAGGAGGAGAGGAAGAATTAGAGGAAATAGAAGGTTGGTGGGTAACTATGGACTCGTCTAGTTACTGATTCGATTGTTCAGGAATAGTGGTGTTCTGAACGACAGAGGTTGAGAAGAGCCATACAGGCAAACCAATTGTCAGTCCTGGAAGCGACAATGTGGCCATATGGGGTGCACCAACATCTCCCCAAGAGGAGAAGGGACTAGGATTTCCTCCAAGGGGAATTCCTTGGTTGGTGGATTCCATTTTCTCAACCCAAGATCAACGTAGGAAAGGGTAATGAATATTCCGTTTAAAATAAATTTTAGACGCTTTGACACAACTTGTTTTTTCAATTTTAAAGAGTCGAGAAAAAACAAAAGATGACTCTAGTCTCCTTCGATTTTTAATGAGCCTGAAGTGACAAGTGCTCAGATGGACCTTTTCCGTTAAGGAGTCTGAAAAGGAACGAAAGGGACTGCTCTGGAAATCTAGGTAGAGGGATTACCAAACCAATCGCAAAACTGCAGAATACTTTTTACGGTACGACAGTCAATCTTCCCGAATGCTATGTTCAGTGCATTGCGATCGATAGGGCGGCAGACATGGCTTCCTATGGATAAAGGATTAAGCCTATTGGGGTCTCCCAAAATATACTCGACGGTACGTGGGAGCACAAGTCCGTACTGGCACTTATCGTCTCAAAGTGGAGGAATCACCCAACCATCAGTGAGAACAACAGTTACCAGGCTTTACGACGTCGGAATACGTCTCTAGCCTAGACTTCTAAATGTTGTGCGTTAAGTTCCAAAGCGTTGTTAGATTCATTGAATTTATTTTAAGTTGATCTTGTTTATGAAGTTTGCCTTTCGGGTTCACCACGAGATGTAGATGTAATTCCTAAAATGCAATCTAAGATGACAAACAAACTTTTTATCTCCTTTATGCAATGAAAATCCTAGCTACTAGGGAAAAGAAAGACAGAATCTTTTCACAAAGAGCAAAGAGCACACTCTAAATGCACTTTCCTAAATCAAGCCAATCAGACTGTCTATATGCAAATGCACATGCATGTATTTGTTTTTGACTTTCTTAGTATATGAATTCTAAAAAGAAAGTTGATGCACAAATCTGAATTTCTTTTCAAGCGACAAATATCAACAAGTTTCTTTTCGAAATAAAAAATGGAGACGATCACAACACTTTACGATTTTGAAATGAATACTTGTTCTTGACACTAGAAAATTACAAATTCAGACCAAAAGCAATAGTAACAGGATAATCGACCATCAACAGCAATCAAACTCTTTCCTACGATTGAAATCGACACTTGCGACAGATTCAAATCAAAGGACGACAGTACGATTACGCTACTTTTGCAAAGGAGAACTGTAAATGAATCAACAAACACACAAAAACATCTACAGTTCTTTTGTACAAAGGAGGCGGAATAACAGCAAGGAAAAGGGGTTTCAAACAGACATATACTGATCACAGGCAGCAAAATTCAGGAATAGAACTGGAAAGAATGAACCACAGAAGCCACAACTGCACAGAGCTAGTCTGATCAGCGCACCTGTAACACAGAGAATCTGAAATTCAGCGCAGGTTGTCCACTCGGGAAGTGCGCTGAAATTCAGAATCTCTAAACAGTACCTGCGTTGGGCCAGAAACGAGACTCTGTTCGGGTTCCGGGTCACAGTTTGCAGTTCAGTTCTTGGGTTTTGGCCGAGCAAAAAGCAATCAGTAATGCAACAATCAGGGGTAGATCTAAGGAGGATCTAAGAGCTATCACAAGGGCAATCAGATAGTTTGTGAATCAGTTGTTCAAATCATAAACAGATCCAGTAGATGGATTGAAGTAGCAATTGTCTACTTTGCATTTGTTATGGCAAATGCAGTTCGAATGCTACTTGTAAGTTTATGAAATAGACAACAAAGAATGATAAACAAACAAACTAATTATTTCCCCAGCAGAGTCGCCATTTTGTTACAGGGAAAAGTGTCTATATAGAACTGCTTTATCCCACTAAGGTGTGACAGCTGCCTTAGAAACAAACAGAGAAAAGCTACTTTCGTTTTTCCTTTATGAATTATAGATAGAGAGGAACAGAAAGACCAACCTCTGTCTTGCGCTAATCTCTCGATTTGATCCCTCTCTTCTTTGATAGTCCTCAGCTACCTCCTCCCCTTGCACGCCCAGCTTCACAAAGTACCTGTAAGATCACAGAAGCATAGCACTATACAAAGACATGGATCTATAATCATAAACAATCTAGGATCAGATGTAAATTAACCATACAAATGTAACAAGCATCAATGACACAAAAGCATGGAGGAAAACTCAAATAGCTTTTATTGATAAACAAGAAAAGAGACAAGAGGAGTTACAACCAGTTGTTCTGACCCAGCATCAACCTCCAGCAAAGAAGCCCCTCTTCACCTCAAACAAAGCTTAGATCACCCAACAATCTGATGTTTGTCTCAAGAAACCAACAACAATTCCTTACAATATGCAAAATTCCAGCCTCTGGATCTCTGGGATGAGGGATCCTTATATAGATATCTGTAAGGGGGATGAGTCAGCTTGTGATTTGATTAGTGTCTTCTCTCTGATAGTTCTTACTTCCACTTGGAGACTGATGGCCTCTTACTCATCCTTGGTCGAATTCAGTGAGGCAAGTGTCACAGGAGAAGATTCTAGAAGCTTCCATTGCCTCTCCACCTTACGGAATGACACTACCATTTGTCATTTCTCGCCCATCGCACCCCACAGAAGGGACTTTTGAAATGCAACGCACCCTCATAGTGTATTTGGGTGAGATGCAACGCACTTAGCCAGTGGAGCAGCTGAAATAATCCTTTTTTGACCAATTATGAGCAGTTTCTTATGGAGAACTTCTGGGAGAAGCTGTAATATGTTGACCTTGTTCCTTTAGGGGTTAGAACAACACTTTTAGGGACTTAGGAGCCCTTGATTTATGGACATTTCATGCTTGGGGTTGTAGGGCCCAAAAATGTCTATAGCAATCCATTGCATTGCTTTAGGATTGTCTTGAATCAAGTTTCATTGTCTTCATGTAAAATACCCTTTTCGGCTCTTGGATCACAGAATAATTTTATTATATGTATTTAAATATAACTACAGGGATCTCAAGATAAGTCAGCCATAATTGTTCATGTCATCCTTAAGAAGGGATTAAAGAGTCTCTTGAAGAGGGTATATGTAGAAAGGTACTTTGACATCCTTGGAGGATAGCATCTCATCTAATTTGCAGTCATAAGAATAAGAGAAAAATTGCAGGAGGAATCTAAAGTTACAAAAGAGAAGCCTAAAGTCTAGCTTATGGATGTAAGGTTTGAAATTGGAGAAGGGATTTGAAGTTAAAGAAGAAAATTCCAAAGTCTAGCTTGTAGATGAAAGGTCTAAAATTGCATAAGTTAGACTATTGACTAGAAGAGCGAGTTTTATATCTGATCTGTGACCTAGACTACAGATGAAAAGAGGATATAAGAGTCAAAGACGAAAGAGAGAAGTGTGAAGAAATGATTCTCCATGATATCTACTTGGGATAGTCTACACATACAAGAAAGCTTTAGATCCAAAGTTGCAGAGGAAGATTGTAGAACCTAAGAAATTCTAATTTTGGAAAGCTTCTACTTCATTCATGTGGGAAGGTAGGTTTGTCAACTTGGTGGGAGCCCTAGCCTAAAATTTTGGTCTTGGAAGTCTCTTTTCAAGTTGATAAGAAGAGTTCTTGTGGTTTTTACCCTTTGAAGGGGTTTTACCCAGGCATGGGGCCTATATATTGTGTTCTTGTTTTGGAATTTATTTGATGATATAGAATATAAACATAATCAAGTCAAAGAAGAAGCTAACATCACAAGTAAATGTCAAGTAAAGGAAAACAATAAAACGAAATATGTTTCCCTAAACAGTTTTCCAACATTGAGTGTGTTATAGATATTGTTTTTCACCTTCTAATGATTATGATGGTCCACATATCAATTATTTATAATCCATCCTAATTCTTAAGGGGGTGATTCCCTATTATTTGGTTATTTTTATACCTCTTTCCAAAGTACATTCTAAGAAGAGTTGCTGGAATAATATTTATTTGGTAAAACTAGCTTAAGGGATTAGATTAACTAGTTTCCAATATTGTTTGGTATTTGGATATTTCTATGTCAATAGGTGCCTAGTTGAAATCCTCCTGGGTGAGGTGCACTAGTATATCCCAACATTGTTGCAAGGAATGACATATGTGGATGTAGGGAAGCATCCCTAATTTATCTTAGTTGTCCTCATCAATGAGGTCACTAGTAGGTGAGTGTTCATATTTAATGAGGCCATTAGTGTTTATTCATTTATTAGTTGGTCAATGACATTAAATTATGAGATAATTATCCCCAAACCCTATATAATGGGGTCACATACCATTGTAATATGTGTACACTAGGAAACACAATGTAATATTTAAAATGGATTTTCCCCTCGTGGGGTCTTTTACATTACACATTTGACATCACCTATTTGTGATGTTTTCCTATTGTTTATGTTTATATTCATTTGAGTATTATTTTGGATTCCTTCCTCCCTATTTCAGGATAGGTAGATTGAATCTTCGGTGTGTAAGTTCCCCAATATTTTCTTTGTTCTTTATCGCTTGTTTTTTTTCTTTGTATGCCTTATTTTAAGTGTTTTATGAAATGGTAGTGTCTATTTTAGTTATAAGGACAATGGACATCATAAAATGAATTGGAAAATGTCATCATGTCTATTTTAGTTAGAATGACAATGGACATCATAAAATGAATTGGAAAATGTCATCATATCTTTATTTCATTGTTGGGTGCAACCTAACTTGGTCCAAGTTTTGGCTAAGGACTTCACATTTTGAGGAGCAGACTGCGCGAAGCTGGTGAAGATATATTTCATTGCACAATGTTTTGGGGCTTTGGGGTGGGTCAAAGCCCCTTATTTTGTAATGGGTATCAGGTATTAGTCTCTTGTTTTGTCAAATACTTGGTATGTGGACCATTGTATTGTAGTCATGAATATCTATATAAATAAGTGTAATAGTTTGTCAAGGATAGGGATATAGATAGAGGATATCAATAGCCGGTTTGTACCTTTTTGTATGTACTTTTGGAAATGATCTGCAACTGGGTGCGTAAAGGCTTAGAAGAGTTTGCAGTTGAGTGTGCATACCACCTACAGATGGGTGCACAGGTCAGAGAAGTGAATGTATTGAAGATAATTTTAATAAAGAAGAAGTTCTGGCAAAGTACTTGTGCTTTTATCTATGTATAAATTTTATGGTATTCAAGCTCTTTATTGAATTATGTGAAGAAATATTGGTTATGTTCGTCTCTGTTACGATTATGGAAATCTGCTAAATTAATTGTCTGCACGAAGTCATTTATGTATGTGAAGTTGTATATTAGTATAAAATATAAGTAAATACACGGGCGCCACTGCGCGGATATCCTTTCGGCTACAGAAACCTAATTTTGCAACCTCCCATAACTACTTTTGTTGAGACTACAATCTGCTTGCATTTCATTGCCGAAAGGGCCAGTAGTTGAGGGTTTTGATGGTGCACAACACACTTTGAACCTAGGTCAAGCCCCCATTCGAACAACAAATGTTTTTGTGTGCATGATCCCTTCCCTACACTATTTACAGATGAAGTACTGGATAATGTAGGAGGTCATGAGGACTACTCTTTCACATATGGGTTTTCAGGTTACCATCAAATCAGAATTGCGCCATAATATTGACATAAGACCACTTTTGCAAAAAAGTGGGGGTCATTTAATTACACGATGATGCCTTTCGGCTTGAAGAATTCCCCTTCCATATTTTCTAGAGTTGTTGTCATAGCATTTAAGGAGTATATACACAAATTCTTGGAAGTTTAATTTGATGATTGGACAGTATTTGGGCTATTATAGAAGTATATTGCGAGCTTAAGGCTTATGCTAAATACATTTAGGCAACATCAGATTTCACTGAACTTGAAGAAGATTATTTTTTGTGTGCCTGGTGGCATACTTCTAAGACATATTGTGTGCAAACAAGGGTTTCTAGTGGATCTTGCGAAGATAGAAGCCATTTGTACACTTTCCAGCACCAAAGACGGTGAAACAACTACGCACAACACTTGGACACACTTGCTACTATAGAAATTTTGTTAAGGGGTATGCGCAGATAACTGTGTCGATGGAGAAGTTATTGAAGAAGGATGTCACTTTTAATTGGGACAAAGAATATCAAAAAGGTCTAGATATATTGAATGAGAAGATGGTAACTGCATTGATCTTAGTGTTTCCAGACTAGAATAAGGAATTTCATGTACATGTCGATGACTCATGTGTATCATTAAGTATAGGTCTAGCACAGCCAGGAGTATGCGAAGTTGATCACCCCATAGATTTTGCAAGTAATGAATTGTCCAAAGAAGAGAAAAACTATACTACGACAGAACAAGAAGGGTTAGATATGGTATATGCATTATAGAAGTTCAAGAACTCCTTGTTGGGAGCGCACTTTAAGATGTTAATTGATCACTCCATGCTAAAATATTTGGTGAAGAAGCCTATTTTAGGAGGAAAGATCTATCAATGGTTGTTATTATTCCAAGAGTATGACTTTGAAGTTGTAGTGAAGCCGGGGAGATTGAATGTTGGACCTGATCATCTATCTAGGATAGAGACAGGAAAAGAACCTACAAATATTGAAGATAACCTACCTGATCACATCCATTCGTGATTAGGGTTGTAGATGACCACTTTGTAAATATTATTCAGTATCTAGCCACATGAATGGCGCCCGCGGAATACACTATGCAGTATAAAAAGGATTTGGTGGTAAAACTAGCAGATTTCACGTTGATAGCAAGGTAGTTGTATAAAATAGGACCGGATGAAATATTGCAAAGATATGTCCCAGAACATGAAAGGAAGAGTATTCTATCAGAATCTCACAGAGGAGTTTCAGGTGGACATTATGCAGGGAATTCCACTACGCAGAAAATATTGAGAGCAGGGTTATAGTAGCCCACAATGCATAAGGAGGAAAGCGAATTTTGTTGAGCATGAAATATATGTCAGAGAATGGGAAGGCCCTCTAGAAGAGATGAAATGCCCCTAAATCCATAGGTAATGTTGCATACATTTGGAAAATGGACTATTGACTTTGTTGGACCTATTAACCCACCAGGAAGGAAGACGAGCGCAAGACACATTATCACTGCAACTGATTATTTAATGAGGTGGGTGTTGAGTCTTGAAAATGTCATTCATTTCCATTACACTTTCACTATTATGTCCATTATATCACCTCCATTTCACTACTATGTCACCACATTCATCCCACTTTCATTATCATTGGGCCACATTTATGTTTTTCCAAACTTTATTAATTCTAAGCCTTTTAAGTGAATTTGTGGTTAAAAATTAGAAAATAATGTGCATATGCTTATACCTAACAATTGGGTTGAGATTGTTGACATGTGTAGGTTGAAAGGAGGCTTCTAGAAGACCCTTATGTGGCACTCTAATACCAAATTCGTGTTGGAAATAATACTGAGAGGGGGGGTGAATCAGTATTATCAAGTCAATAAAACTTTTTCATTTCCAAACTCTGATTCATATATTCTACTTCCACAACTTCTTATGATTAAGTTAATTGATCTTCAATGAGTGCATTATAATATTATCAACCATATTATCAGTTAACAGATGCAGTAACATAGAATAGATCATCACACATAAGGCACACACATGAACACCATGATATAAGGTGGAAACCTAATGCGGGAGAAAACCACCTGTTGCAAGTCATCTCAATCTTCTTCTTAATAAGAAAATCCTTTTACAATATTTGTACTGGTGCAGTATTATACCAGTATGGGAGCTACAACCCCCTTTGCTCTTGTACTAGCCGATCCATTTACTAGTACGCAGGCTGCTACCTGCTATAATGCTCCAAAGATTTCCTTTAGCTCTTGTACTAGCTTAGATACTAGTACGTAGGTGCTGACCTACAATCTTCTCTCCTCCAGGTACCACGTTTCATCAATTTTCAGACTGGACCCAACAACAACATTGAAGCTCATAATCAAACACCCTTATGAATCACCCAATCACCATATACAAGTATATCATGTGTATCAACAATCAGATCATATAAGGATAAGTCATTATGAACCCGATCCATTCATCTATCAAAACATAATCTATCACTTCTCAGACTACTGTTATCAGATCTTAATATCAGAAACCAGAAATCACTTCAAAACCTAGAACACAGCAATAATAAACATGGGCAGCTAAATAGATTTCATCAAAAGTCCGCAGCTTCACCCATAGTTCACCTGCGTACATCTGCACTTCTTCCTACTGCTCGCCAGCGTACCCACGCACTGTGCCTTGTAGACTGCCTGCGTACTTGCGCAACTTCTGCACTTCTGGGCCTGCGATCTACGCACCTGCAGCGCTTCTGTGACTGCGTATCTGCGCACCTGTAATGCTTCTGCGCCTGCGTATCTCTGCACTTTTCTTTCACTGTACTTGCATACCTGCGGGTATAGATATTTTCAAGACTTCAAGAATAATCCAGACTGTCAGATCTACAGATCTGAACATGCGCCGAGGAGATCTCAACCCATTAGTAGATCCGACTTGTAATTCTCATGTTTCTCCTTGATTTAGATTCAGCTATCTCTCACAAACCCATCACTAGAATTTCAGATCTAGCTTCTCTTAAGATCTTCTACTTTCACGAGTATCTAGCCAAATGATCTCCTTTGCTTTATATAGGCAAGCTCTTCCTAAAATCATGGATCAATACCATATATAACCAAAACATGGGGCTCAATAATAATAATATAAAACAATACCACGAGCCAAAACCATAGAATCAAGAACGGCACGCTAAATACCACGGGCCAAACATAAGAAACCCCACGTGAGCGCGCTTCTCTGCCTTGAAGTGAGTGAACTGGGGGTACGCACCTCATGAATAGGTAACCTGCAGGTATGTACGCACTTTATCTAAGACATGCCTGCGTGTCCGCACCTTTTGTACGGTGTTCCTGCGTACTCCTTATTTTCTTCAATATTTGAGAGCTGATCATCAATCTCTGCTACTGACTGGTTGTACTGTGATCCATCACCTGCATGAGTTGCCATCAAGGACAACACTTTAGCCATAATGCCAACAATCTCCCCCTTTGGACTTGATGGCAAAGCTTACTTGTGAACTGTCATCTGATCCCTTTGTATTGTCCTACATCCATGTATTCTGTCATATCTGATGTGGATTCATCTGAATGTAAACAAGTGAGATGATATTCTATGAGAGGGTTGCCATCAAGTACAACACATGCATCATAATGCCAACAATCTCCCCCTTTGGACTTGATGGAAACAACACCAAATCACTCTCCCCCTTTGACATCAAGGGCAAAGGGTTTTGCTCCCCCTAAGAACATGCTCCCCTTGACTATAAACCAGATCTGTTGAAGTCTCTGAATGAGCTCCCCCTTTGTATATGCCATGGTGCACCAATCTGATAATGCTCTTTCTGAAATATCTGCTCTGCTATATAGTGTTGTTCATGCTCAAGCTCCCCCTGACTATAAGAAAGGTCTGCAAAAAGATGTTCTACAAGAAGAAAATGACTCTATCTATCATAAATGACCTTCCTATGACCAAAAGACTCAATACATACATCCATCACCCAACCAAGTGGGAATATACCAGAAAATGACAACCAAGTACATTACATCATTCATCCCAGGCATAGTGGGGAAACCAACATAGGCCGTTACATGACCTGAAGAGATCTCATCAAATGACTACAATAAATAAAGACACACTATTACATCATGAGTCTTGATATGACCTTTGAATGATATACATGACATTTATAACAAAGACCAAACACCTAAATAAGATCATGATAAACATCAACAACAACATTGTATGATCTGCTCCATAGCATCTGTCATCAGCAACTAGACCAACAATTTGTATTAGTGCATGAATCATCAAGGTATGTCTGTATCAACTCATCCTTTTGAACAGAATTCTGTATATACAGAATCATTCACATTCTATCATATGTGAGAAACACCATAGCCATCCAGATATGCATGAACCAAGTATCATCAATTGGGAATATCTGCATCAATCAACATATGAAACAACCTATCATCATATAGGTAAGAACTCATCATCATCATGTCTCCAACGATGTAACTTTGAATAATCATCCATGTAACCAGCCAACAATCCTCATCCATATATGTGCCAAGAACAATAAAGACTCCATGCAAGCACCATTAGAGAATCAACCACAAATCTGATCCAAGAACCATGTGAACAACTCATAACCATAGCACGATGAATCATAAGCATCGTCACCAAGGACCATAATGCCAACAATGCATTCAGAACATATGCTCCCCCTAAACTGGTGCCATCTGTCAGATCTTATCAGTAAGAAAAGTCAGCCAATAAATGCCTTAAGACAGATACGCAGTTTCTCATTATATGGCCTGCGTGGCTCCGCACTTCACCTTCTGCTCTTCTGCGTATCCATGCACCTGACTTTCTGTCTTTCTGCGTATACCCGCAGAGAGCCTTTTACTACAGCGCGTACCCACGCACCTGTGCCTTCAATTGCGCCGCATACTTCTATTGTGCCCACGCACCCACTGCTTCTATCGCGCCGTGTACCACTACTGTCGCCATGCACTCTCAGATGCTATCGCGCCGCGTATGTATGCACCTGCGGCTTCTGTTACGCCGCGTACTTTCACTGTGTCTCCACACCTGAACCTCTGTCGCGCTGCGTGCCCACGCACTGCGCCTTCTTCTGCTCTGCGTACCCACGCACTGCGCCTTCTTCTGCTCTGCATACCCACACACTTGCACTGTTAATCACCTGCGTACCTCTGATTAGGGCCGAATTGGCAGTCCCCCAGTGTGCCACAAATAGTCGATGCCCAGATCTAATCATGTGCTCGAGAGATCATACTTCATAGATTCACTTCCAACTTCTCTTTCCCTACTGCCTTTCTTCAAACAATCATATACGCGATTGTGCATTATCCAACTCGCGTATATACGCGACTTTCCTTTATGGAGTTTGCATATGAGATTCAGGGCACTGAAGTTTTGTACTTTCAGCTCCCTCTGATTCTGGTATGTCTGTACGTTGTGCTGTGCTGCCTTTTTCTGACTGTACTTCCTTTTTCCTCCATATCTTCAAGCGTGATGATGTTTTCTCCTTTTGGTGTGATGTCTGTGCTTTGTTCCTGCATTCCTTTGCTATATGTCCAAGCTTGTTACATGCATAACATCTTACATGTTTCATATTCCTTTTGTAGCAATCAACAACTTTGTGACCATACATATTGCAACCAAAGCAATATCCATTAAAGTACCTTGAATGTGATGATCTTTCTGCATAATGGTTTTGAACCCTTCTTCTTTTACATATAGCTGCAACATGTCCAAGATTATGACATACATAACATTCAACATTATTCATAGGAGGAGTAAAGGATTTTCTTTGAGGAATCTCTTTCCTTGGTTGATGATGAGATTGATCTACTTTAGATTTCTCTTTAGAGTTCCTTGCCTCACCTTGTGCACTAGATTCACCTTCAACAGATTCATGGAAACCAAGACCAGTCTTTATAGCAGGAGACCTTTGACTGCTAAGAATATCATCCAAGACTTTAGAACTATCTTGAAATCGTAAAAGCCTATCCTTTTCTTCTAATTTACCTTTCAATATATTTACCTCAACCTGAAGCTGTTCTTCCTTTTCAAGAGATTGCTTCTTCAAATCTTCTTCAGCTTTCCTTCCTTCTTCGATTTGATCCCTTAGTTTGAGAATCTCCTTTTCTTGTTCTTCATTCAAATCCTGCTACATTTGACGAACTCGGAAGGCACATTCCAGCTGAGATTTTAAGCTGGTGACTTCGTTTTCTTGTTTTGCAATAGCTTGGAGTAGATCTTCATTCTGCTTCTTTGATTCTTCAAGATATTCCTTTAGTGAGCGGATTGTGGCTTCAAGACTTTCATAATTACTGGATCGATCTCTGAGCTCCTTGATTGTTGCGTTCTTTTCAATGACTTCATTTCTTAGAGATGTTGCTTCATCCTGCAACTTTTGATACTTTTCCTTGCATAACTTTTGATGAGATTTTTTTCTAGTAATAGCTTCTTTGAGAGCACCACTCTTTATGTTCAGAAGATTTTCTTGTTCACTAATTTTGTTTGTCAGCCTATTAAATTCTGCCTCTATTTGATATCTTTCTTGCTCACCCATAAGAACAAATTCAGTAGTCTCACTATCACTTTCATCTTTTCCAAAAGGAAAGATAGTTGGAACATCAGAGGATAGCAAATTCATACCTGATAGTTCATCTTCATTCTAAAATGATTCTGAATCTGATTCTGAATCTGAAGAGCTTCTTATACCTAATCCCCAATCGATTCTCCCACTATCATAGTTCTTCTGAGATGTCTTCTTCTTCTTATGAGCTTTCTTTTTAAGCTTCTTTCCCATTGTTCCACGGATCTCCTTCAAGCGATCAAGCTTCTACCAAAGGACCTGCTCTGATACCAATTGTTGGAAATAATACTGAGGGGGGGGGTGAATTAGTATTATCAAGTCAATAAAACTTTTTCATTTCCAAACTCTGATTCATATATTTTACTTCCACAACTTCTTATGATTAATTTAATTGATCTTCAATGAGTGCATTAGAATATTATCAACCATATTATCAGTTAATAGATGCAGTAACATAGAATAGATCATCACACATAAGGCACACACATGAACACCATGATATAAGGTGGAAACCCAATGCGGGAGAAAACCACCTGCTGCAAGTCATCTCAATCTTCTTCTTAATAAGAAAATCCTTTTACAATATTTGTACTGGTGCAGTCTTATACCAGTACGGGAGCTACAACCCCTTTGCTCTTGTACTAGCCGATCCATTTACTAGTACGCAGGCTGCTACCTGCTATAATGCTCCAAAGATTTCCTTTAGCTCTTGTACTAGCTTAGATACTAGTACGTAGGTGCTGACCTACAATCTTCTCTCCTCCAGGTACCACGTTTCATCAATTTTCAGACTGAACCCAACAACAACATTGAAGCTCATAATCAAACACCCTTCTGAATCACCTAATCACCATATACAAGTATAGCATGTGTATCAACAATCAGATCATATAAGGATAAGTCATTATGAACCCGATCCATTCATCTATCAAAACATAATCTATCACTTCTCAGACTACTGTTATCAGATCTTAATATCAGAAACCAGACATCACTTCAAAACCCAGAACACAGCAATAATAAACATGGGCAGCTAAATAGATTTCATCAAAAGTCCGCAGCTTCACCCATAGTTCACCTGCGTACATCCGCACTTCTTCCTACTGCTCGCCAACGTACCCACGTACTGTGCCTTGTAGACTGCCTGCGTACTTGCGCAGCTTCTGCACTTCTGGGCCTGCGATCTGCACACCTGCAGCGCTTCTATGACTGCGTATCTGCGCACCTGTAATGCTTCTGCGCTTGCGTATCTCCGCACTTTTCTTTCACTGTACTTGCGTACCAAGGAGATCTCAACCCATTAGTAGATCCGACTTATAATTCTCATGTTTCTCCTTGATTTAGATTCAGCTATCTCTCACAAACCCATCACTAGAATTTCAGATCTAGCTTCTCTTAAGATCTTCTACTTTCACGAGTATCTAGCCAAATGATCTCCTTTGCTTTATATAGGAAAGCTCTTCCTAAAATCATGGATCAATACCATAGATAACCAAAACATGGGGCTCAATAATAATAATATAAAACAATACCACGGGCCAAAACCATAGAATCAAGAACGGCGGGCTAAATACCACGGGCCAAACATAAGAAACCCCACGTGAGCGTGCTTCTCTGCCTTGAAGTGAGTGAACTGGGGGTACGCACCTCATGAACGGGTAACCTGTGGGTATGTACGCACTTTATCTAAGACATGCCTGCGTGTCCGCACCTTTTGTACGGTGTTCCTGCGTACTCCTTATTTTCTTCAATATTTGAGAGCTGATCATCAATCTCTGCTACTGACTGGTTGTACTGTGATCCATCACCTGTATGAGTTGCCATCAAGGACAACACTTTAGCCATAATGCCAACAATTCGAATTTGAGTGGAAAGAATCATGGGATCATGAGGATATGTGTCACATATCCTAATTGTATTGTAACTCTAAGAAGACATGTGCCTTATCAATTCCTATTTTGATTATGACTCTAGAGGTAGAGGTAGAGATTCATGGACTCTCATTAATGGGATGGCTTCTCATCATTTTGTATAAATAGGAGATCTGTCTCCTTCATTTGTTAGCTTATCAGTCTCAGCTTAGCTTGGCTTGGCTTTTAGTTCTTTAGCTTGGAGTTTGTAGTTCTTCCTTGATGGCTTTTGAAAGCTTTGGAGAGCTTTGTTGTACTTTGTGATTTTGAAGAATTTGAATAAAGCTTTGATGTTCCCAACATGGAAGGAGATGTGAAGTAGATGTCATGGAGCATATTAGAATGTAAGGTAGAGTAAATTTCATTTTGTAATTTTGTTGATTTCATTATGCCATTTGATTGCTTTCAAGTTTGATAGATTATATTTTACATTTATGCAATTTTAATTCATGTAAGTGTGTTCAACCAGTTGATTGTAGATTAGTTTTTCTTTACATGTTTTCGCATCAAATAGTGACATGAGATTTTCCTCTCTGCTAACCTTATTCTTTTTATCTTTTCAATTTTAGTTATGCTTTGATTTCAATCTTGTTCATTTTCTTTGTTAAATTAGTTTAGAAATCAACTCACTCATGTCATTGATGGTTACCTCCGAAAGCCATAGTAAGACTACTGGTGAGGGATCGAATTATGAATGTGTGATTTGATTTTAGTTTACTTTTCTACAATTAGATATTGGATTGCTCATTTCATTGACGGTTACCTCCGAAATCCATAGCGAGACTAATGGTGAGGGATTGAAATATGAGTGTGTAATTTGATATTAGTTTTACTTTTCTGCAAATAGATATCAGATTGCTCAAGTTGTTTATGATTACCTCCAAAAGCCATAGCGAGACTAATGGCGAGGGGTCTGAATATGAGTTGATGTAATTTGATTTTAAGTTTACTTTTCTGCAAATAGATATCGGATTGCTCAAGTTGTTTATGATTACCTCCGAAAGCCATAACGAGACTAATGGTGAGGGGTCAGAATATGAGTTGATGTAATTTGATTTTAGCTTTACTTTACTTGCAATTTTTTTTTATTTCTTTGAGTGCAATAGCTTAACTTTTATTTCCATATTTAGACAAGCAGCAGAAACAGTGATTTCATGATCAATATTTCATCTTTTGTTTGATTTAAGTAGCTGCATATTTACACTTTTGTTTAAGTACTAATTCCATCAATAACATGTTTTGAGATCTTTTGAAGTGCTAAGTTTTGGAAATTACCATTAGGGACATAAACCTTGTCTTGAAATCTACATCCATACTTGACCTTTAAAAGTATTCTTAAGACCTTAGAATAGGATTTCCATTTGCATTAGACACTTTAGGAACCCAACATGAACAAAACCCCAAAAACAACATAAACTATAAAACAACGAAGTAAGAAAAGGTTAACTAAGCACATATGATGCACCACACTTAATCATTTTATGATACCCGGATTGATAATTTATATAGAGCAATTTAAGACGTTAAATTGACTAGACATTTTTGGTGCCGTTGCCGGGGAAGTGTAATTAGGAGACCTTATTTCTTACATCTAAAAAAAAAAAATTAATAATTCTTGAGTATGCTCTCCTTCTGCACTTTGTGTGATATGGAGGATCAGAAAAAGGATTGTTATGTAAAAAAATTAATAATTCTTGAGTATGCTCTCCTTCTGCACTTTGTGTGATCTGGAGGATCAGAAAAAGAATTGTTATGTTCAAAAAAAAAAAGGAGACAAAATAAACTTCATCATTTCAATTGATTCAATAAAAAAAATAAAATGAAACCCAACTGCTTTGATAGGTTCAAACTGTCCAAGATTGACTGGTTATGGTTTGTAGTGGTCCTCAAAACATTGTATCCTGTTTTAATAAGGTTTTGCAACTTAGCTGCGGAATGTGGCCTGATTCCGCAACTAATTTCAAGGTTTAGCAGGTTACAGGCGTCCAATGAAGAAACCGACCACATGGGCATCTCTAGAATTATCCTGACATGGATCCTATCCTAGTCACCCAGCTCAGATCGATGAAAAATCACCCTAAGACCTCAGTCAAAGTCCTGTTTTTAGCATGATTTCCTTGAAGTCTTTGCTGCCTGAAATTGAAAATCATTAATCCTTATAAATTTACAATTTCAGAGAGAAAAGAAAAACAATTTATGGCTATCTTGAGTCCTAGCTTTCACTATGGCTTCAGTAAGAAATCTGCATCCCTGTTCAAGTTTTGGCCTTAAAACAAACCTGCAAAAGCATTAAAAAAAAATAAAAAAATTCATTGTTTTGTTCAATGAAATATATATGTATATTTTCTTATAACATATAATTTTATTAACAAATCAATTTAAAAAAAAATCATTGTTTTGTATAATGAAATGTATATGTATATTTTGAAAGTATAACATATAAATTTATTAACAAAATAATTAAAAAAAGGGATGGTTTTTTTTTTTTTTTTTGTAACTCCTTAGATCAAAACTTGAAGTCTTTCCAACCTCAAGATAAAAGACCTGGTGGAATTGAAAATGATCTATCATGTGAACAGAATGAAGTTGACAATGATATACATGGTGGAGTATCTTGGAGATGGTAATAGTGATGTAATAGGAAATCCACAATGAGAGGAACCTATCATCTGCCTGGTGCACGTAGGAATAAGTAAGTTTGGACAAAGGTTGAAGAGGAGGCTTTGAAGGAAGGTATGGAGATGTTTGCCAACATTTATGAGAAAATCAGTGGCCTTCCTTGTATACCAGTTAGTTTGTAGCTATTTATGGTGCAGGACTTTTGCAACAAAATTGTGAACGAAAGAAGACTCTAGAAGCCAAGTCGTTTTTCATTATTCATCTTACAGCTACTGCATTTGAGGCAAATCTTCAATGGAGTATTCTTGAAAGTGAACAAAACAACTGTGAATATGTTGCAAAGGAGTGAAACATATGAGACTTATGGCTATTTTGAAGAATATTAGAGCGTTGATTTACATGAATAGAAAGGTAAACACGCAGAGGATTTCTCTAACAGACAACGCTGTTATTGAACAGGTTTTGGGTCAGTATGGAATCACCTGTATTAAAAACTAAGTGAAGGTTTTCATGAATCGTTGAAGGTTTCAGCCACTCCAGATTGATTAAGGTTATGTGAATTCCAAAATACATTGCCCCAATTCTTCAGCCCTGTCATCGTACCTGTGTAATGCACCTGACAGACAAAAAAAAAAAAAAAAACGTAAACAACAAAAAAAACGTCAAACTTCACACGCACGATTTGGCCAAACAGAGACGATTTGGCCAGCAGGGTCAATTAGATAACCTAGAAATCGTTTTAAGAAATTTGTGGCGGTCTGGGATAAATCCTCGGTTCTTTGGAGCGCATTTTTGCTTGCCGTGAGAGAAAAAAACAGAATTTCAATTGATGAACTGATAGTTTAATGTTTGATTTAATTCGGTTATCTAGGGTAGGCAATTCCAATTTGGGTATCAACTGTGCGATGGCATTCAACTCCTGGTTACACGTCTCCCATCCTTAATGAAATCATACTTCATCACACGCCTATTAACAATAAGTTCTAATTGAAGACAACTCTGTTTAGTGTTAACTCCATTACGTGATTTGGTTGGGTACGGCTCTTCACAGCCAATTGATAGACATGGCATGGAGTAGCATTCAGTATTGACTTTAATGTATAACGACTTCTCCTCTAACTCGTACATCAGCTATGGTTGATTATATGTATTCAAAAAATAAAAAATAAAAATCACATAACTCTTTTCTTTATTTCCATGTTCCAGAGTTTTAGATTTGGTATGATCTTATGAGAGTTGGCTACTTTACGTATGCCACGAAGTGGAATGAATCCCATGCAAGTAGTTGGTGTTGTTATTTTTCATAATCGTCATCTAATATTCCCGGGAGTTGTCTTAAACATGAGTTATGGCGCAGTATATGCATACTTGGATTTAAAACAACGTATCGTTACAACATGAAGCTGCATAAATAGTCCAGTGCATGCTCAGGCCAAACAACTATGTTATTATCAAGAATAATCTTAGCATCCTTGATTATTTATCAAACTTTATCTGTTGTTCTTATGGGAAGCCCGGGGCTTATTGTGTAGTAACATTGGCATTTTCAGTTAGAGAAGGGATCAATATCATTTTGGTTTTGTTTCAACTGAAAATCTCTGTTTTAGAGATGAATCACTCACTTTTAAGGTTGCAGAAACTCCATATGAAAGTGCGGAAGAGATTAAAAACTATGCACAACACAAGTATCCAAAATATGTGTAAAACTGATGGTTGACTATTTCAGTCACTTTCCGCAGCTAATTCAACTTTCCGCAGCTGTTTTTGTTAAACTCTAGGTTGCAGGTGTCATCAAGCAAAATAAGCCACATGGGTAGCTGGGGGAATGTCAGTACATGGATGGTGTCCTATTCATTTGATCCAATTCGAAGTCAAGTTGGGTGTTATCACTGAGTCGCCACACTAAGTCGCTGCATGTCAAGAAAAAATAATAATTTTGAATTAATGAAATGAATAAGTTATTTGCTCACTTTTCTGAAGGTATTGATTAATTTTGGATTGATGATGAAAGATGAATGGCTAACTTTGTATTCAAGATTTTTAGCTACAGAAATTGTGCACATTCTGCAGCTGAAGTCCAACTCCGCAGACTGAAAAAAACCTCATTGTTCAAATCAGCCTAACTTTCTCATGCAAAATCAGATTTTGATGATTCAAGTACCATTGGAAAGATCTCAACAATATCTACACAATGAGAAATCCATCATTAGAGTTTGAAATGGAAAATAATGAAATAAATTGCTGAAAAGAAGCAACATTCAACTTGGGGCATCAATTCCAAAGCAGGTATAAATTCTTTTGATTTTTCCTTTGAGAAATTGTTTCATTAATAAAAATTCTTAGTTTTGTGTGTAAATATCATAACTAGAGAGATTGATCGCCTCTCTCCTTTGATAACCTTACATTCCATTGCAGAAGAAGTATTAATTTTTTTGCAGGTTCCAGGAGGAAGGACAAATGACTACAAGAGAATGGTGTCTCTATAAGAGACCAATTTGTTTCATAAGAGGATGATCATCAACAAAGAGGAAATATGCTGATCAAAAATCAGATCCAAACACTTGAAAAACTTTCAGAGATTATTGTCTCCATCACATCCATCCATCACATCCATACCTCATAATAAACCATTCATCTCATTTTCCTCCATATTTTCCATTTACAATCACATACACTTTCCATCTCTTTTTGTCCATTCATAACCCACAAATAAAAGCAAGAGGCTCATTCACATGCTTATTTCCCATTTCCATTTCTACTCTCCATTGCCATCTTCCATTTTCATCTTTCATTTCCTGTCATTTTCATTCCACAAATAAGCCTTACTTCAATGCAAATTATTGAGTCCATAGTCCTTTGAGTCTAAGTTCTTTGTAAAAACACCTTGAGGCTTGCATGCCTTAATGGCAAGTCCTCATGCTGACAAACAATGGGAATACATTAATGTCCCTTGTTCATCAGATCTTCTAGGTGACTCGACATCGACAAATTCATTCGTACCTAGCAAGATGTGTTTGGGCATCTTGACTCTCATTGTCATCAATGGTGAGAGTTCTCGTGTTGACTAGTGGCATTCATTAATGGCCACTAAGCCAACAATTTCCTACTATGTTCGACATCAGAACATCTTTTCACATAGTAGGAATTGTGCCAATGAGTTTTGAATACATGAAGACTATTATTTTCAGCATTTTGGAGTAGATTCAGCAAGTTTTAGTAGAAGCAATAAAAGTCATCTTATCTCTTTATCCATGACTCCTCTTGTTCAGCCACTTGAAGAAGAATATGATCAAAATTTTGTAGCCACCACACGTACAACTCATCCATTCCAAAGGGTAAGTGAAGGTACGTCATTTTATAACTTTTGACCATAGAATTCCATAAAAAGATAAAATGATAATTGTTGGAAAAAAATTTCTCTTCCTCATTTCATAAAATTGCCAATACCATCAGTTGGGGGGGGGGAGTACATTCATTTTCATATCTTTCCATGTCCATATCATATTCAGGAGCTCACATACTTCCAACAGATATTAACTATTACATTGTTATTATGAGCATATAATGGATTTTCAAAAAAAGTGCTTAAAGGATAAATTGGATACAAACAAAATCATGGTTGTCACACAAGAACCAACCATCATGCAATCCAATAAAGATATACTTTGCAAAAATAATCAAAATATCATTATGCAAAGTTCAAAGATCAAAATAGAATGCAACAACAAAAATTGGTTGTAACACAAGAACCAACCATGTTGCAATTCAAGTAAAACACTTTTCAAAAATATGAAGTTATCAAATGATATCATGCAAAGTTAAGCCAGAGCTCAAGGATCAAAAGAGTTAATGTAATATATATTGCATGAGGACATGCAATAGCTTAAGTTGGGGGGTATGTTGAGTCTTGAAAATGTCATTCATTTCCATTACACTTTCACTATTATGTCCATTATATCACCTCCATTTCACTACTATGTCACCACATTCATTCCACTTTCATTATCATTGGGCCACATTTATGTTTTTCCAAACTTTATTAATTCTAAGCCTTTTAAGTGAATTTGTGGTTAAAAATTAGAAAATAATGTGCATATGCTTATACCTAACAATTGGGTTGAGATTGTTGACATGTGTAGGTTGAAAAGAGGCTTCTAGAAGACCCTTATGTAGCACTCTAAGACCAAATTCGAATTTGAGTGGAAAGAATCATGGGATCATGAGGATATGTGTCACATCTCCTAACTGTATTGTAACTCTAAGAAGACACATGTCTTATCAATTCCTATTTTGATTAGGACTCTAGAGGTAGAGGGAGAGATTCACGGACTCTCATTAATGAGATGACTTCTCATATTTTTGTATAAATAGGAGATCTCTCTCCTTCATTTGTTAGCTTATTAGTATCTGCTTAGCTTGGCTTGGCTTTTAGTTCTTTAGCTTGGAGTTTGTAGTTCTTCCTTGATGGCTTTTGAAAGCTTTGGAGAGCTTTTTTGTACTTTGTGATTTTGAAGAATTTGAATAAAGCTTTGATGTTCCCAACATGGAAGGAGATGTGAAGTAGATGTCATGGAGCATATTAGAATGTAAGGTAGAGTAGATTTCATTTTGTAATTTTTCTTTGATTTCATTATGTCATTTGTTTGCTTTCAAGTTTGATAGATTAGATTTTACATTCATGCAATTTTAATTCATGTAAGTGTGTTCAACCGGTTGATTGTAGATTAGTTTTTCTTTACATATTTTCACATCAAATAGTGACATGAGATTTTCCTCTCTACTGACCTTGTTCTTTTTAGCTTTTCAATTTCAGTTATGCTTTGATTTCAGTCTTGTTCATTTGCTTTGTTAAGTTAGTTTAGAAATCAACTCACTCATGTCATTGATGGTTACCTCTGAAAGCCATAGCGGGACTACTGGCGAGGGAACGAATTATGAATGCGTGATTTGATTTTAGTTTACTTTTCTACAATTAGATATTGGATTGCTCATTTCATTGACGGTTACCTCCGAAAGACATAGGGAGACTAATGGTGAGGGATTGAAATATGCGTGTGTAATTTGATATTAGATTTACTTTTCTGCAAATAGATATCAGATTGCTCAAGTTGTTTATGATTACCTCTGAAAGCCATAGCGAGACTAATGGCGAGGGGTCAGAATATGAGTTGATGTAATTTGATTTTAAGTTTACTTTTCTGCAAATAGATATCAGATTGCTCAAGTTGTTTATGATTACCTCCGAAAGCCATAGTGAGACTAATGGCGAGGCGTCAGAATATGAGTTGATGTAATTTGATTTTAGCTTTACTTTACTTGCAATTTTTTTGATTTCTTTAAGTGCAATAATTTAACTTTTATTTCCATATTTAGACAAGCAACAGAAACAGTGATTTCATGATCAATATTTCATCTTTTGTTTGATTTAAGTAGTTGCATATTTACACTTTTGTTTAAGTACTAATTCCATCAATAACATGTTTTGAGATCTTTTGAAGTGCTAAGTTTTGGAAATTACCATTAGGGACATAAACCTTGTCTTGAAATCTACATCCATACTTGACCTTTAAAAGTATTCTTAAGACCTTAGAATAGGATTTCCATTTGCATTAGACACTTTAGGAACCCAACAAGAACAAAACCCCTAAAACAACATAAACTATAAAACAACGGAGTAAGAAAAGGTTAACTAAGCACATATGGTGCACCACACTTCATCAGTTTATGATACCCGGATTGATAAATTATGTAGAGCAATTTAAGACGTTAAATTGACTATACAATGGGTCAAGGCATAGCCAGTGAAGAATTGCAGCGTGAATAAGGTTGTGAAGTTCATTTTTGAATTCATCATGTCCATATTTGAGTGCCCAAAGATTTTAATGAGTGATCGGGGTTCACATTTCTTGCATAAGAATATTGAGGTGCTGACAGAATAATTTCAAATACACCATTAGAAGAGAACTCCATATCATCCTCAAGTGAATTGGACAATCAAAGCTTTCAATAAGATTCTAGAGAATGAACTCACAAAAGTGTGCAATTTGAACATAAATAAATGGGATCTAAGGATTCCAGTGGTGTTGTGGGCCTACAGAATAACATGCAAGAAGTTGACAGGGTAGACACCTTTTAGGTTGGTATATGGGAAAGGAGCAGTCATGCTTATGGAATATATTGTGCCCAGTTTAATAATTTCAGCTTTCACAGATATGGCGGATTCTGAAATCACGCAAGAAAGGATGGCATAGTTGCTTGATCTGGGGGAGGATCAGTTTATATTTAGGTTCCATTAAAAAGTACAAAAATCAAGGGAGAAAGCTTGGCATGATAGGCACATCAAGAAAAAGACTTCTGGGTGGGAGATATTTTCCTTTTATATGACATTAAATTTGTGAAGTTCCCAGGAAAATTTAAGAAGTATTGGTTAGGACCATATATTGTCAAGCATGTCTCTAACGGTGGTACAATTCAGCTCGTGAAGCTGAATGGAAAGTTGATTCCGAGATGAGTGAATGGTAGTAGACTAAAGGTATACAAGGATAATTTTGTCCCTGGAACTTTGCACTAAGGAATGAAATAAGGAAAGTTTTAGTGCCACTTGCAGATGAAAGTGGGAACAACACTATGAACTAATCTATAGAAAGGGACTTCGTTGAAGGAAGGTTACAGTGTGATACTAATCAGCATGACGAAGTTCGAAGGAGCTGCGACAAATAAAAGGTGGTTGCACCGAAAGGGGAGGTCTGACGAAGTTAGATGGAAATATGACCGTTGGAAGGAAAAAGGGTACCGTTAAAAGGAAATTACTGTTAAGGGGCAAATGAGAAGAAGCATTTATGAGGCACAGCTGGTTGTATCTAGCCCACCTGCATTAAATGATCCAAATCTAAGCCAATCATGAGGCTGGGAATTCAAATTTGTTATAAAAACTGCATCCTGTGACACATTTTACACTTCGCTACCTATAGAGTTAAAAAATTGTGTCTGTGAAATATTTATTGCATGTCTGAGAGGAACTTTGAAGATTTGCTAAAGATATTTGCAAAGAAAGGACTAGCCGGTATCATGGAGTCACAATCAGGAAAACCGCACAAGTGATTATACTGATGTCCCCGATGCACTTGAGGTCACCAAGAAAATAGGTGCCTATAGCACCACAACCACAACCACAACCACATTAGTAGAAGATGAAGAAGAAGAGACCAACTGAGGTCTCTGGGGAAGAATTAAGAACATCTCCATGAAGAAAATGCATAAGCAAGTGCATATGAAGAATAAGGAGGATAAGGGTAAGAAGTTGATACAAAAGGGTAAGAAGTCAGAACAACAGAAGGGACCTCAGTAGGTCAATGGCAGTGAAGAGGAGGTCAAGTTTCAACGTATGGAGACAGAGCACAAAGAGATCCCCTTTGTGCTCCCACCTTACATGCTGCCTAGAAAATCAGGCATGATGCCGGTTAAGGAGCCGAAGGAAGGAAATTTTGGCACATTCACTATGTTACTACTGGAGGAGGTACCTTTTGAAGGTGAAGTGTTGGGGAAGATTCCCCAACTAAAGATGGAGGATTGGGACTTCAACTGCAAGAGAAAGTATCCTCAGTTCGAGCCTAGTAGGTATTTGAAGCAGGTTTAGTACCTAGAAGGTAGAGTCACAAGGTTGGAGCCACACACATGGGCTATGGGATTACATAGAGTAGGGCTTTTAATCATGCTGAATTTGCCACACTTTGATTGAAGCCCATCCTGCACAGCCTGTGTGCGACAACTCCTCGTGCTGGTGCATGTTGGAATTCTTTGGTTGGGGACGAGGATCCCGATTGATGAGATGCTCATCAGAAGGATAAAAGCATTACCTCATTAAGGAACAGACCTCATAGACGAGTTTGTGGGTAAGAATAAGGTTAAGGAGATGGCCCAATTACAGAGGCAATGTTCAAAGAGGTGCAACAAGCAGAAAAGCAAATGGCAGGAACAGTTCAGCAATACAACGTAGTCTACAGTGGAATTGTAGCTAAAATCAGAGGAACTACAGTTGAGTGACTTTGGATGAGCCATGGGTGAGTGTTGGGGGCCTATTGAGCCTAGCCCAAATTGGTCCAAGTTTTGGCTAAGGACTCCACAATTTGAGGAGAAGACCGCATAGAGCTGGCAAAGATATATTTCATTGCGTGGTGTTTCGAGGCTTTGGGGTAATCAAAGCCACTTATTTTGTAACAGGTATCGAGTATTAGTCTCTTGTTTTATCAAATCCATGGTATGTGTACCATGGTATTGTAGTCATGAAGATATATATAAAGAAGTGTAATATTTTGTCAAAGATAAGGAGATAGATAGAGTATATCAATAGTCAGTTTGTACCTTTTTGTCTATACTTTTAGAAAGGCTCCACAACTGAGTGTGCAGAGGCCTGGAAGAGTCTGCAGCTAAGTGCGCAGACCACCTGTAGCTGGGTGCGCAAGTCAGAGAAGTGAATGCATTGAATATTATTTTAATAAAGAAGTAGTTTTGGCGAAGTACTTGTGCATTTTTTTGTGTATATATTTTATGTTATGCAATCTCTTTACTGAATTATGTGAAGAAATACTGGTTATGTTCGTCTTTGTTACGATTATGAAAATATGCTAAGTTAATTGTTTGCGTGAAGTCATTTATGTATGTGAAGTTGTATATCAGTATAAAATATACGTAAATACATAGGAACCGCTATGCATATATCCTTTTGCCTACAAAAACCTAGTTCTGAAACCTCCCATAACTGCTTTGGGTGAGACTGTGATCTGCTTGCAGGTTGTTGCCGAAAGGGCCAATAGTTGAGGGTTTTGTTGGAGTGAAACACACATTGAACCTGGGTCAAGCCCCCTTCAAGAAACAGCCATGAAAGACTCTAAGCCTAAATGAATTCACTTTAGGATATTTTATATGAAGGCATGGCCCATTAATAAATACGTTCTCAAGTATATATAATGAGTCAAAAGAGAAGGGAGAATGTAGGAAGAAATAAGTTTTTCCTTACTAAACTACTTATAGAGAAATACCCTACAAAATTTTTAAGATTCAAACGAATTTCTTCATGTAATGCATCATATAATATATCAACCAAAATTATAGTTGTCATGCTTAAATAATTCATAAATATTTTAAGAGAAAGGAATTTGTGTCAAACAAATCTATTTCCAAAATATTATATCCAAGTATTGCACATCAAGCTACATATGATTATCATTATTGACAAATATTTATTGTATAAATTTCTAAGGAAGTTTTTATTTCTCCTCCAACTAGATTAAATGTATAACCACTAGTTGTATATCTTCTAGGATATAGATATCCAATTGTAACAACCCCGATTTAAAATATGCAAATAATTACATCAAGTTATATGATTAATAATCAAAACCTAATTATTCAACTACTTAACATAGAATTTTCAAAAAACAAGAGTAGATACGACTTACATGTATCAATGATATTATTTACTTATGCTTTTGGAGTTGAATTCTCTTTGAATTCTTCTAACCGCAAAAAATATTTTGGGGATGACTCTCCACCTAACCGTAGGCTCAACTGCACATAATATTTATACAGTTGGTCACCCCCTCGCCCTCAATCAGCATACTACTTCCAAGGAACAATTTGTCTCAAAACACTTTCTCCCAAGAGAATAGATGAGGGAATGGATGAATCTCATATTCCTCATCGTCCATTAAATAGAAAAAAAATGGAAAGGGATCTCCGTGCACACATTCCATGTGTCAGAAAGCCAATTTTTATTTATTTATTTCAAGTTTTACTTAATTTAATATTTCTCTTAATTTAACGGTTTCTTATTTTATTCCTTTTTACTTTTTGTTAACTTTACTTATTCTTACTATTTTTATATTTTGTTTTTATATATATTTATTTAGAACTCTAGTTTATTATTTTCTATTTTCTTTATTTATTATTATTATTTCATAGTTCTTCATTTTATGTGAAGCATAAGCGATAACCTCCTGCATCAAGAATACACCTAATCCTTCTCCCGATGCATCCATGCATATATGAAAGTCCTTGTCCAAGTCGGGCACCTATATATTGGGGTAGTTGTTAGTCGTCATTTTAGCTCATTTAATGTTCTTGCACACTCACATGTCCATTAAAACTTAACCCCTTTCCATTCGAGGTTTTTTATGGGGCTGGATATATGTAAAAATACTTCTACAAATATTTTGTAATAGTCTGCCAACCCCATAAATTTGTACACTTATTTTACATTCTTAGGTGTAGGACAATCCATTATAGTTTCAATCTTGCTTTGATCCACTGAAATGCCTTTCCCACTAATGGTATGGCCTAGATATTGAATTTCCTTCTCAAAGAAATACCACAAGTAAGTTTATGTTCTCTAAGGCATTGAAGTACCAATCTCAAGTGCTCATGATGCTCCTTCTCATTGTGATAATAAATGAGGATGTCATCCAAGAACACTTGAACAAAACAATACAGGTATATGCGAAAAAAATTGTTCATCAATTTCATGAATGTTGTTGGAGAATTAGTCAAACCAAATGGCACCACAATAAACTCATAGTTTCCATATCGTGTTCTGAATTTTTTCTTAGGTATGTCCTCCTCTTTGATTCTTAGTTGGTGGTAACCTGACCGTAAGTCTATCTTGGAAAATATTGAATCTCCTTTTAGATGGTCAAAGAGGCCATCCATGCGATGCATGGGGTACTTATTTCGAATGGTGGATTTTTTTAGATATCAGTAATAAATACATAACCTAAGAGTTCCATCCTTTTTCTTCACAAAGATCAGTGGCCCAAGCCAAGGTGATACACTAGGTTGGATGAATCTTTGATCAAGTCATTTTTTAAGTTGTATACTCAACTCATTAAACTTTGGGATAGTCATTTGATAAGGTGTTTTGGATATGGGTTATGTTCCCAGTTTCAAGGAAATGGAAAAATCAATTTCTCAAACAAGAGGGTAGCCTCGTATCTATGGAGGAAATACATCTACAAATTCAGAAAGTAGTGGGTGCAACTTATCAGAGGAATTCCCGTCGGCGTGAACCATATCTATTGCATAAAAATTGCATCCTTTCCTCATACACTTATTGACCTTCTTGGTTGATATGCACAACATAACATCATGTTTAATTCCCTTGATTACTGTGGATTCTCCTTTGTCATTTTTGAAGATATTGTTTTATTATAGCAATCGATTATAGCTTGATGAGATTCAATCCAATCTGTTGCTACAATTAATTCATAAGTCCCCAGAGTCATGCTATACATGTTCATCTTGATGTCACATCCCCCAATGTTAACAATGCAATCCTTTACCAGTGATCCTACTGATTACTGAGAGCCTGATGCCATTCCTACCATCTTAAAAATTTACTTTTCTCATGAGTTGTCAATCCACATCTAAGCAGTGTTGAAGGAGAAATAAAACTATCAGTGGCTCCTCTGTCAATTCACACAGATAGAGGAATGATATTTATCATACCTACAGACTCCACAATTGTGGCTTGGCGTTCATCCTAACAATGGTTTATGGCGGCACAGATTTGATGTGGGTTATGTGGTCTTCCTCCTTTTGCTAAATGTCCCTGTTGTTTAATCTTTGCTTGATACCTTGTACATTCCCTTCTATAATGTGGACCTCAACATTCCTAACATTATTTTTGATCTCAGTTCTCACTTTTTCCTTATCTTTAGCCACCAAATCATCTACCTTCACCATTAGTTCTTCTCAAGTAGGATTGAACCCTACATCCTCCTAGAGGCAACCCAAAAGTTGCACTGACAATCCAGACAACATTTTTTCTTATCTCCTGGAATCCATATGGGTGTCCCCCTATTCTATTTACCCTCGCCTTGGGGGGTTCCTTCCATGTGCTTCCATCATCCACCATTTTCTTTTTCCTATTTATTGTCCTCAAGACTTGTTTGGCTAAACTAGTGGTTTTTTCCATAGTGGTGGGTTTCCACATGGCGACCTTCACTCGAACCAAAGGATCGAGCCCATGAAGGAATATTTCAGCTTGACGTTTATCATCTGCCATATAGTCCACATGATGGACTAACACATAGAATTTGACTTCATAGTCTTTGATAGATCTACCATTATGTCTCACTGCATGGAAAGCCCCTATTTTTTGGTGTTTGTATTCCTCTGATAGGTACCTGGTTCTGAAGGATTCCTCAAACATTTCCGAAGTAACATGTAATGGGGTGACTTGTGTATTCGTTTCTTCATTTACCCACCACAATAAAGCTTTTCCTTTTAGTAGACTCATTGTTATTTGGGCCTTTTCCCTCAAAGTATATGTCTTAAGTTTAAGTGCTCTCTTGACACCGATTAACCAAGCTTCTGCTATTGAACCCCCATATTGACCTATGAACTATGGTACTTTAGATTTTTGGACTTCTTTCATAATATTTAGGTTTGTTTGTCTATCTTCGGCATTGAACTAAGAATTTAAGTCTTGTCTTCATTTTGTTCCAACTTCCCTCCTTGACCTTGATCATTTCTTTGACCTTGCCCTTGGCTTGTGACCCAATCCTTAAAGATATTTGTCATTTCCTCAAGGGAGAATAATATAGCTTTCTTAGTTGGGCTCCAATCTTTGTAGTGGCGAGAGGTGGGGTTTCCACCTCAGGGGTGACTGGGGTTTGTCTTCGATGCTTAGGATCCATGATCTCCCTTGTAGTGAACCAAGTTTATATTCCACATCATTTCCAATGTTACATTTATTGATACAACATTGCATAGAAAATTCACACTTACGCAAAATAGCACAGCGTGACCATATAATAAGACAATCAATAAGCATTCAAAATTTTTTTAGGAAGAAAATTATAAAATAATAATTCAATGATAATTTCATAATCATTCACTATTCTCTCATTCACTATTCTCTAAATACAATTAATTTTTACATAAACGTAAAAAAAAATTCCTAATTAGTAGTTTTCACGAGATTCTAATAAAAATTTACATCGAAGGTGTCCCTTTCTGAAATGTCTACCTTTTTCATCTCCATTTGACATTTGTTTTGTCTTTTTTATCCTTTTAATTAAATTAATTAATTAAAAAAAAATTATATGAACAAGTATCATATGAAATGAGTTATGGTTTTTTGGGCATGTAGTATTGATAAGCCATAGTAATGGCCCATGATATTATAACAAAGCCTATTTACAAATTAAGAATCTTCACGATAAAGTAGGGATAAATATATTTAATTAATTTTTAATATCTAAATTAAAATTAAGTTTGTTATTTATTTATTTTTAATTTTTTTGAAAAAGAATAATAATAATAATGATAATTTAATTTTAAGATTATGGCTAAATTAGATATTAAATTGATATATGATATTTTTTCATTTAAAGTTTATAAAGGTATATATATTTTAATCCTCTTTGAATTTGAACCTATAACATTTTACCAAAGAAACACATACTCTTAACTATATATATATATATATATTAAATTTCTCTCCTTTATATTTATACTTTTTTAATATGAAATTGAGATTTATAATTTCTTTATTCCACATACAAAACAAATATATGTAAAAGAAGCAATTCAATAATGTGAAATTTTTCCAAACTATAAATGCATATCATATACTTAGTACCTACTCCTTCAAATCAAGAGTGAGGAGTGTTTACGTATTGTTTCAAATTAAAAATGAGAAAGATTTTACGCACTCATAATTAAATAAAAGTAAAACATAATAACAAAATTATTAACAATGTTAACATTCAAGTGATGGAGAATTTATCACATCAATTAAATAACTCACTTTCATTTAAACTAAATATTTCTGTTTAAAAATATATATTCTAATTATTTTATTTTTTAAATATAATACAATTTAAAGTTATTTATAAAAAGTTTCTTAATTAAATTCACTTTTAATTGGCATTATTTTAAATGCATTTAAATATTTATATTAATAAAAACTTGATAACCTTACTTTCTACAATTATATCACATATTTAAATTACTAATAAACAAGAAATATACATGCATCACTATGATATGACATTGAAAATAGAATATAAATAAGCAAGCTCATGCAATAGATCAATTACCAAAGTCATAAAAACTTTTACAATAAAAGAGTTCTTATTTTATTAAAGTATAATGAATTACCTTCATCTTGGAACTAGGATAGGTACAAGGGTTTTACATAAGTTGATTTTGATACATGTAATGTGCACCTGAATATTTATTTATATATCATAAATAAAAACTGAATATATTCATTTTTAGGATGTGCTTATGGAGCTTCATGTTTAGAATCCATGATAAGTATGATGTAGTGGGGAACAAACACCTTAAATTAAATTTGATTTAAACAAGTCATTTTCAGCATGGCATTTTACACTATTCTTGATACTAGTGTATTAATAAATATGATAAGGTTTACATTAAATTATGTATTTTTAAAGATTTCCTTTAAGTTTTTAATTATGATAAAGTCCTACCTTAAATTGTGTTCAACCTGAGATGTTATTGAGTATTTTTTTGTTTAGGAATGGTCATCCTTGACATAAAGACTTCTTACCTATATTAACTCATATGGGACCTCTTTTAGAGTGAAAAACTTGAAAAAAAGTGTGTGCCTCAAGAGATTTAATCCTCTTCAAAATGGATCTATATTGGTTCTATATATGCATATAGCATGTGTAACTTTTCATTTTTAAAGCTATATTTTTGAATGCATAAATGGATACAATTCCTTGAAAGTTTACTTGGACACTTGGATTGTGTAAACTACACCACATAAATATGCAATTCCAACAAATTTTTGCTAGACAAAATTTAAATTTAAATTTAAAATTGGAATTAATGGCTCAAAATGGCTCCAAACTAAAAGGAGATAGCTAAAATAATAAAACAAACCCCCTTATTTATGTTAATTGCAGAATATCCTGGAATCTGAAGGTCACTTGATTGAAATATGCTCTTTATTTAATCCCATTATCAACTCACACTGACTTTAGTCATTTTCTCTGTGCAATTAGATTTTTTTTGCACCAGTGCCCACCAATGTTTCTCATCATTACCTTGCAAGTTATAGCTTGGATATAATATGTATATAAGATTTTGACATAGTTTTATGATTGGAAAAAAATGATTTAGCCAGGTGGTTAGAGCAACATCTGTCAGATAAGCTTCGGCACAAGTGTGAGACTATTGCAAGCTTGAACACATTTTCTCCCCTCCATCGTCCACCCTTTAGGTTGTTATCTTTCCTTTGTTGCAACATTTGTGTAGTAACATCATAGGCATGTTCAATTCCTTCAGTGTATCTTTGCACCTTTAGGGAAAATTGCTAGTTTTACATTTCCAATTTTGTATTAGCTCAACATCAGATATTTTCATATATTAAGAATATAAAAAGTATTTAATACATATAATTTGACGTCTAATTAATGCAATAGATACATGTACTCTCTCATGATGTGATTTTTTTGCCGAAGGCTTCCTATTTGAACTTAAGGTGGATGATGATTTGTTCACTCTTTTTTTTTTTAACTGACAGTCTAGATTGATTCTCAAGGGAATATGCTCAGCATATGCTTCATCTAAATGTTTATTAATTTTTGTAGTGTATTACAAATTTTGTTAGGTTGCATTGGCTTTTAATAAATTTAAAAAATTGTATGCATATCATGTTGCTTCTTGCCCAACAATTTCATAGGGATTTGAGATTATTCTAATTCTAATAGGTTCATATTCTAATTATATGGGGAATTTAATATATAAGCAAATTTTATTTAGCAAAATGGTCCATTCTACAATAAGATATGTAATTCCTTTTTTTCCTCAAGTTAAAGTTGACCCATAACCTTTTTATACATGGTTAATCGGGGAAATGTGTGCATTGGTAAGGCATTTTTCGTGTTGCAATAGTTTTTTTATTATATTTATGAAGTCTTCGACTATATCAACTACATCAATATTAGATTTCAGAGATCTGTGGCTTGAATCTTTTGAATCAATGTCCGGAGAATCCACAGTTTTAACATTTTTGTACAAAAATGTTAAAATTGTGGATTCTCCGACATTGATTCAATACATCAATATTTTTAATGTGGTTGTACTAGTTAAATATCACTCAAAAACCTTCATTAAATCTAATTAGTTCGATTAGTAAGCCAACCTAATTTTTTTTTTTTTAATAGGAATAATAAATGCATCCTATCAACTCAAGCTATACTCCATTCAGACATAAATAAGCATAATAATTGTATAATTTATAATTTACAATACTCTCTCAAAATAAGATATAAAATCACTTTTATAATTTCTCCCATATAAAATGGCTTAGACATAAAAAAATAATTAAATTCATAAAAAAACACTCACAAAATTTAATTATAATTAATATTTTCCTTTATCACCATTACCTTTATCTTATTTATAATCATCATCATTTAAAAAACTTTTATTTTTATACTTTATTAACCAAAATAAAGAACCTCTTATAATGTGTTGATTTTATCTTATTTATAATCATTGTCATTTAAAAATACTTTTTCTTATTTATAATCATTGTCATTTAAAATACTTTTATTTTTATACTTTATTGACCAAAATAAAGCACCTCTTATAATATGTCGATTTTATTTTGATTCATCTATATATATATATTTATATTGGGTAAAGCATGAAAAACCCTCCAATACTAAGATTTCATTTAGATTATTAAAGCTATAAGTGATGCTTGAGATTTTAGAAAAACATACTAGTGGTGGCATGAGATGGGTATGACCCACTACGGTGTATATTTATCTAAAAATAGAAACAATATTAATTTTAATGTATTTTTATATCTCTCTTTTTACTAATACATAATTTTTATATTATTAATAATTATGTATGTCATATCAAAATAACTAAAACTTTTCTTTAAGTTTTGGGTTTTGATTTCGAGTTTGAAATATAATTTTAGCTATATAATTGGTTTACAATTTAGAAAATAAAATTTAATTATTTATAATTAGGTTTTATTTTAACTATTTTTAAAATATTTTTTTAATTCAAAAATAAATCATAAAATTTAAGATAACAATCAAATAAATTTTAGTTAATTATGACCAGTTATATATATATATATATATATATATGAAAAATAAAATTCAAAATACTTTTTACTTACAACTAATTAATTCTTTATATATTGTTGTTATTCTTAGGTTTTGTATTTTGTAAGACTTTTTGGAAGCTTTTCTGGTGGGTTTTTCTGGTCTAATTTTTCTAAAATCCGACAGCTATTTATTGAAGTTACAAGTTTGATGGGTAACCCCTTCACAATTGAAGTGCCCTAGGGGTTTTTCAGAATGCTAAATCCATATATATAGTAAAAAAACTAGTTTAAATAACACAAATCAAGATTTCACCTCAAATTTTTTCGTTGGATTGGAAAGTCCAAAAAGTCACACTAAGGACAAGTCCTTATTTTTAAGAGTTCGTTGCTCTGTCATTTCAATATATTTATTATATTTATTTTTATAGTTTGCACCAAAAGTAATAAACAATGTCTTTAAGCATAAAAGTCAATATTGATTTATTAAAAAAATTCTCTTATTACAATTAGTGTAAGATTTCGAAGTCTATTATCATTATCATTGTCAACATGTAGTACTTAATCCAAAATCTAAATTTAATAATCCAATTTTTTTTACCTATTTTATTAAAGAAATTGCATGAATGGTATTTATTTAGTGTCTTATATAACAATTATTTTATTTTATTTTAAAATTGTGTGTGTGTGTGTGTGTGTGTGTGTGTGTATTATTTTGAATGTATCTATTGAAAAAAGTTTTAAAATTTGTATTTTATTTTTCAATCACTTTTGACTAAATTCTTCTTTGTCATTTGAAGCAAAATTACTGAACTTAGGTTTAAAGGTATATTTTTTTTTCTTTCAAACTTTTACCTAGAGGCACATAGAAATTTTTAAGCAGTTGAAGAATTATGAAGCTAACCATGGAAAATAAAACTCTAGGGAGTATTTTCTCATGGAAGCAGTAATTGGAAATTCTAGAAATAATTGAAGTTTTCTACATTAAAATTCCCATAGACCCTAAGGGTTGAGTATAGACTATGATACCATATGTAACAACCCTGATTTGAAATATACAAATAATTGCATCAATTTATATGATTAATAATAAACACTAGATTATTCAACTATTTAACATAGAATTTTCAAAAAATACGAGTAGAGACAACTTACCTATATCGACGATATTCCTTGTGTTTTTGGAGGTGATTGCTCTTTGAATTCTATTAGTCACAACAAAGATTTTGGGGAATACTCTCCCCCCAATTGTAGGCTCAATTAACATAATCTTTCTATAGTTGGCCACCCCCGAGCCCTCAATCAACATACTACTGTCATGAAATCCTTTGTCTCACAACACCTTTCACCCAAGAGAATGGATGAAGGAATGGATGAATCTCATCTTCCTCATCGTCTATTAAATAGACCAAAAAATGGAAAGGGATCCACATGCACACATTCCATATGTGAACATCCCAACTTTTATATTTTTATTTTAAGTTTTACTTAATTTAATATTTCTCTTAATTTAACTCTTTCTTATTTTATTTCTTTTTACTTTTGTTAACTTTACTTATTCTTACCCGGATGTGGGTGATAATGATGCAATTCATGACGATTAGATTGAAGGACATGGTGGCTTAGCCACATGGCCACCTGCATCCCCTTCCAAGCCAATTTATGGCAAATTATTGTCGACTTGCAGGCACCATTAATCTGGTGCTCAAGTCGAGAAATCTGCAGCAAGCATAAGGCTATGGCCTCCACAAGCCACAATTCATCCTTCCCTCCCCTGCTAAACTACTCATGCCCCCCTCAAGCTGTGGAGCTGAGCTCTCACACCATCAATGGCAGACGTTGTTGGATTCTTAGCTGTGTGGATTTGGGGAATGGTTATCACTTCTCCCAAACGACTCATAGTGAGTTGAATTGCGCTCAAAATCCCTCTGTTTTCCTTCTAAACAGCCACTCCAGTCCCAAAAATACCTCTGCCCTCCCCAATTGATAACTCTGAAATTAATATAGTCATGGCGTGCACTTACCACCGAATGCGTAGCAAAAGAGGGGGTAGTCGTGGCGGAAGCATTCGCCCCCTTGCTACGCCCAGCCCTCAACCTGCTTCTCCTTCCTCTTCCCCTTCTACTACTCATTCCCATGGTCCCTTCTCTAGAAGATACCCCGATACTCGAAGTGGCAGAGGATGGTCACAGGCCCATGGTGCCCACAAAATGAATGCTGCTACCCAAATTGCCAATCTTCCCCTCTCCCCTCATCCCTCTCAACATATGGCCCAATTTCGCTTCTTGAGTTCTTTGCTACAGCCAATCATCATTGCCACCGTTACCATTACCTTCAGTGAGGAAATCAACCTGTAGGAAGCTCAGACAAGGAATAGCAGTGTGCAGCAAAGGGCTACTCAGCGGAACAGGGATGATCGAGACCTAGGCAAGCAGCAGATGGTAGAGAAAATTGGCACTCTACATGGCGAGGAGCTGGTTGGAAGCAAGCATGCCACCGAAGGCAGAGCAGGCGGCACGAAGGCAACTGGTGGCAAGCCGAGCGACACGTCAAGTACGCATGCAGTCGAGGGCAGTTCAGCAGGCATTCAAATAGTTGTTGGAAACCTACGCGGCTTGTCAGAAGAGGATGATGACTGGTACGAGTACGCGTGTCGCATTGTAGAAGAGCCCACTCCAAACAAAACCTAGGGGGTCCATCCTGACTGATGACCTAGCTGCCAGGTGTCGCTTGCACTCGCTGAAGGTTTCAAGAGCTGTTGTCTAAGGTTTTCTCCTGTGTTTTGTTTTTTTATCATTCCTTCTGGCATGGTCTGCTTGCTTTTAATCTAGAACCCCTATGCAGGCATTTTTATGTTAAAACTCGAGACCCCTGCGTGGGCTTTTTCTTGTGTTCACTCGGACTGGTTTCCCCTCATTGGGCAGTCGCATTTAGGCTTGTGATATTTTTTGACAAAACTCTGTTCAGCACTGCAGAGGCCGGTGCCTCGCTGTATTTTTATTTTGTTTCAGATCAATAGAATAGTATTACTTAGAAAAAAAAAAACTTTACTTATTCTTATTTTATATATATATATATATATATATATATCTATATATATATATATATATATATATATATATATATAGATATATATATATATATATATATATATATATATATATATATATATAACTCCAATTTATTATTTTCTATTTTATTTATTTATTATTATTATTTTATTATTATTAGGGGGTATTACACCAACCCAATTTGTGTAAACAAAGGTAAGTATGTCCAATACTTTGTGTGCCTCGGGTTTTCCTCAATAACAAATCTCATAATTTGAAGAGCCAAGGAAATAACTTAAAACCATTTTTATGGTTGTCTAATGCTCTTTTGCTAGTTTTGACATACACCTCCTCAAAACTCCCACTACATGTATGGTCTAGTACAAACCATTGCATACATAAAATTGCCAACAACACTAGCATACAAAACGCCTGACATGTCCTCCTCTTCATGTGTCTTGGGACACAAACTTACAAACAACTTTACACTTTCAAGAATATGAATCTTGATTGGTTTACATTCCTAAATATTGAACCCCACAATATATTCTCAACATATTTCCTCTAATTCCATCAAAGTTTCATGTTTTTTTGATATCTTTTGATTCCCAAAATAAAATTTGCAACACCAACATATTTTATGTCAAATTTATATGACAAGTAATTTTTCACATCATTAATAATTTCCTTGTTTTCAATCGACAACATATTATCCACATAAAAGACCACATAAATAATATGATCACATACTAATTTAAAATAAACACAATGATGAACTCTGCTCCTTGTGACACTAAAGTCCCAATATATAAGTATCAAAAATTTGATACCACATCCTTGGAGATTTCTTTAACCCATACAAGGACTTTTTAAGCTTACAAACCAACTCTTTATTTTCTTTCATTGTAAGACCTTCAAGTTGTTTCAAATAGATTATTCTTCTAGATCCCATATCGGAATTTTGTCTTTACATTTATCTATTATACTTCAATATCAAAAGCAATAGCAAAAAGCCAAATAACTATAATAAAATTTAACATAGCAATGGAAGAAAAAATTCACCAAAGCCAAGTCCCTCCACCTAGGAATAACCTTATTATTAATCGAGCTTTGTATTTATCCATTTTACCTTATGCATTCAACTTCTACTTAAACACCCATTTGCTACTAATGGACCTTCTTCCAACCAAAAAATCAATTAGATCCCAAGCATCATTGTTGTTCAAGGCTACTATTTCTTCAACCATGAATTTTAACCATCTTGTGATTCCACTACCTCCCTATTGGTTATGGGATCATCAGCAATAAAAAAGAATAGAACATAAATCAAATCAAGAATACATATCTAGTTTCTTTCTTTCCCAAATTGATCTCCTCAATTCTAGAGTATCAAGTTCTTCTTCTTCTCATTATTTTTTTCTACTGAGTTTGATTTATCGTCCTTAAAATCAAACTCTAGTACCTATATGATTATTGGAGTAGATAAGTAATGGTTATGCTTTCCTAAGTGATAAGGCTAATAGAAGGACCCAGAAGACAACCACTTTATCATAATAGTAATTTATTTAACTATTTCCTACAATTGGACTTAAGACAAATTAAAAAATACTAACTTATGATTTAATCTTAGTCATTAAGAGTGATGTTAGGGTTGAGGTCAAAATTATAAGAAGATATTGAGCAAAGAAGTGGTTAATTCGATGAGCACAAAGAGTGTGTTAATAGCTCAGCAAGAGAAGGGTTTTCGACAGTTATTGAGAAGAGTAGAGATCGAGAGGGAAGAAGGAAGAGCTTGAATAGCCTTAGCCCAACTTAGAACTAGCAAGATCATGCAATGAGTTATAGTGTGCAAGGATAGATTGATCTACACGGTCATACAATGTTATGCATTTGTGCATAGAAGAGAAGATATGTGTAAGCCTTGCATAGGGGTTTTCTTGATTTTGATTCAGATCAATGATTGAGTGTATTTTTTTGAATAAGGGAAGCATTCCTTTGTTGTATAAATCTATGGAAAAAAATATTTTTTGATGAGCTAATAGAAAACACACACAATTGCATGTTTTCCCTAGAGTTGGGGTTTCCTGGGTAGATCTTGTGTTCTATGTGTTGAATGTGTTTATCTTCTAATTTATTTATTTTCTTGTTGTGCATGCTAAGTTATAAAACTTAATATATTTGCAATTTAAGTTTTCAGTGTAGTAGTTTTTAGTATTTTTCCTTTTACACTTAGAAAATTGTGAATTAGTTATTGGGTTTTAAGGAAATATAACATGGTATTGGAACGTATCCTCAGAGTGAAGACCAAACATAGCTTTTATATTTAGTATAAAGTGTTGCGATTCAGAGGTAGAAAGTTTATCAAATTGATTTGGCCACTAGGGTTTTTGGGTAGTGTGATTTGTTTTGAGTAGTGTAAATTGGCAGTATGGTGTATCGAGGTCTCAAATTTGAAGACAAATTAGACGGTGCGTCCAACTTGTGTTTGTGGCATGAAAGGATAGAAGTTTTTTGTTGAACGATGTAACTAATGTCAGTCTTCATAATTGTACTTGTCTAAAGAAATTTTATTAATAAATAAAATAACTTTTTAAAGCATTGGTTTCATGCTTGGGTCAATCTTTTCTAGGTAAAAGCCTCCATTGAAGGCTTCTAGGTTTGTCTTGAGTCATTAGGTTTATTATCATTTTTATTAGACCCTTCTTGGGATTTTGTGTAATGTAAAAAGAGTTATTTTTTAGTCAAAAAGGTCATTTGTCACCTCCACACCAATTCGGCCCTGTCCCCATGAAGTCGACCTCCATTAGGAAAATTCGAACCGACAAAAAGGAATATATAGAGAGGCATTTTGACCTATTTGGAGCATTCACTCAACAAAATAGATATTGAAGGAAGAGAGGTAGAAAAGAGAGTAAAGTAGTTGGAGAAGGATGAAAGAACTTAGGAAGACATAATTTGAATTTCTCGGCTATCTTTCTCTCACATGTGAGAATTTTTTGGGTAGTTGCTGGGGCTGAAATTATGTCTACTGTAGGTCCGAAATTATGTTGTTGGGGTTCAAATTTTTGTTGTTGGGGACCAAAATTCTGGATTGTTGTTGCTACTGGGAAGCTATCAATTGGAGACTTTGACAGGGATAAAAAATTTAAGGAAAGGGTTGACTTGGTGGTTGGAGGAGGTCTTTGTCTAAGTCTAAGAGGCCTTGGAGAGTCTCGTCTTGATTTGAATCCACTAGTGGAAGAGTTGTATTGGGTTTTCCCCTAGTTGAGCGCCTACATTTTGTGTCTCTTGTTCTTGTGGTATTCATATACATATAATTTGGTAATTTCTTGATGAAAGATAAACTAATAAAGAAGTAAAAGAATCCAACAGAATTCACAAGTAATTATCAAAAAAGAGGAGTCAAACCCTAATTCCTATAAGCATTGATTTCTCAACATGGTTTCAAAGCTAGTCAAATAAGGTTGAAGATCACTTTGTTGGTTGTTACTTGAAAGTAAATGCAACCTTGGAAGAAAAGGTTACTCCCTCTATGGAAAATTACTTGGATATGGGATTCAATATCGTAAGAATTGCAGGAAGTTGGACTAGAAGAATTGTTTACAATATATCTAGGAGAGTTGAGAATGAAGGATTCTTGATTGCACTTATAAGTATTCTTGATGATGGAAACAAATGGATCATTGATAGTGGAGCCTCAAGACATATGATGGGAGAAAGTGGACAAATTCATACTCTATCAATGGAACCATCATCACATCTAGTGGAGCTAGGAGACAACAATAATTATCCAGTCAAGGGCATTGGATCTACATCATTGAAGTTGGAAAGTGGACCTCAACAACATACTCTATGTCCTAGGTTTGAAAAAGAATTTACTTTCCATTTCTTGTTTAGAATATAAAGGAGATAGGGTTGCCTTTGTAGATGGTAAATTTTTGGTTTAGGGAAAGGATTCAAGTATTAAAAAGGAAATATTTATTGGATTTTGTGAAGAAAGGCTATATAGAGTTATAACACCATCTCCTCAATCCCTAGTTCACATGGCGATCAAACCTATCAAACTTTGGCATATAATATATGGGAATATTCATTACAATATAAACCCCTCTAAGTCAAATGGTAAAAGGCATCCCCAACATCAAGGAAGATCATGAAGGAGTATGTAAGGGATGTGCTTTGGGAAATAATACAAGGAAACCTTTTACAAGTAGTGATACAAGGTCTAGGGAGATATTAGACCTCATTCATTTTGATGTGTGTGGGGAAATGTATAACAAATCCCTTATATGCCATATTATTATGTTACCTTCATTGATGATCATTCTAGAAAGGAATGGCTCTATCTTGTCAAGACAAAGGACGAAGTGTTTGAAAAGTTTAAGGAATTTAGATTTGAAGTGGAGACCTTAACAAAAAGAAAGATAAATACGTTGAGATCTGACAACGAAGGGGAATACACTTCGAAATAATTAATTTCATACTATAAAGAAGTAGGTATGAGGGAGCTCATCGTTCCCTACAACCCTGAGTATAATGGAGTTACAGAAAGGAAAAATAGAACAATCGAAGAATGCATATGAACTATGATATTTGATCAAGATTTCCCAAAGTTTCTATGGAGAGAAGAAGTGATACTAGCAGTGTATATACAAAATAGAAGTCTTCATAGAATCCTTGATAATATGACATTGGAAGAAGCATTCACGGGGAAGAAGCCATGTGTAGACCATCTCTGAATCTTGTAGATTCAAACTACTAATTGTAATTTACTAAAACAATAAACTTGAATATACTATAATTATCAACAGAAATAATTAATTGATTGAGAAATCACAGAGCATACAAGAGAGAATTAAATCAAAACATTAAACATTGATTTCCACTGGAAAGCCACAGCTAAAAATCCCTGCTATCTGTGTATTTCATTAGTCATAAAATATGAGAAGATTACAATGATTTTCTCAAGCCCGAGCAACATATGCATTATCTTTATTTTTCTCACAACTTCCTAGACAAGCCTTGGCCAATACTTAACCAATTTTTTTCTTGCCCAAGTTCCTATTTCCTTGCGTTGTTTCCTTGGAAAATAGACCTTATTAATTGGGGAAATTCCTCAATGGAAATTGCGCAATCCATCACAGGCCTTCCTCTGACTGCATGCACCACCTATACAATTTAGATGATTATACAACTGATAGTACATTGCACTTGAACTCCAATGTCAATTGGGTATCTCTCAAATCTGACATGAATGAGTTATTTATGGTTGAATCACTAGTTAACTGGTTGAACACATGAAACAACACCCCACTATTAGACCTCCTACTAGTTCCTCTATCAGTTGGAACTAGTTTAACTAACTTTAACTCGATTAGACTGAATTAATTAATTACAACTCAAAATAAACTCAACCAGGGATCCTATAAAGTAGGAGACACTCTACATGACTCAAGTTATACCCTCAACTTGAATTAACTAAGCCAACTAAGTCAAATTATCTTAGTTAACTCGTTCAAGTTGTCTTGTAATGTCGAATTACAATTTTTCTCCTAATTTAATTCAAGGGAAAATTAAATCAAGATTTTTCTTGTTGCATTTTCAACACTCCCTCTCAACAAGAAAGGGATTATCAAATACTCCAATATTTCCTCTATGGAGCTCGAATTTTCCTCATGACAATGCCTTAGTCAATACGTTTGCATCTTGTTCCTTTGTAGGAATGTACTCCATCAACACGATTCTCCTCTACACACAATCTCGTAGTGGTGATACTGGATGTCGATATGCTTGGAATGATCATGAAAAACTAGATTCTCTGAGAGTTTGATACAACTCTGATTGTCACAGTAAATCATTGTAGGATCCATCTACTAACCAAATAACTCAACAAGGATCTTCCTCATCTATATAGCCTCACAATTTTCTTGACTAGCATCCATGTACTATGCTTCTGTTGAACTGAGTGAAATTGATCTTTGCTTCTAGTTGTACCAAGAAATTGTTGTTGACCCAATAATAAATATTCCCCCTAATGTGATTTTCCTATTTGATGGAATCCCTACCCAATATGCATTTGTGAAGCCTTGATGCTTCATTCACTTTGTCCATTTGTACCAAAGACCAAACTAAGTGGTGCCCCTGAGGTATCTCAACACATGTTTATCTACCTTCCAATATAGTTTGGTTGGTTTAAACATTTCTTAACTAAGCTGGTTAACTGCAAAACACATGTCTCGACATGTGTTCACCAATTCCATAACTGAACCCACAAGTTATATGTAAATAGTAGCCTCTATTATTTCACTTGAAGTAGCATCTTCCTTCCTCCAATTCCCTTCTAGAGGAGTTTCCATTAGTTTTCTTCTCTTCATGTGGAACTTCTTTAGTATCTCGTTGGCATACTTTCCCTGAGAGACAAATAGTTCCCCATCTCCTTGTCATACTTCCATACCGAGGAAATAATGCATGAGCCCCAGTCCTTCTCTCAAATTCTCTTGCAAGATCCTCTTTGCAATATTTTACCAGGTTCTCATCACCTGTTAGACTTAAATCTAAGTTGCAGGAAATGTGGGTCCACGGTCTGTTTCTATATGGAAACGAAACGGAAATGGGGAAACCCGTATGGTACGGCCCAGAAACTTGTTTCTGGCTGTACTGGTATGTTTCTCGAGGAGGAAACGTGGCCATTATGGTCGGAAACGAGTTTCTGGGCCATACGTCGGAGTTTCCTCTTGTAACTTGACTTTTTCTTGTATTTTTTTTAATTTTTTCGCTTCTAAGTAGAATTTTAGATCTCACTCAAAATCCAACAGACTTATCTGTTTTTTAGGATTTCAGGATTGGGGGGATTGCAATGTTTCCATTGGATTTTGTCATGTACTAGGGTATGGAACTTGTATTTAATCAAGAGAACCAATCCCTCTATGCATGGGAGACTTCCAATAATCAAGAGCATGTAGGGTACTATGGTATGAAACTTGTATTTAATCAAGAGCACTAAAGTCATTCGACTATGTAGGAGGAGACTCCCAATCAAGCACGAGACAAGAAATTAGAAATTTCTTGTGGCTGATTTTGGATATTTCTATTTTCATTATGTGATCATTCATGAGTAAATGTGATGTAAATTTAGATACTTATAGTTTATGCATTAACAATTGACAATTTAATCATAATGTAATAAATTAGAATGTATCATATATGCTTTATGACTGCACATATTTCTTAAATGTCCTAATATATATATATATATATATATATATATATATATATATATATATATATATATATATATATATATATATATATATATATATATATATATAATACTGTGTTTCCCCATTTCCAAAATTTGGGGGGTCACGTTTCATACCCGTGCCCGTTTTGGAAACTCATACCTGTTTCCTCGTTTCATGCAACTTAGACTTAAATCATAGACATATAATACTATAATCTATAATTTACCTTCAACCACAATATGTTTAAGGTTTTCATCTACTTCACTTTTGGTTAAACACAACCTAGTGAAATAACTATCGATCCTAATGTACCAAGCACGGGGTTCTTGTTTCAATCCATACAATGCTTGCTTGAGTCCACACACATGTGACTCTCTGTTTAAGGTCTCAAATCCTTTCGGCTTCTCTATGTACACCTCTTCCTCAATCACGCTGCTGAGGAAGGATGTCTTCACATCCATCTAATGTATCTCCCATCCCATCTGCGTTGAAAGTGCAAGAATAGATTTGATTGAAGAGTACCTTTCTGCTCGAGCAAAGGTATCCTCGTAATCAATTCCCTCCACTTGACAGAACCCCTTGGCCACAAATTTGGCCTTGTGTTTCTCGGAAATATTATATGTTTCTTTCTTCACAAGGTAGATCCACCTGGAACCTACCACTGACTTGTCCTCTAGCCTTGGGACAACTTCCCAAGAACTGTTCCTGATAATGGAGTCATACTCCTCTACCATGGAATCAACCCATACCGGTTGCTTCACTTCTTCCTCGAATGAGGATGACTCAGTCTCTACACTCTCGCTAATTAGAGCCATGTAGCCAATGTATCGATTTGGTGACCTCCTCTGCCTACGATCTGATGTGGGTGCTGCCACATTTTCTCTAGCATCATGCATCAATATGCTAGCTTCTCTGGTGCTCTTACTTCCATCTCTAGATGTCTATTCATGAGTCGGTGCTTCCACTCTCTTCTCCTCTGCATGTGATTGCTCCACATCATCCTGAGGTTCTTCCTTTGGACCTAAAAGCTCCTCATATGAATGTAACTTAATCTCCCTCTAAAGGGAACATCTCATGGCCTTCTCTTTATTGAACTTCACATCTATATGAATAATTGTCATCCTGTAAGATGGAAGTTACACCAGATAGTTGTGAGGTGTATTAGTGTACCCCGCAAATATGCCCAACTCAGTTGTCGTCTCTAGATTTTTCGCATCCTTGGTAACATGGCAATAAACTAATGAACCAAAGATTCTAAAGTGTGCCACATCTTGTTTCTTACCTGAAAAATATTCTTCTGGTGTACTCATCTCGAGAATCCAATGAGGATATATATTCGGCACATATATAGTTGCGTTTCATGCTTCAGCTCGCAACTGCAACGGTAGGTCTTGATCATGTAACATCTCCTATGAAGCTCCCACAATACCTTTGGTCTTCCTTTCAACCACCCCATTTTTTTATGGGTTATGGGGTGTTATTAACTCCCATCAAACTCCTTCTGATGTACAAAAGTTCTTAAATTCATTCGATGCATATTCTCCATCTTTATTGCTCTTGAGATCCTTCACTTTCCCATTAATGTCATTCTCAACAAGATATTTAAATTAACAAAATTTAGAGAATGTCTGATTTTTCTTCTGCATGAATAAAATCAAGCACTTACATGAGAAATCATCTACAAATATCACATAATACTTGTGCTTGGCCATGGAAGTTGTCGAGAACATTCCACACACATCTATGTGAACTCTTTCAAGGATCGCTTGTGCTCTATTGTCCTTATCATGAAAGGTGGATTTGGTGTAATTTCCCATTGTGCACCCTTTTCATGTATCTCTCTACTCTAGTGCACCCTTGTGTTACATATAATTTTTCCACATTAGAGAAATGACCATCAGTCTAGATCTTTCTCTATCCATCAAAGTGTTCCAAAACATCCCCCAGCAAGGCTAGAACCTAAAAAATCCAAAAGAGAATGAATTCCTAGATCTCAAGGCCCAAAATCCTATTTTTGAATTCCTGCATTGTTCCCTAGTCAGTTTCTGCTCATTTATAGAAGAGACCATTACAGTCTATGAAAAAGTGTACTTTGTCTTACACTGTGGCATGCACACATGACTCAATGCAAGTAAAAAATAAAAAGTAAAATCCAAAAGCTTTGTTGGTAAAATATTTCCTAACTAACAACTTTGAATTGATGATTACTCAAGCCTGATCCCCCCGCATCATGGAGCTACTGCCCTCTCTTTGTGGGTCCCCTAACCCACCATTTGTGGATCTCATCCCTTAGGAAGAGGATCTTGAACCTCCTCCTCTTAGCCTATAAATCAGACACATGCTAGAGCATTTGGGAGGACTATTGAAGGTAGGCTTATGCTGCAAAAATAAGGCTATAAGGCTTTTCATCCAAGGATAAGGTTTGGATATCGTGGGAAGAGGCTTGTAACATCAAGGAAATGAGGTTTTAAGTTTGTCTCCCTTTTATTCAATAAAAAGAAATTGTTCTTTCCTAATCATGTCTATTCTAATATCATTTGTGAGATTCCTTTATCATTCACATAGGTTATGATTGGTTATTGATTCAATTTATGATGTATGTCGAGTTAAGTGTTTCATTTAGCTTTCATTCTATACGCTAGATGCTTTGATCCTTTTTGTGTTTATGTCTATGAAGATCTCCTTCAAAACATCATGGATAAGATGTGGAAAGCACTAGAATAGTCTCTAAATCATCAAGGAGAATCCAACTATGTAAGGCACTAAAAGGACTTCAACAAGAACTTCATTAAACTGGTAAGTGATCCCTTGCATATTACTTGTTTCAATCAATCATAAGCTAAGGAAAGGCAACAATTATTTTCTTGTTTGTTACTATATTTTGTTTGAGATCTAGGGAGATCCATCTTGTCCGCAAGAGGGATTAGTCTACCTAACAAATTGGCGACCATACTGGGGAACATCTCATTCTCCATCATTATCTTTGTTTTGACTTTTGATCCTTTTGTCATAGCCCTCTCTGAGTGTTTGGAAAATATTGAAAGTTTGGATTTTATGATTTGTTTGGCTTATTTTTATTTTTTCTAAAATTTTCCCATTGTAGACACTTTATCTTTACTCATAGAGTGTACTTTTGCACACTTAGCCTTCAGTAACCATGTGTATACACATTGAACTATATTGATTGCTTGTGCACATGTGGAAATATTTTGAAAATGTAAGCTTTCACATTGTTGAGTCCATGAACTTTTGATTGATGTGTTTAATTAGCCTCTTTACCTTCTAGAGATGTCCTTTTAATTTTGATTTGTTGTTTTTGGTTTTTCCTTTTTGAAGAATTTTTTGTTTTTTTAATATAGGGTTCAAGGTTTGTTCTAGTGAATTGCTAGTTAATCAGGAGAAGGATCAGTCATTGTTGAGATAGTTTGATTATGTCCTTTTTTATGTCAAAATATCAGATAAAGTGATTATTTTTCTCAATTGCAAAGTGTCATTAGTATTAGGAGTATTTAGGGTTTTTTTAAGGCGGCACTTGTGATTGGGAGTTTTTGTTTTGTTAAAGTGAATACTGATTATTTCTCTCTAAAACATAACACAATATTCTGCTTCTAGTGATTTGTAACTCATTACATCAAATTCAAATGATGGCTTGTGTTTGTTTAAGGAAGAATCCATTGTTTGTTTTTGGTTATGTAAGAAGTTCTTAAGATCAAAATTTTGCTTCTTGTAACTTATATTTTGACTAATTTAGTTTGCATTTCTCGAAGAAGAGCCGAGAATCATGCATTCTTCATTCTCTTTGATTTGTGTCTTGAAAATTATTCATTTATTCTTGTATTTTTTTTAATTTAATGAAACCTCTTCCCTTGTTTTAGTTACAATTCATCGAAATGAAAAGATTACATTTGATTGCATTAAATTTTTGAGTCAAGTCATAACACCAATCTTTTCACGTCCATTTACTCTGTGAGTAACTAACATCTTAAAAAAAAACGCTAATAAAATAAATTTATAAATTTTTATTATTTTAGCATTATTTTCCACCTACATTAGATCAGGTTGTAGGGCTTTGGAATAGGGAAGTGAGTTAAATTTCCAAAGCTGCAAACAAACATTAGAATTTTGCAATAGGGAGTAAATTCATTTACTACAATCTGGCTCTGGGAAGCTCCCATTAAAAAGGAGTTAAGCATGAGATCATGTCGGACTGAGTGGAGTGATTGACCCCACTTCATTGGTTATGGTAGAGTGATTTACAAGTATTAAAAACGGTGCCAAAATCTCTTGGGATTCACTTGGAAGTAAACCTTAGATTAACCATTTTGAGGAAATTTCAAGGGGATTGAGCTTTGTTACTCGACCCTTGCGTGTATGTCTAAATTGCGACTATCTCCCCAAGTTAAATTATTTTAAGTGGTAACCTTAGATACCATAATCTTAGGTCTATTACCCAAGGTGACGAAAGAGGGGAAATCTCTGGTGTACCTGGAAAAGACGTTGGCCAGACTCGCTTGGACCTTTTTGGAGGGTATTCTTCACTGAGATGGCATAAGTGAAGATTATTTGAACTAGGTCATGTACATTAAGGGGGTTGTCAGTGTAACTAGTTCTACCTGCTCTATCTTTAGCCACTTTTCACAATGATCTCTGCAAGGTTGGATTTCATCACCAACTAGTGATTTTGCTGTGAATTTTTTTTTTGCATGGTTTGACTCAGATTTACTAGCGCATGTTATTTGCTTAGTTTTTACTTTTTATAGACCTTAGGTGTGGATTTGATTTTGAATTGTTAATATTGGTAATACATTTATCTCAGTTGAATCTAATGGAAACAATGTCGGAAGTTACCGATAAAGAAACCCATTTTAACGAGAATCCTAGTCCTTTTCCTAACTTTGAAAATGTCAGTCCTCCTTATATGGCTACGTTGTCACTTCCCGGATTCATGATAGGTTTACTAGCGTGGTTGTTTTAAACTTATTTGATCCCAAATACCCAAACTATTCCACCTCCACCAAGTTTTTCACCTCAACTAAGTTCATCATCTCAACATTACCAACCTCATATTGAACCTTTACCTTCTTCACCTAACATTTCCTCCTCCTTTTCTTCTTCTTCGCTTGGTAAAAGCCTTGATGCTAGTAACTAGGTGACTAAGAAGAATAAATGGAATAAGAAGAAGAAGCAAGATAATAAATAATTCAACCAACAAACCATGGTTGTAGGTATTGGTAATGTTGAGGAAACTTCCAACATGCATCGCAAGCCCAGATATCCTTGTAATCTTTGTAAGGGTGACCACTTCCTTATCAATTGTCCTGGTATTCCTAAGGTTTTGGAAGTATGGTCAGAAAATTATTATTAACTTACTATTGATCCATTAATCAGTGATTGTGAGGTTCCTGGGAAAAAGGGTAGAGTTAGGTTTCCTTGGCGGTTATGCAAAGGGATTCATCATAGTCACCTTTTCCCTCATATGCACGAAGCCTCAAAATTTTTAGAAAAACTTATTGTTCCACAACAACAACTTCCAATTGGTTACCGTGAACTTTCTCCCAACCTACCATCAGTTGACAAACTGATTGATATAATTCCAAGTACAATCAATCTCACTCTCCCATTGGAAACTGAAGCACATATCACTTAGGTTGATGAGCCATTGGTTGATCAAGTGGTTGACTCGATTCCATATTCAATCAATCCCACTCTCCCTTTATAGAGTGAAATTAATACCACTTAGGTTCTTCTTCTTACTTCAGATTCTTCTACACATGGGGGCGTGTCACCTGTTTTCATTGATCCCCATCCAAGTAATGAGGTTATTTCCTTTTATTGGAGTAGACTGACAGGACCTTGTCTTCCTTCTTCCACCCCTTTCCAAATCATTTTGAAAGCGTATGGTAAGAATGCATGGTGAACTAATGTAGATGAAGGTTCTTATGCCAATATTTTATCCTCATCTGCTTGGCAAGCTTTGGGTTCCCTTCAACTTGTGCATGTTACACAGAATCTTTTGGCTTTTAACAAACCATCAATGAACCTTTAGGGATTCTTCCTAAGTTACCTATTACTCTAGAAGGAAATATTTTCTGTATTTATCTTATGGCATTTAAAGGCCCCTTGGATTTCAATTTTCTCCTTGGCTGAGACTATGTCTATGCCATGAAAGTTATTGTGTCCACACTCTTTCGAGTGTTGTCTTTCCCTCACAATGGAAACATTGTGATTATTGACCAGCTTTTGTTTTTTGATCTTGATTTGACTACCTGCCATCTTACATCCCTTAATGTTCCTTATATGAAAGTGTTATCTACCCCGCCACGGGTTAATTATGTGGCAACTATTTAGAATTTAGTAGGGTAGTAGGTAGTTTAATTCTCTTAACTTGATAATTGTTTGTTACCATTTTACTTATTAGATTTGTTCCTTATTATTACAGTAAGTGATACATCAAACAGCTACCAAAACAATAACAATAGTGACACAGTATATAGGATGCAATCCAAGGCCAAAACCCCTCCTCTTGAGGGGAAAACCCATAAATCTCTTATCCTTTTATACATTATTCAGTTGACGAATATTGTGACCTAGTGATTTAGATAAATACCCTCTGAGATCAAGATCAATTCAGTCTTTTGTTGTAGTTCCTTCAACCTCTTCACTGTAGATCTGATTTTCTCACTCACGGCAACTGCTGCAACTACTGCTGCTTCTCTTGGAGACTTCGATCTCCCTTGAATAGCCTTATTTTCCCTTCACTTTCCTTTCCTTGAGTCTTAGGGCTAATGAGACACCCTAAGGATACCTTCACTTACTTTTCCTTCTCTTCTTCTTTCAAGATCGAACCAAAATATAGTCTTAGAATAGAAACCCCAACTTTGACCTTTTAAGAGAGAGAGACCTAGCCCAAACAATTCGACTTCTTCAACTTCCTCTTATTTGTACCCACTTCTTCGACTTCTTTTCTTCCTCTTCTTTGCATAGAATGAGTTGAGTGTGTAGAATGGAGGATTAGTTCCTCTCTATATATAGGCTCTTCTAAGGGTGGACGTGGCTCTTCATGTAGGCCGACTTGACATCTCCTTAAGCCAACTTGATCTTGGAGGTATTTCGACACTTTAAAGACAAAATAAATTTTCTTTACAAGATACAATGTGCCCATAGGGTCTTCAAAATATGAAAATGACTCTTTGACAAATCCTAGAAGCACTCAATGGGTGCTTGACCTATAAAATAATTTATTTTCATTTTATTCTTTACAAAAATACATTTCATACTTATGAAGACCGATCCTAGTTACACATTCTTCAACACTCCCTCTTAAATAGGCAAGTATTCATAAGAGGTACATGTTCATTCTCAATCTAAAGAGATCTCATAAAAAGAGTCGAATTGGTAACCCATCTGTTTAGCATCATATTCATCATCATTGTTACATAGCAAGGCCTTGAGTAAAAACTCTATCCACATGATCAAAGCACAATGCTGGCGAGACCAATTATCCATAGACACCAAAATCATTATCTCTCGAGGTACATACTCCACTCTAGTGTTCACAAAGCATGATCCCCCATTGGACTATTGTTCTATTGGGTAGCTAATCCTCAAATAATATTAGTCCGTGACTACTCTTGTCCTGAATTCCCTACCACATTCTTCAAAGAGTATCGAATGCCATATGGTTACCCAGTCCTCTATTATTTCTTCCCAAGTGGAGACAAGAATGTTGTTTCTATCTCTCCCTCTAAATTAGGGAGGATATATCAACCAAACCAAGCTTGTCTCTCAAATATACAAGCTTCTTGCTTGGAAGTGATTTTTTCAATATGTCATCTACCTTCTCATTAGTGGAGATATATTGTAGCTACAACACACCATTCTGCACTAGCTCTCAAATATAGTGATACTTTGTTTATATTCTTTGTATTTCCATGAAACAATAGATCCTTGGACAAATGTATACAATTGGTGTTATCACAAAGTATCATTGTAGGGTTCATTGGTCCTTCAAACAAGTCGGATAGCAGCTTCCTTAACCATATTTCTTCTCTACTTACTTCATAGGCTACAACGTATTCATCTTCAGCACTACTTAAGGAAATTGTATCTTTATTTCTTCTCATCCATGAGACCATGGAGGATCCTAAACTAAAACATCCTCCTGTAGTGCTCCTTCCATATTGCTCACTGCCTCCCCAATCGAAATCTCTATACCCAGTCAATTGAATATCATTTCTTCGGTCATACTTTATATAGTAGTGAATAGTTCCTTGTATATATCTCAGAATATGTTTTTTTTCCACCCAATGAGCATGCTTCATCTCCACTTGGAATTGACAGAGAACATTTACTACAACTCATATGTTTAGTCGAGTGTTCACCAAGTATATCAGTAAGCCAATGAGCTTTCTATACTTGGAACGATCCAGAGGGATGGATTCGTAACTTCTTAGTTTCTTCAAGTTAGTAATCATCGAGGTAGTCATAGGTTTGTAGTCCATCATGTCAAATATTTTCAGTATCTCGTTTACGTACTTTCCAGACTTCAAGTCCCAACTAATAATGCATCAGCCTGAGATCTTTCATGTCAAATTATGTTTTCAGAAGCTTCTTACATTCTTCTATTCATCCTTCTAAACTGGTTAAGAGAAGATCATACACATATAAACTGGTTAAGTCTTCAATCTGTAAACATATGTTAATATGTCTTTGACTTCTAATCCCAAGGGTTTCTCTATGTAGACTTATTCATCTATAGTGTCATTTAGAAATTGATTCTTCCAAAAAGAATAATGATTGAATTATGGTATATCTTGTTGTTGGAGTAAATGCCTCTTCATATTCGATGCCTTCAAGTTGATAGAAGCCTCTAGACACAAATATTGATTTACACTTATCTATACTTCCATCGGCTTCATGTTTGATCTTATAGATCCATTTGGAGGTAACCACTGATTTACCTTCGGGCCTAGGTACGATCTACCAGACTCCATTCTTCATTATAGATTGATATTATTCATTCGTAGCATCCTTCCATTCTCAATTATTTATAGCCTCGTCAAAGGAGGATGGTCTTTCTTCTATTAGTTTTTTCATGTATTCAACATACCTAGAATATCTCTTTGGTTTCCCTAAATGATCTCGTCATTACTCCATGACCTTATACATAAATTATTGTAGATCTCAACCAAATAGGTCTTTTCCTTGTTTCAGGAAAGACCACAGGTTAAATAGGTTCACTAGGACCATCTTCTTCATGGCGTGATTATTCTCTCCCTTTGTTAACTTTAGGTATGTTCTATGCTAGAGCAATTTATTTAAATTTTCACAGTTAGCAATCACATCAACATTAAAGTAAACTGCAGATAGAACATAGCTATAAATTGTGAAGACAAGCCAAGACAAGAGGACACAAGATGTGGTGCCATCCAGGGACAAACCCCACAATGTGGGGAAACCCTTGATAAATTCTTCTTTTATGCTCTTCAAATTTCAGCAGAGAAAGTGAGAGAGAATGTACATTTACAATAGAAGTACATACTTAACTTTTGATATCGCATGAGATCAGTTGAAGACATATTGCTTCAACTGATTCTCTAAGGTGACTCCTTCACCTATCATAATGCTACCTCTCATTCATTTGCTGCACATTACCGTGTGACACCTTGTTGTACTGTCACATGTGTTGAACCTAATGACTGAGCTACTCTCATCTTCATGCTGCTCATCATGTTGCATCTTCCATGGTCTTATTCATCATCAAGCTTCCCATGCTCATGATCTCATTTATCATCATGCTGCCCATGCTCATATCATCATGCATCATTATGCTGCTCATGCTCATGATCTCATTCATTATTATGTTGCCCATGATCATATCATCTATGTCATCACAGTTACATCATTATTGCATCTTTACTGAGATCATGCTTGTTGTACCTTTGAAGTTGTTACTACTGTTTCATCAATCCGAGATCATACCTTCATTCATGGAATCCAAGATCTGCTCCTTTGATCGAGATCTCAGAGAAGGGTTTATTGTCAACAAGACTGCAACTTATTTCCATTTGAAGTCTTCTCTATCTGTGATTGAGCAGGAGAATGTCCGAGGCAAGTCTCCTTTGACTGCGTATAAAGGCTTGTCTCCATGACAGCATAGAAGGTGACTTCTTGACAGCGTAAGAAGGTATCTCTATTACAACGTGTAAATATATTCTCTATTGTTGTGTATACATATTTCCATAGCTGCATTGTATCTCCATATATATATATATATATATATATATATATATATATATATATATATATTGCTACGTTGTATCATAGCCTGCGTATATATAGTTATTGTTGCGTTGTATCATTTATTATGGACAACGTATAGAGTCTTCTCCTCTACAGAATTTAGGGCTAGTTGTAGTTTAGGGCTGCGTAAACCTTCACACCTTGGCAGCTACAGGTTTCTTATTAACAGCGGCCAGATCTCCTTGATATTATATTGACTGCAACATCTTCCATGTGTTATGACTGCGGCTTCTTCCATGTGTTATGACTGTGGCTCTTCATGAATGTCACTGCATGTAAGGGGTCTCTCTTCCCTTCGTATAAGTGACTTCCATATCAGCATATGAGAACAGCGTATAAGGTCTCTTCATGATCAGTATAAGTTTGTGATGGTTTAGGGCATCATCTTGCAGCTAGGGCTCCTTCTAGGCCAGCATATTCTTTTGTTCTCTCCTTCTCCAAAAACCCAAGACGTGGAGAGGAGATCACCACAAGAATACATGTTGCAAATGACTTCAAGTCCTCATCAATTTATACTAAAATGTGGATGATGAATAGGCATTTTTATTGGGCTTCTGAGCCTACTCAAGTTGCTGTTCAGCTTGATAATAATTCCATAATCAAATAAATTCATATCTCCATAAATACTTATTGGAATCGGATGATATTTAGATCAATCCTACACCTCTTAACAAGAGGGATCCAATAAAAATATCAGCTGCCATAAATAAGCTAACCCACATGGAGTTTGGCCCTAGTTTCCAATTTTAACACCCTTAGCTTCTTCCTAAAAAATTGGAAGTTCTTCGTCATCATATTCTATGGAAATTTCTTTTGATTTCTCAAATATTATGCTCTCATAAAATATGACATCATGGTTCAATGTGATGTCCATATTTCATATATATCCTATAAGATTTTTATGAGTTTCTATATCCTACAAATATGCCCTTCATGCGGAAGGGTCCAACTTCTTTCTTTTGTCCTTGGGAATATGGATATATATATAAGACACCTAAATATCCAAATATGATCTACAGATGGTTTCTTTCTAGTGAATACTTGTTCCAGAGTTTTGTTGTCTAGAGATCTGTGGGGACTTCGATTTTGAATGTAGACCATTGTCTTCATGGCTTCTCCCCACATAAACTTCAGTAGATCATGATCGTGTAACATTTCCTTTACACTTCCTTCAATGGATCTATTCTTTCTTTCTGCAAATCCATTTTGTTCAGGATTATATGGGACTATTATCTCCCTCATAATCCCAGATTCCTTACAAAATGCTATAATCTCTTTGGATGTATATTCTCCTCCATTATCATATCTTAGTATCTTGATTCTCTTTTCTTTAATGTTTTCCACTTCAACTTTGAATTCTTGAAATTTTGTAAATACTTCATCCTTTTTTTCATTAAGTAAACCTAGGTATTTCTTGAATTTTCATCTATGAATGTGACATAATACATATGTCCTTCAAGATATTTAGGAGTCATAGGACCACATACATCGGAATGAATGAGATCCAATATTTTTTTTGACCATGCAGCACTACTTCCAAATGGTCTCTTGGTATTTTTAGCCTAATGCACATCCCTTGCAGACACCTTTATGATATTTTTTTAACTAAGGAATTCCATCTACTATGTAGCTTTAGAGTTGGAAGGATTTTGAAATGTATATGACCAAATCTTCGATGCCAAAGTTCACATGGGCTAATTTCAATGTGAACTAGAGTTTGGGCCACTAGAGATATTAATCTGTAGAGTCTTCCTTCTCGGATGCTAGCAACCTTGGCTTGATTTATATTTGAGCCTTTTCCCAAAACAAAAACCTTTCCATCAACAAAGTTTATTCTATCACCCTTATCTTCTAAATGTGAAATAGAAAGTAAATTCTTATGCAATCTTGTAATGAATATAATTGTGTTGAGGTGTATGTTGCTTCCATCTTCCATTTTTATTGAGGTTGATCCAATGCCTTTTACGAGAGAGCTCTTGTTATCTCCAAGTTCCACTGAATAAGTGGATTTTTCATTTGATAAGGTCTTCAATCGGTTGGGGTGGCCACTCATGTGTCTTGATGCACCATTATTAATTACCCAAACATCTACATCTTGAAATGTACCAGAGAGAGTTGATCAAAGACCTTCATTTCTTTCTTTGATTGATGCCTTCTTTGTATAGAATAAGAAATTCCATTCTTCCTTAATTCTTTCCTTGAGATGAATTGCAATCTTCTTGACGAACTTCTTCACTATAGAGGAGATCTTCATGATTCCCTTAGATGACCCTAGCTTTGATACCATGTTGACAATTTAGTATGGCAGTACGTAGCTTGATTCTCTTAACTTGATAATTGTTTGTGTTACCTTTTTACTTATTAGCTTTATTCCTTATTATTACACTAAGTGATACATCAAACAACTACCAAAACAATAAAAAAAGTGACATGGTATATAGGTTGCAAGCTAGGGCCAAAACCCCTCCTCTTGAGGGGAAAACCCGTAAATCTCTTATCTTCCTATAGATTCTTCAATTGAAAAATATCGTGACCTAGTGACTTAGATAAATACTCTCAAGATCAATCAATTCGGCCTTTCGTTGTAGTGCCTTTGACCTCTTCACTGTAGATATGAATTTCTGGCTCATGACAACTACTGCAATTGTTGTTGCTTGTCTTGGAGACTTCGATCTCCCTTGAGTATCCTTATTTTCCCTTTGCTTGCATTTCCTTGAGTCTGAGGGCTAATGAGACACCCTAAGGAGACATTATCTTGCCTTTCCTTCTCTTCTTCTTTCAAGATTGAACCAAAAGATAGTCCCAGCACAAAAACCCTAACTTTGACCTTTTAAGAGAGAGATACCTAGCCCAAACAATTCGACTTTTTTGACTTCCTCTTATTTGCACCTCTTCTTCGACTTCCTTTCTTCCTCTTCTTCGCATAGAATGAGATGAGTGAGTGTGTAGAATGGAGGATGAGTTCTTCTCTATATATAGGCTCTTCTAAGGGTGGATGTGACTCTTCATGTAGGCCAACTTGATAGCTCCTTAAGCCGACTTGATCTTGGAGGTATTTTGACACTTTAAAGACAAAATAAATTTTCTTTACAAGATACAATGTGCCCATAGGGTCTTCAGAATATGACAATGAGTATTTGAAAAATCCTAGAAGCATTCAATGGGTGCTTGACCTATAAAATATTTTCTTTTCATTTTATTCTTTACAAAAATACATTTCATACTTATGAAGACCAATCCTAGTTACACATTCTTCAACAGCAACCAGTCCCATGTTTTCAGTTACCAATGTAAGCGAGCTCCTCACTTTTTTCTCAACTTATTTTGACCCAAATCAAGTTATTGGCATAGGGAACCCTATGGGGAAATTTGAAATCTATTTTCTTACCCCTTTTGATTCTCTTCACATGGGATCTTTTCATAGAGTTATTCTTCCTTATGATGAAGATCTCTTGGAATCCATGGTTGGGAAGGATCCTTTGGCATGTGTTTCTTCCAAATGGAAGCCATGAAACAAAATCCTAAGAGGATGGTTATTTTACTATGTCAACCTCATTAAAAACTGAAACAGGTTCTTACGAGCATAGTTATTTTCATTTCAAGTTTGCATAAACATGAAACAACCCCTAAGAAAAGTTCCTTGTCTTGTGTCAAGCTCATTAAAAAAATGAAACAAGTTTTCATGAGGATGGTTCTTTTTTTGTGTCAACCTCATTAAAAAATGAAGCAAATTCCTATGAGGATGGTTCTTTTACTATGTCAACCTCATTAAAAAATGAAACAAATACCTAAGAGGATGCTTCTTTTATTGTGTCAACCTCGTTAAAAAATGAAACAAGTGCCTATGAGGATGCTTCTTTTACTGTGTAAACATCATTAAAAAATGACTCAGGCTCCTATGAGGATAGTTCTTTTATTGTGTCTACCTCGTTAAAAAATGAAACAAATACTTGAGAGGATGTTTTTTTACTGTGTCAACCTCGTTAAAAATGAAACAGGTGTGTGTGAGGATAGTTCTTTTATTGTGTCAATCTCATTAAGAAATGAAACAATTGACTGTGAGGATGGTTCTTTTATTGTGTCAACCTCATTAAAAAATGAAATAAATTTCCTCTAAGGATGGTTCTTTTGTTTTTCAACCTCGCTAAAAAATGAAACAAAATCTGAGCATAGTTATTTTCATTTCAAGCTCGCATAAAAATAAAACCAATTTATGAAATTCATGAGCATAGTTCTTTTTCTTGTGTCAATCTCGTTAAAAGATGAAACAAGGTTCCATGAGCATAATTCTTTTCCTCTGTCAAGCTCATTAAAAAATGAAACAAATCCTCCCCTAATTAAGTTGATTCTTTCACCTGATCTTGTAAATGAACCTTTATTCCATCCACCTATTACTAACCAGTAGTCTACTCAGGTAGATCAAATGAAGCTTGGGGGGCATGTACCTCTGCAGGTTATTCTTGTGGGGGGGAATTAAAACTTATCTCAAGAATAGTTTCCTCCTTTTTCAAGCTTGTGTAAAAATCAAACCACTCTAAAGAATAGTTTTTCTTTATTTCAAGCTTGTACAAAAATTAAAACTATTTATGAGTCCATTTTGGTTATTATTTTCAAGACCCGTTAAACTCATGAAAATACTAAGCATATTTTGTTATTTTTCATGCTCATAAAATGTACATGAAAATGTCAAGTTCTTTCTATCTTTTCTTTGTTCGTTAATTAAATTGAAAGTCAGTGATAACGAGTAAACTTTTATCACTTTTTCGGACTCATTAAAACTTACAAAAAAACGAAACCCCAGAGTTACCTTTAAGCTCTTTTCTGACTCTTGAAATATGAAAATATTGTTGATGATGCTTGTTTGCTTCGAACTCATTAAAGAAAATGAAAAAATGTCTACTTGATATAAGTTTACCCCTTTTACGGATCATGTAGACTATTTACGAAAAAGGTATACTTTGCCTAATCATGGTCAATAGAGTTCTCTCCTGAAATTATTTTACCCTTTTCCCGGCTTGAGAGACTAAATTTACGAAAAAGGACATTTCAGAGTTTACTTATATTTTCTCGTGTCTCCCTAAAAATAAAAAACACAGAGCTTTAATTTCTTCGGGCTCGTTAAAACTTTGCATTGAAGGAACTGCATGAGTTTCCTTTTTGTGTATTTTCAAACTATTTAAATATGAACACGACATCGGGTTACCCCTTCATTGGACTCGTAAAATGTAAACAATGCAAGACTCGTCAATCATGATGAGACCGAACCACTCCTTCCTTGGGTCGTTAAAAATAATCCGAAGGACTCATCCAAAGGATGCACTTAAAGGACAATCATATCTTATCCTCCTCAAGCTTGCCAAAAATAAATAGGTACTTTCCAGTAATGGTGGGGGGAATTGGGAGATAATGTTTGTTTTTGCATTACAAAAAGTAGTATATCACTCTTGAACATGACACTTTGTCACTTTTATGTTCGGGTTGGGAAATCCATTTGTCTCGTAATTGACCATACCTCATTGAAATTCTTTAGTTGGTTTTGGGTATTATTTTTGAGTCAAATTTTTCCAAGTCAGAATGTCATGTCACCAATATGTTCAAGGGAAGTCCAACCTCAGTCAAAATTTCCTTGCAATGTAAAGCTTTCAATCGTGTCAGCCATCTCTGAGTCAACCCTAGATTACTCCAAATTGTTGTTTTTCAAAACATGACATAAGTTTTGTGGCGTAGGCCCTCCTATGATAGGTCGCTTCCTATAGACTTCAGCTTATTATCTAGGAAGTTGATCTAGAAAACTCCTTTAGTACCTTGGAGCCTGCATGACTTAATGGCAAGTTTCTCGCCTGCAATGACATGTTCTCATAATTTACCTTCGATCAAATGATTCTATGAGTGTCTACTTTCAGTACATCTTTTCACACTTCATATATTGTAGTGGAAGTACCTTGAAAACCATTGTCGTTATTGGTGGTTTCTCTCATACTTGTTAACGGTTTGGATCATTGATCATTAATCAAGTGGTTTATGCCATGTTCAACTACGACAAATTCACTCACATGGTTAGAGTCATGCTATGGATGGAGAGATGGAGATCAAGACCCTGTATCTAGTTTCATCCATCTAGGTTACGTGGAGTTATTAAATATTCATGATTGTAAACATAGATCTATTAATGGCTACATTCATACTGTGTCGTCTGTTGACATGGATCTTCAAATGTATTTCCGTACTAATTATTTGAGATATTTATGCCCTGAGTATGGGAATTCCTACCTCAGCGGTGATTTTATATTACATTGTAACATTTGATTGATTGTTTCAGGTCTCCGAATGCAGTTTCTAACCCAAACCTTAGAATGATAAAGCGCTTTAGTCATCCAACATATTTATTGTCTTTTCACTTTAGGGGGAAATCTATTACATATCATTTTGTCACATTAGGAAAATGATCGTCAGTCTGGATCTTTCACTATCCATAAAAGTGTTCCAAATCATCCCCCCTACAAGGCTAGAACCTAAACAATCCCAAACTGAATTAAATTCTTATATCTCAGGGCCTAGAACCCTATTTTTGACTTCCTATATAGTTCCCTTGTCATTTTTTGCACATACGCAAAAGAGACCATTAGCTTATGCACAAAAGTGCACTTTGTATTAATTGTGGCCTATGCACATGACTCAACGCAAGTAAAAAATAAAAATTAAAGTCTACAATCTTTTTTATTCGAATCTTTCCTGACTAAAAACTTCAAATTGATCATTACTCGAGCCTAATCCCTCCCATCATGAAGCTACTTCCCTCTCTTTGTGGATCCCCTATCCCACCATTTGTGGATCACATCCCTTAGGAAGAGGATCCCAAACCTCCTCCTCTTGGCCTATAAATCAAACAATTTCCAAAGGATTTGGGAGGACTATTGAAGGTAGACTTATGCTATAGAAATAGGGCTATAAGGTGTTTTATCCAAGGAGAAGGTTGGAGATCGTGGGAAGAGGCTTGTAACATAGAGGCAATGAGGTTGTAAGTTTTTTCTCCCTTTTATTCAATAAAAAGCAATTGCTTTTTCCTAATCATGTCTATTCTGATATCATTTGTGAGATTCCTTGATCACTCACATAGGTTATGATTGGTTATTGATTTAATTTTATGATGTGTGTCAAGTTAAGTGTTTCATTTATCTTTCATTCTATAAACTAGATGCTTTGATCCTTTGGGTGTTTTTTCTATGAAGATTTCCTTCTAAACATCATGCAAAATTTGTGGAAAGCATTGGAACGATATTTAAAGCATAGAGGAGAAGCCAACTATGGAAGGAACTAAAAGGAATTCATCAAGCACTTTGTTAAACCAGTAAGTGATCCCTCACATATTACTTGTTTCAATCAATCATAAGCTAAGTAAAGGTAGCAATTATTTTCTTGTTTGTTACTAGATTTCGTTTGAGATCGAGAGAGATCCATCTTGTCTACAAGAGAGATTATTCTACCTAACACCTTGGGAAGTCTTGTAGAAATATGCTCCATGATCTTCAAGGTTCCATGGCGAAAATGGCCTAATATTCTATGTCATAATTCACCGATGTCTTGGCTCGGCACATTCTCTACTTTTGTACTCAATGATACATAATCTTCTACATCTAATTTGTAGATGTTGTTCACTTGAACCTTGATCCGCTTCACTTGTCCTATGTCTATGTGAAGGAGGAAAGTCTTTTCTTTTCTAAATATCACATTGTAGCCACGTTCTTCCAACATAGCAACTGAAACTAAATTCTTCTTTAGACCTGGAACATGCATGACATCTTTTAGTGTGAGAGGAGAACCAGACTCCCTCTAAAAAGTAACTATACCAATATTGGTTGCGTTATTGATCAGGTGCTCAAAAAATAGCTCAAAATTCAAAGTCATCAAATTGGTGTGCAACCTAGATGACTGTGTAGTGCTCGTCATCCTGAATCCGACATAACTTGTTTCGTGCAAAACGGAATCTATATGACTCGAGAAATGAGTTTTTTTCACTTTCCCAAACATGCGAATTTTCAAAAAAATGGACAGCCTAATCCGCAGTGTGTACTATTGACATGGTACTGATTGAGCAAGGTATGTGGTCATTGACTTGGTCAATGGGATCCTCAACGAATCACCATGTGACAAGTGGAATTCATCTAATGGTTGAAATTCTGCTTTATTTTGTGATTGGTTGGAGTGGTGGCCAACCACAGGCTGACACGTGGCCCAACCGAAGACCGCCACGTGGTATCCCAAGAGGCCACCAAAATTTTGTTCATAGTTTGGGCGGAGGTAGTGAGGGTCAAAAAAGTTACCTCCCAACATAGAACATAGCCAATTACCAATACACCATGGTAGAAGTTCTTAACAACAATGGACTTTGGGTTCTATTTGAAATTACGTTGGCATGAAGTTCGGAGGTTGGACCAGCCCATGGACACATGACTGCATGCGACCACCGCGGAGGAGGAGTCGAGGCCTAGCTGGCAGGGGCAGTCATTGACCTTAGCCTCTAGCACGTGGCCCCCCATGTGGCCACAAATTTCATAACTTAAGTGTTAGCAGACATTTAAATTGTCCGACAATTTCTCCCTGTTTTTGGTGAAATTGTCACTCTGTTAGCGCATTTTTGGGGTGAAATTGTAGGATGATGCTGGATTTTGGGGAATTTGTGGTGCGATTAGCAGAATATTTGGAAAGGCCATAACGTCTTTTGTTTTTAGCCAAATCAGGAGAAGAAAGAGGCTACACAGGAATTTTTGGGCATTCTGGAGCGATTGGAACAGGTTTTAGAGCACTCTGAGCAATGTAAATTGATGTATTCATACTTTTGAGCATAATAGAGAGGGTCAAGCCATTGGAAGTTGGACCAAGCAGACGTAACCCGGGAGGGGTGAACTCCTTCATCATGTTTTGTTGTGATGCTATTTATGGTGATGTTAATTTCTGTCATTTGTTGTTGTTCATTCATTTGTTTATGTTAATTTGCACATAAAAATTACATTAAAACTTTCAAAAACCCATGTTTAAACTTGCAAGAAATCTCACAAATCCTCAAGCATATTTAAAATAATCTAAAAATGAATTTTAGCGCAAAAAAACTAATTTTCTTAATCAGATAAAGTTTAGTATCAGATCTCTTGGTTTTATTTGTGAAAGAAGGATTTAACTATTTTGCAATTTTATTTCATGCTTACAAGGTTAAAACTCAAAAGAGGAGAAGGGAAACTGGTTCAAATCCCTAAAGTTGGGTCAAAGGGAAGAAGGGAAAGGTTTCCACAATATCCAACACCAATTATTCCTCAAGTTTTAGTTGAGACTCCAATGAGTATGTATCATGAAGGAGAGCCTACAATGATAGAGGATGAGAAGGTCTTAAGGAAGGATTTATTTGATATGACAGAGATGGTAAATGTCCTCTATGAAGAGAGGAATACCAGACTGTAGGGTGAAATATCCAAACCTCCCAAAGGAGAAGGTTATTCAGGAGGAGGAGGTGTTAAAATTGGCAACCAGGGCAAAACTTCATGTGGGTCATCTTATTCATGGATAATAATATTTTTATTAGATTCCTCTCGTCGAGAGGTGTAGGATTGATATAAAGATCATCCAATTCCGATAAGTATTCATGGAGATATGAATTTATTTTGATTATGGAATTATTATCAAGCCGACCTACAACTCATGTAGGCTCAGAAGCCCAACAGTCGCATCTATTCACCCACCAACGTTGTGTATAAATATAAGAGGAAGTTTCCTCATTTAGACTCACTCATCTCATCACATCTCTCTCTCTCTACTGCGCAGATATGAGTCTCTTCTCTACTGCGCTGAAATGGGTCTCTCTCTCTCACACATGTGAAGCTGGAAGCTGTTGAATTTGAAGCTGCAACTGCAGAAGTAAAGATTGACTTGCGTGGCTTAGAATATCTCCTCTTTGGAACTATGCTGTAGGTTCATCTGAACCTCCTCTGAAAGCCGCAACTTTTGGTGGTGGAATGAAGTCAATCCGACGAACGGTTTGCAAGATATCGACTGCCCTAGTTTGAAGCTGGAAACTGTTGAAACTGAAGCTGCAACTGCAGAAGCAAAGATTGACTTGCGTGGCCTAGAAGATCTCTTCATCTGAACTGTGATGTAGGTTCATCTGAACCTCCTCTGGAAGCCGAAACTTTTGGTGGTGGAATGAAGTCAATCCGACTGTCGGTTTGTGAGATATGGCCTGCCCTAGTTTGACAATGAAGCCGCTAATGCTGATGCTACTGATCTAGGGTTTGCTACTGCTGATATGAATCAGATTTATTGTACTATTTCTCTCTGCTGAATTATTGAAGATAAAAGAAGATTTGATCAAAGGGTTTCCCCACACATTGTGGGGTTTGTCCCTGGCTAGCCGCCACATCTTGTGTCTCTTGTCTTGGCTTGTTTTCTGTCGATCGTTTAATGTTCTATCTGCACTTTACTTTATGTATATGTGATTGCTAATCGGTGGAATATAGTAAGAAAAAGAAGTAAACTGTTATAAGCATAGAACATACCATATATTAACAGGAGGTAATGGAAATGTAGGTAAACCTCCACCCTCTCCACCATATTCTTCATCTTCTTCTTCACATGCATCTTCACCCTCTTCCACTAACACAACCCTTACTCATACTCATCATCATAGCTCAAAAGGAACTGGTAAATAACCCTTATTAAAACTTGATGTTAAATTTGAATTGCCCATGTATAATCGTGAAGTGAATGCAGAGAAGCTTGATAATTGGATTCGTCTATTAGAGGTATATTGTAGAATTCAAAACCTTCAAGGGATGACATAAAGATTCAATTATCTTCCTTGAGGATGGAGGGTGCAGCACTAGTATGGTGGGAATCAAAGACACAAGGGGAGATAAAAAAAACGTGGTAAGATCTCAATTTCTTGGTATGATTTCATTACTGCAATTAAAAGATAATTCTACCCTCTAGCTTATATGTAGAAAGCCATCATGAATTGGCAAAACTTTAGACAACTTAAAGGTCAAAATGTGTAAGATTACACCCAAGAATTTAGAAATAGGTCTCTAATGTTAGGTGTAGACTTGCAATCACAAGAAACGTTGTTGAAGTACATAGGGGGTTTACACAGTTACCTTAGGCATATTATCCTAATGTTTAATCCCAATAATCTAGATGAAGTATGTGTACAAGCCACTCATCTTAAGGCAAGAGAGAAAAACACTCCAGAAGAGGGTAGTAAAAAGTCATTTAAGGGTAAAGGAAAATAAAAGGGTTTCAAATGGAAGGTAAAGAAAAATGAATCTATCAAGAAGGAAGGAGAGAAATTAACATGAAAGCATTGTTCCAAAGAGGGTCACGATGAAGCTCATTATTGGAAGATTCATTCTGACATGAAACCAAAGAAATTCAACAACAAGGGAAAACAAAAGACAACTGCAACCACTCAACAAGATTTGGGATCTGATTCGGGTGATGAAACTAAAATTACAGCCATGGGTATGAAGGGAAAAGAATCCATTGCTAGCACTAGTACTTCAAATTCACACAATGAAACTCCAAATGAAAAGAAGAGGATATAACTTTTTCACATAAGGGTTATCTAAAAACATAGAAAAATTGATACACTTTTCGACAATATCTCTCAAGCCAATCTTATCTCTGAAAACATTGTCAAAAGTTTAAACTTGGAAACCATTTCACATCATAAACCATATCCACTTGGATGGGTGTGTAACAATGCACAATTGCATGTAACTAGAAAATGTAAACTAAAATTCGCCATTACTGCAAATTTCATAGATGAAGTGGAGCTTGATGTTGTGCCATTAGACATATGTGGTATAGTTTTGGGTAGCCCATATCTCTATGACAGAAAATCTATCTTCCATAGACATGAAAACAAATACAATTTTTTCAAACATAGAGTAGAATATATTGTGAGAGCTCATAGCAAGAAACTAAATCTTTCACTTGTTGATGTGGGGAAAATGAAAATACTAGTGAATTCAAGCCAAAATTTTGTGCTTTTAATGATCAAACCCAAGAATGATGTTGATAATGAAGCTTTTTCAAGGTTGTGATTCAAGATTGAAATCTAAATTGGTTGATGTTTTTAACCAATATGATGATATGTTTCAGCAACCAAAAGGATTGCTCCCAAGAGAGGAATCCAACATGAGATACAGTTGCAGCAAGATAGTCCTCTTCCTAACATTGGCATGTACAAGATGTCAATGATGGAAAGTGAAAAAATTAAAAAGAAAATTCAAGAGTTGTTGAATAAAGGGATCATCAAGCCATCTTCTTTGCCATATGGTTCACCTATTGTTTTGGTTCCAAATAAGGATGGAACATGGCACATGTGTGTGGACTTTTTTGTGTTGAACAAGATTACAGTAAAGAACCGTTACCCACTACCTAAAATAGTTGGTTTACTTGGTAAATTGAAAGACGCAAAGTATTTTACTAAGTTGGACCTAAGGAGTGGATACCATCAAATTAGAATTGTTGAAGGAGACATTTGGAAGACAACATTCAAAACAAAACAAGGTTTGCTTGAATGGCTAGTTATGCCTTTTGGTTTATGTAATGCTCCTGTTACCTTCATGTGTGTGATGAATGATGTGTTGAGGAAATTTCTTGATGCGTTTGTTATAGTCTACTTAGATGGCATCTTAATTTTCAATAAATCTTGTGATGAACATGTCATTCATGTGAGAAAAGTACTTGATGTCTTAAAGAAAGAACAGTTGTATCTAAAGATGTCAAAGTGTGAGTTTGGAAAAACTTCTTTAGTTTACTTGGGTCATATCGTTAGAGGAGGTGAGTTTAAAATAGATCCCTCCAAGGTTGATGTCATTTTTAATTGGCCAAGGTGGTAAGCACCAGTATAGCAACAATAATCCTGCAACTCCTGGGCTACCTACTTTACTCTTATCAACCCAGTAGTTTGTAACAAACTTGGAAGCGACGGTGATGTATGCACAAGTACTAGTTCTTACTGCAGGCTGTCACTTGGTCAGCTGGCGCAAGATCACTAGGAGCTCAAGCCAACTTCTATGGATTCCAGAAGAAGCTTTATGTGTGATGAAACAAAGGAAAGCTTACTCTACAGAGGCTATTCTAATTGTAGAAAGGAAAAAGACTGAAATGTAAAGTAAACCTAGCAAACCCTACTTAACCAACTAATCCTACTTTTGCAAAAATCACTATGAAAACCATGAAATGAATGCCATTACCTACTCAAGGAAGTAAACAACATCTACTCAAGCTATTTCTAGAAGTAAATAAGAAAAAAACATCTTTTTGGGTTTCTATGTATTTTTATGTGAAATTGACATGCATGTATTTTATTCTGTGTGAAGGTGGAAGCAAATAGGTGGTGTTGAAGGGCGAATTTGGGGTTTGAGGAGATGTAGGATGGTGTAGATGGGTCCTAGGAGGTCTCGGGTGGCCTTCTGGAGGCTTTTCCCACACTCGGCCTTCAAAAGAAAGCCTACAGGGGATCTATAAGAGGACACAGGGGATCTACAGGAGGATGTCGAGACCAATTTTGAAGGTTTTGAAGGTGTTAGAGTGGGTGGAAGGAGTAGTTAAAGGCTGGGATGATGTGTTAGGGCCCTAGGGTTCACCAAGGATCACTAGGAGAGGGAAAGATGGTCAGGAGAGAGGAAGAAATCCTATGGAAAAACGCAGAAAACTAAGGTAGATTTGAGGTGAACTTTGGGTGACCTGTAGGGCATAAATCAGGGAGAGAATGTGATGGCTAATAGGCTGACTTGCTGTGAGAATAAATCTGATGCAAAAGAACTGACAGTCAAACAATGAAATCAAGCAAGCAAGGGAATTAAGTACATAAAAAAAACAAAATTTTGCATCAAGCTAATCTACATTATGAGCTATGGAAAGAAATGTTGAAAAATGCTATAATGAGAGAAAGAATGAGAGTAGACTTATTGTAAAGACAAAAATGAGCTTGGTGAAAGAGATCTAAAGCAAAGCATTAACCTTCTAACAAACTACAACACTAGAAATCCTATGGAGAAGGAAAATATGTGTTTTTGTGGCAGCAAGAGGGTCTTGGCCTCAGTCATGGTCCCAAAGGGAGGAAAGGAGGCCAAGGCACTATTTCTACCCTTTTGTATATTCTTTCTATCACTGTTTACCCTGCTATAGAAAACACAAACGGAAGCAACCTTCTAAATCACCAAAAGCAACCTATTCTTAACCAAGAAATAAATTCATCTAACAACAATTAATCCATAAACTGAAACAAAGCATATAAATACAAACAAGAGGAGCTTAGTTGCTTGGATTGGGCCCTAACCCAAGAGCTTCAGCCCTCTGAGGTAACTCAGTGCTAGCTCAAGAATAATCTCATCTTTATTATCAAAATAGTAATAGGATTACATGAAATTGTCACCAAAAGTAAGCTCGAAGTTGAGCAGAGAAAAATTGCAACAAAAATTCAACCCTAGTGAGGCCCTAGGCCTCTCTACTTATACAACTGAAGCTCCCAATATCTTCCTTAAAATCAGGGAGGCTTGGCTCCCAAAACTCGAGATAAACATAAGTTATCCTTCACTTGCTCGGTTGCCTCCTAGTGCATTGATTTGGTTGTTTGTACTCTGAGCTGCATGAAGTAGAATTCAAAGTGGTGAGTAATAAATGAGGGAGATTCCCTCCTATAAATCCTCTCCTTTGTCCACTTTGAATTATTGCTGCCAATTTTCCATTGAATCTTTGACTTCGTCTTCAAAATTCAACAAAAATCTGCAATAAACACATATTAGACCTCATGGCATCATAACTAACCAACTCACTCCATAAGCATAAAGATAATAAAAAAAACATGCAACAAGCTACGAGAATGGTTGATTTAACTATTTTAAGAGGAAAAATGAGCTCATATAATTACCCATTTATGGGGCTCATCATCACACCCTAATGAAGGTGTTTCTCATCCTCTGAGAAACTTAGTCCATCTCCTCATGTTTGATGGCCCTGGTGGCCTCTCTAGCATACCAAGCTTCTGATGTTGTTTCCTCTTCCTTGTCATAGAAGCCTGCTTTCCTATCTATCTCTTCCCATTGCCTCTGCTCTTCTTCTTTGGTTCTCCCTTCTAGCATGCCTAACAGCAGTGGTGGACTCAATTTGAGGCCAATCCAATTGACCTGCAGCCTCTGCATTGAGTGCTTATACATTGGCACTCTCCTTAGTGCCTCCTTCATCCTCATTGGGGAATGATATTCCCTGATCTTCAGACTGTGTGGTTAGGTGTTCCATCTCCTCATACATGCATGCACACAGTCATCCCCAAGTAACCTTTCCATGTCTTCAAAATGTGCAATGGACTGTGCTTGATCACTTATATATCTCGGGGCAATTTGAGGATTATTTGCAAGCAGCTGGTGTGTGTTGATGAGAGCCATGGGATCTGATGGCTCAACTCTGATCATTAGTGGCGAATTCTTCTCTCTGATCATCAATCTCTTTACTTCAGTTGCCCTTAACTCCCCATGGTTCATCCATGAAGCCATGGCCATTAGTTGTAGGTCCCCTAACCTAGCATTGGGGTCCCACACATTCATGTCTGTGAGGGCCATATTATGCAGCTAAAATTCTGCCATTTTTGCCTTATCTTCTGTTGTACTTTGGTCACACAGGTCCATAAATTATCTGTAATCTTGAAAAGGCATTGTGCCTCTTTGTGCCAAAGTCTTGATCTGAAATTGTAGCCATTGGTCCCTGAGGTATAATCCATATGATTTTGTTCGTGTTCTACATTGTAGTGCCTCCATGGATAAGCTAGTCATGCATGCTAGTTGGGTCTCTTTCTCCTTTAGCTGCCTTCTTAGTAGTTCATTTTCAGTTTGGAGTTGGATTCTTTCAATTGCCTCCCTATGTCTGACAGCACTTAACTCCCTGACCATTTCTCTAAGTTGATTCTCCATATGGCCAATATCCTTAACTCCCTTGGATTTGGCTATTTGAATCCACCTATGGGTCCTTATTCTTTCTTTCTCCAACTCAAAGAATAGTGGGATTGCAAATTTTTGTGGAATGATTCTCCCCCCCTCAAGAAGATTGTAGTAAGAGCCAAGACTAGGCTGGGGGTCAGGTTCTTTTGCCTTTGTTGCTTCCTCCTTCCCTTGTGGCTATCCTTCTATCCTTTTTTCAAGTTTTTCAGTCTCCTGTAGTCTTGACAGCATCTCTTGTAGAACATTCTGTGCCTCCTGTAGAACTGTTTTTTAGTCCTGTAGTTCTACTTTTTCCTTCCATGTGGGAGATCTAGGAGTCCCCCTTTTATAAGTGATATGTGCCTTGGAAGGGGATTCCTTTCCTTGGATAGAGGGTGAATCTTCAATAACAATAGGCACTTTAGAAGAAGGATAGGGTTTCCCTGTTTTGATTCTTGTGCTCTTCGTATCCCTGAAATACATTGAGGTCTGCCTCTTCCTCTTTCATTTTTGTTTAATTAGGGTGTTGAGGGAAGTGAGAGCAACTGCTGCCTCTCTTTCTAGGGTCTCAGGAGACACTTCTGTCTTTTCTGCCCCTCTTTCTCCTCCTCTTGTATTTTTCTCTGCCTCTTTTTCTTTTGTTTCTTCCTGCTCTGTCTTGGTTTCTTCCTTCTTCCCTTCTTGGTCCTCAGTTTCTTCCCCTTCTCCCCCCTTTTGCTCTTCCCCCTCACTATCAGAAGGATTGATATCATAGGTGAGGGTCTTGATGTCATCTTCTGTTGTCATGTTTCAGGAAATTTCTCATGCTATGGGGATTGTGAATGTATGGAGGGCTTCTTCCACTAAAATTTTAATTAACCCATGGTGAGCCAGCTGATTTGGACTTCATGTCTTGATCTTAATGTTGGATTCTATGAGGGACTACAGGAGGAAATAGGGGATGCTGAGTTTCTGGGGTGTTGTAGTGTCCATGCCATATCTCAGCTCATGAATGATTCTAAAATGGTAGCCATAGACTATGCTATACCTCCCTTCACAGGAAACATATTTGATGATTTGGTAACTAACATCATCACAAGGGTAGGGTATGCTTTTCCTTCTAATGCCATTTTTATCTTCTATAGGATGTTCATTGTTTTGGAAGAAATTTTTCTTGGCAGCCTGTCCAAATGGTTTTTCATCTTTGCTCCAAGGCAATCCAATAGGAGGGGTATTAACCCTACTGATAAATTCTGGGTTTATTTCCATGGAAATACCTCTAAGAGTGATAGTGACATGGGTTCTTGAGTGAGGGACTAAATAAAGGGAAAATTCCTAAGCAACTTCCACATCAAACCCTCGGAATTTCTTAAAAATGTCATCCAATTTGCCCTGGTGAATATGGCTACTACTTGGGGATGTTCATGGAGCCTGGTTGAATTAGTGAGCTCCTTCCTCATGAAACCTCCTACCATTGTGTTTATACCCCTTTTGAACACCAAATGTAGAGATGGAGACAAGAATTTTGAAGAAAACAGGAAAACAGAGGAAAACTGTGTTTTTTAAAGAAAACAGGCAATTTTTTTTTATGTAATTCCTCTTCTTCTATGGACTCAATTCCTCCTTAAAATGACATCATTCCTTGCACAAATTGATAATCAAGGTGGGTATGCATGGAACCTACCTCCTCAAGCCAGAAATTGAGCAATAAACCCGTGTTTTCGTCTTAAAAACAACTCACTGCCCCTCCTATAGAACTACCTGAAGGTGCTCCTGCAGAACCTATAAGTGCTCCTGTAGAATGTTGATAGCATGAGGATGGATGAGAGTGATGGAGAACGATAGTTTCGAGGCTTTGGGGTGACAAGGAGCTTGCTGCAATTAAATGGACGAGGATAGAATGAAAGAAAATGTGAAGAGAGTGTTTCGAGGAGGAGTACTTATTCCTTCTTTTAGATATTTCCGATGATGGGGTGACCTGGAAAAAAGGTACATTGGCCATATTTGGACCTTTGGTCCCCACTTTCCTTGTCATCATGTTCTTGCAATCACCTCTCATCATTGCATTGGAGTTTGCAAACCCTCCACTACCTGTCCTTGGGATCTTTCTTTGAGTTGACTATGCGCACGTGTTGTGACCTCTTCGGATGAGTGCAGTCAACTGGATGAAGGTGGCCAAGTTAACTAGCCAATTTTTTTTGTTCAACCCCAACCATCTCATTCACTTATGCATATCTTTCAATTACAAAAATGAAACAGAGGAGCGGGTTAGTCACTTACCTGTTAGTCGAATGTATGTGTTGTGAGGTATTTTGGTTCCTTTTACTGCTGCATGTTTGTATTTCCTTTGTTGCATGCTCTCTGCTTTCTAATGTGTGGTTTTTTGTCTTGTGCAGGCATCCTCTAGCTGGATCTAAGCTTCATATGTCTCCTTCAATCCCATGATTTCACTTCTTTCGTTGTTGTGGCTTGATTTTAATGGGATCAGCTGGTACAGGAATTCCTACAGGAGCTCGTGTAGCTGCTTCTCCCTTTAAAATTTCAGCTCATTTATGTACTGGAGGTTGTGAGGATGATGCCAGAGATGTTGATGGAGATGGAGAGGTACTAGGTAAGCTGTAGGTGAGATTTGAGGTGTTTCTTCCTTTATTTTTTTTTTTTTTTCTAAAAACTGGTTTTCTGTTTTTCTATGACAGGAAGGGAAAAAAATGATGATGATGATGTGCTGCAGGTGTGGAATGGATGGCAAGGAGGGTTGATAGTTGTAGGAGGGTTTACATGTTCTTCATAAAGCTTCCCAGCCCCTCAAACTACTTTTTGGAACCATTTCTAGCTCTCTGTGATTCCTACAGGAGTCTCCTATAGAAAACACAAGGCCTCCTGTAGAACACATAGTTTCTAGGAAAAAAACACAGTGGGGTGGAAGAAAGGTTAGAAATGATGGAGAAGAGTGTGGAGGAGGTGAAATAGGCTCTTTGGCATCTTCTCTTGCTCCTTATGGTCCTCCTGCAACCTGCAACACACATTAAAATTCAATTTTCCTTTTCTTATTTCCTCTTTTTTATTTATTTTTTAAAACAACTAGGGCGCCTCAAGGAGGTTTTCACCCTAATTGCCTGCCCTGGGCACCTCCAAGGGAGGTTTTCACCTAGGTATATTATCCTCTATTTCTTTTCTTCTCTTTTTTTTGACATCACTAGGCCACCTCAAGAGAGGTTTTCAACCCAATGATGGGACTTCAAGCGTCTCACGGAGGTTTTCACTTGAGTCCTTATTTTTTCTTTTTTCTTTTCCTTCAGTGAGTGGGTGAAGTGGAGGCTAGGACACGCTCCACTACCATCACTTTCTTATTCAAATCTTCAATGAACTCTCGCTTGGAGATGGGCTTCTTGTAAATTTTCAACCGATGTCCATTGACAAGCATGGGGATGGCTTCCTCATCAATGGTTCTGATCAGAACTGAACCATTGTCATTGCATTTTTCCACAGTATAGGGTCCCAGCCATCTTGTCCTCAGCTTGCCCTTGAAGTCTTTATACCTTGAATCATAGAGAAGTGCCCCATCTCCCTCTTGGAATTGCTTCTCCTTGATATTTTTGTCATGCCATATTTTTCTCTGAAGTTGCACTACCTCTGTGTGGAGAAGGGCCTGCAATATTTGTTCATCCAATCCATTGAGCTGGAGTAATCTTTCCTTATGTGAATGGCTGAGGTCTAGGTCCAATTGATCTGCCATCCTTAGTGTATTGAATTCAAATTCTATTGGCAGCAAAGCCTTCTTCCCATAGACCAGTTCATAGGGTGTGAACCTTGTGGTGGTCTTCCATGTTGTGTTGTAGGCCCAAGTGGCCTCAACTAATCTGTCCGCCCAATCTTTTCTGTTGCTGCTCACTACCTTGGTCAAAATTCCTTCCAAAGCTCTATTAGTGACCTCCACCTGCCCATTGGCTTGTGGATGGTAAGGTGTGGAAGTCCGGTGCTTGATTTTATGATGTGTGAGTATGTATTCAATCAAATTGGAAGTGAACTAACTGCCTTGGTCTGTGACCAATTCTCTTGGATACCCGAACTTGTAGAATATGTTTTCTCTCAAAAACTCAACTACTTTTTCCTATGTTGTTGCTTTGATTTCTTTTGTTTTTGCCCACTTTTTTAGGTAATCGGTGCACACAATGATGTACTGCTTCCATTTTGAAGGAGGGTTGATAGGACCCATAAAGTCCATGCCCCACTTCTCAAATGGCTCAAAGTTCACTTGAGGTTGCATGGGAATCTCATCCTTTGGAGTAGGTTTCCCCATCCTTTGACACCGATCACATTGGCTAGTGTATCTCCTCACATATTGATGAAGAGTGGGACAATAGTAGCCTGTTTGCAAGATTTTGAAGGCAGATCTCTTTGCTGCAAAATGACCTCCACAAGGCTCGTCATGACAGTTCACGAGGATGTCAAAAACTTCCTCCTCCCTGACACATCTTCTCAAGATCTGATCTAGGCCAAGTTTGAAGAGATTACCCCCAATCCGGGTGAAAGGGGTGCTTTTCCTTCACTATCTTGCACTTCTCCTTTGAGGACAGGTGTGGTGGGCACTGTGCTGAAACCAAATAGTTTGCTATATCAGCAAACCATGGAGAGAGTATTGAGGTAGAAAACAGGTGTTCATCTGGCAATTGATCATCCACCATTCCTTCTTCACCTGTAGGCAAATTCACTCTAGACAAAAAGTCAGCAACCACATTTTCTTTACCAGGCTTATCAACAATGGTCTGATCAAACTGATGTAATAAAAGCAACCATCTAATAATGCGAGCATTTACATCCAGTTTGTTCATTAAATATCTAATTGCAGCATGATCAGTGTGCATGAAGGTCTGATAGCCTATGATATAATGTCTGCATTTGTTTAAAGAATGTACAACAGCTAGGAGTTCCTTCTCGGTCACTGTATAGTTTAACTCTGCCATTGACAAATTTTTGCTTATAAAGTATACGACATAAGGTAACTTTTCATCAATTTGTCCTAAGGTTGATCCTATTGCTTTGTTTGAGGCATCTATGTGAATGTGGAAAGGTAGGGCCCAATTTGGGCCTCTCAAAATTGGGGCAGTCATAAGTTTACTCTTCAAGGTATCTAAGGCTTCTTGACAGTGTTCCGACCATACAAATTCGACATCTTTGCCTAGAAGACCAAACAACAGAGAGGCTAGCTTACTGAAATCTTTAATGAATCTTCGGTAATACCCAGTTAAGCCTAGGAAACTTCTTACATCTCTCACTTTTCGAGGAGGTGGGACCCTTTGGATGATGGCAATTTTGTTGGGGTTCACCTACAATCCTTGTTGAGATATTGCATGGCCTAGAACAGTCCCTTCAGTCATCAAAAATTCACATTTTTCCGGACTGAGGGACAGGTTCATTTCAATACACTTGTCCAAAACTTTTCCTAGGTTAGATAAAGCTTCCTAAAAGTCAGAACCATAAGGATTAAAATCATCCATATATATTTCCACTGCATCATGAACCAATTCAGAAAATATACTCAATACCACTCTCTAGAAAGTGCCTAGAGCTTTACACAAACCAAAAGGAAAGACCCGGTATGCAAAAGTACCCCAAGGACAAGTGAAAGTGGTCTTATCTTGGTCTTTTGGGTTGATTTGAATCTGATTGTACCCGCTAAACCCATCTAGGAAGGAGAAAAACTTTTTCCCCTCCAGACCATCTAACACTTGATTTATGAAAGGCAAAGTAAAATGGTCCTTTTTAGTGGCTTTGTTCAATTCCCGATAGTCGACACAGATTCTCCACTTTCCATTTTTCTTTGGCACTAGCACCAAAGGAGAGACCCATTCACCGTCAGAGATGGGGTAGATGAATCTTGCATCAAGTAATTTTTGCAACTCTTCCTTAACAATGTCTTTAAGTGCTAGATTCATCCTCCTTTGAGGTTTCCTGATTAGTTTGCAATCTTACTTAATGTATATATGATGATTACATACTAAAGGGTGTACTCCCTTCATATCCTTATAACTCCAGGCGAAGGCATCTAAATGTTTTCTCAATAAGCTGCACAGCTCCTTCTCCTGGGAAGTGGATAGGGATGGATTGATTTTCAAGGTTCTTTCTAGGCCGAACTCTATATTCTTAACACAAAGAGAGGTTGGGTCAGCCACACAGAGATCAGTAGAGGGGTTGTTTTAGGTTTCTCTCACTATGTCCTCAAATGGTAAGACACTGGGGGGTGGATTCTGAATCAAATTTTCAATCATATCATCCTCATCTTGTAGTTTTCCCCCAATGGCGATTTCTAATGCACAAAGTGGTGCAGTATAGACCTCATCCTCATCCTCCTCCTCCAACTAGAGAGGTAGATCATGTTCTAGCAAGGGTTGGGCAGGAGAGTATAGGATTAACTGCTTAGACCTATGCCTGTTCTTTATGGTCATGTTCCCAGCTCGACAGTTGATGTAGGCATCGGTAGTAGTGTTTCTGGGAAAACTAGTGTCTACTCAGATCTGCTAGTCCCACTAAGACGGGTAGCTATCTTAGAAAAAAACAATTCAAAGTAACTTGTGTTTTCCTTTATGAGAGATGGATGAGAGAGAAGAAGAGAGTACCAACCTCAGTCTTTCGCTTGGCTCCTTGCTTGTTGCCTCTCTCCTTTGATAGAGCTTCACCACTCCTTTCTCACTTGTCCCGCTTCAAAGAACACCTGTAGAGTCAAAGAAGCAAAATACCATCAAAGCATAGAGATCTATAACCATAAACAATGTAGAATCAACTGTACATTAACCATACGAATGCATACACAAATACAAGATTAAGAAATATACAAGCATATGGAGGAAAACTCAAATATCTTTATTGATAGAAGTAGTAGAAGAGAGGATTACAACCTAGCTGTCTGATCTAGCGCCATCCTCCTAGCATGAAAGCCCTCTTCACCTAATGAAAAGCTAGATCACCCAACAGTACAATGCTTCACATAGAAACCAACAACACTTCCTTACAAAATACAAAATTCCAGCCTTTGGATCTCTAGGATGAGGGATCCATATATAGATATTTTCAGGGGGGTGAGTCAGCTTCTGGGATTTTTATTAGTGTCATTTCACTGATATTTCTTGGTTCCACTTGGAGAATTCATGATCTCTTACTCATCCCTGGGCGAATTCAAAGAGGCAAGTGTCATATGAGCAGTTTTTAGAAGATTCTTTGAGTTTCCACCTAGCAAACTGCCTCTGCCATTTGTCTGATGTTGCTCATCGCACCCTACAGAAGGGATTTTCAGTATGCATCACACCCTTTGTATGCAACAAGTGAGATGCATCACACCCTTAGCATGGAGCAATCTGTATGGTCCAGTTTTGACCAGTTCTGAGCAGTTTTTCAGGGAGAACTTCTGGGAAATGATGTAATCAGTTGACCTTGATCCTTTAGGGTATGAAACAACACTTTTAGGGGTTTTAAAGCCCTTGTTTTATGGACATATGTGATTGGGGTTGCAGTGCCCAAATATGTCTATAACAGTTGCCCCCTAAAGCATGAGGTCGTAAATCTTCTGATGTCGGGTGAAATGCTTTATCATGAGGATCCGAGGTTTTTCGAACTGGAAGGTGACATGTAATAAGATACAATACAATACATTATCTTCATAATATTTTCATGATCTAGCTGAGGCGGGCATTCCCATGCTCAGCTTTATAAATTCATTTTCATGTACATAGGACAGACAACCATCTGTGTGGCAGACTGATGATTCTGGTAGAGCCATCATCCCTTAGCTTGGATGATTATCTGTGCAGCTATGGAGTACATTTGATGTCTTTATTTTCCTAAATATATCGTAGCCTGGATGGATGAAACTAGATTTGTGGTATTCAAACTCGTTCAATCTTCACCAAAAGTTCAAGTCGATCCATGTGAAAAGATGTTCTGGTGTCGAACATGGAAAGACATCGCCTGATTACCAGCGAATGATGTAAGCTGTTAACAGGCGCGAGAGGAATCACCGATAATGATAATGATCCTCAAGGTACTGCAGTACAATTCACATGATGTGAATACATGAGTTGATGTCGAACACCACGCAAAATCTTTCGGTCGAAGGCCATTGATGTAAACCTGTCGCCGGAAGTGAGAAACTTTCCATTGAGGCATGCAAGCTTCAAAGTACTGAAAGGGTTGTTCCTAAGTCAACTTCTTGGATAATGAGCTGATGTCGACAAGAAGTGACCTGTCGTAGGAGGGCCTTAATGAATCCCACATCTACGACACGGAATGGAGCAAATGATTTTGTGGAGGTGAAAACGATCTGATGATACACAGTTCAGGGTGGTGGTCATGAAAAAATGGAGCGTGAAGGTATTGCAGTGGATGAGGCATTAGTTGGGTTGGTGAATTCTCTGAGCGACTCCTCTCAAACATTTTGGCAACACTGAAGTGGATTGGTAGCGTTAACTCCAAAAATGGATGGTATGGAGGACCAATGGTGATATGACCGGTGAACGGAATAACCCACCCTGACTCAATCATGGTGATGGAATGAAAGTGTCATGTTCAAGAGCGACCTGCTACCAATGAAGTTCTTCAAGTTTTCTTCCCTTTTCCCCAGTCATTGCTGACCAGTACATCTTTATTTTTGTCAAGCTTGAGGAGGATAACATATGCCTGTTCTATAATTTTCCCTTTGGGCAAACCTGTCACTATGTTTTAGCGAGCCTAGCGATAGTGAAACTCGCTCTTGTCCATATGGACAAGTTTGTCACTATTGTTTTAACGAGTTTAACGACAAAGATAACTCAGTCCTTTTCAGTTTTAGAGAGTTTGAAAAGAGATGGAAAGGAAACTACAATTGTACTTTTTCGTAGTATAATCCCTTATGTCCGAAAAAAGTATAAAATAATATGAAAGGGATGACTTTTCGATAGTTTTAGCGAGCCGAACAAGACAAGCGCTCGATATTTTTGTGTCATGATCCCTCAGGTCCAAAAATATTAAAATATAGAGGAGGGATGGCACTTCCAATCACTTTAACGAGCTGGAGAGGCCAATTGCTCAGCAATCTTTTTATATTTTACAAGTCTAAAAAGAGCTTAAAAGAGACTCATTTTTTAGGAACAAGTGATGTTTTCAGGTAGCAACTAGTTCTAGGTAAGTTTGGAACTTTTCAATCACGGCAGTGTACAGAAGGTGGCTAACAGAATCACTCATCGCAGTTGTTCCTCAAAAGGATAAGCAATCAAGTGGAGGCGTATGATCGGCTAAAAAGTGGAGGTGATGGTAAGAACTCGACCAAGACTCAAAAGTTGATAACAATGCGATCACAAAGGTTATTTACCGAAAGGTGGATTCATTTTTTAATGAGCTTGAATCTTTAGAAACTATGCTCAGTGCTAGGTTTATTTTTTAACGAGCTTGAACTTTGTGGAAACATTGCTCGTAATAATAGTCAGAGATGTTCAATTCACCATTAACACTATGTTCTTTTGACGGTCGTACTACCTATTCAATTGCTCCATCAAATTGATTAGAAATGTAAATACATGCTTGAAAAATGAGTTAAAAACCAATATCTTACTTGAATTACATGAACAGTAACATAAAAGTAGTTTTATCTCTCATTTTTACCATTTCATTCAAATTTGGGATTGCTGGAGCTCTGGAGGTGTTTTCCCCCTCTATTTTCATTAGATGATTCCAGGAGATTTGGTGGACTATTTTCGGCACCGTCTGGACCAGGTAGGAGCTAACCTTGAGCTCTTCAATTTCATTCTTTCCTTTTCTGATTCTGAGCATCTTTTCCTGTTTTTCTTGGCCTCAGGGGTTTGAAAATTTTTTTCTCTCCCCATCGTACCTAGTATACATCGAAAGGTGCAATGCATAATGAGCTAGCCATTAGCCAATCAGTATGCATCCCACCCTGTACACAGCTAGGGTACGGTGTGCACAAGGAGGAAAGTTTATGCACTGTTTTTTCATGGAAATTTCGCCTGTTTTTGCCCATATCAGGATCCTAATTCTTCCCTTGTCTGTTTTTCAAAGATTCATCGAACCAAGATGGTCGTTACATGGTGTGAAAGCGAGCATGAAGAAGAAGATATGGTTTCCTTACATGATCCGAGTACGGTTACTGCATTGTGAAATTGTGGCTTGCTCAAATTCTTCCACATATCCAGCATGAGGCAACAAATTAATTTGTTACAATATCTTCTCGATGCATGGGATCCTACCAACCAAGTGTTCCAGATTAGAGGTAAATCCATCCCTTTGACAGTTGATGATATCTACTTCTTGACCGAGTTATCAAGGCGTGGTGCCCCTCTCTCACTATCAAGATCCACCCATGGGGGTGAATTCGTGAGGGATTACATTCGTCGATTCTGTAGAGATGGATCTCAGCCGAGCAGGGACGACAAGATCAGTATTTGAGATGTCATTGACCAGTCCTTGAGGACTATCTTATTCACCTTTGCTAGATTGGCTGGTAGTGCGGCTCTTCACTTGGCCAACAGGTCCTATATGCAATACGCCTTGGAATGCCTTGAACCAAAGGTATTCAACTGGTGTGGTGTAGTACTTCTAATTATAAAAGAACATCTTACCAAGGTGAAGAATGGAAGATCCAAGAACTTTGGTTATGGTTCTATTCTGACCGTTTTCACCTTGGAGAGGATCCCACTGATGCAGCCACAGTACATTTCACTCGGGCTGCCAGCACTAACGGAACCACGGATGCAGAGATGGGTTGATCTTATGGCCAGACATGTTGTTCAGTCACAAATTTCATTCTCTGATGCCTTATTTGAGTGGTTCAACCATCAGCAGATGGTCTTCACCAAGTAATCATATGTTGGGATGGATTTCTGGGGTGACCCAAATTTGGTGCTATCGGCTGGAGAGAAATGGGGTGTTATAGGTAAAAAGATCTGACCATATCTCTGTTTATTGCTTTTATAATGTTCTTGTGTTTTTTAAATGTTATCAAGATTAATTAAACCCATATATTTGTGCAGATATCGGACTAGTGTGACCAGTAGTGCGCCCGAGGGTAGCAGATGTCGTTCCAGCAGGAGAGGCTGTAGGGAGGGTTGTCCTTCGCGATCTAGACGTAGCAGAGACCCTTGCAGTATTGTAGGATCATATCGAGGGTCTCACCCTTGGTATTCAGGATGTGAGGACCGATGAGTTACCTCTGAGATTACAACACCATACTACTGGCGTGCCGAGTCGATGGACTAGGCTCTTACGTATGATTGCACATGCAGTGACTTGTTATCACCAGCACCATTAGTCTAGGGTGCTTTCCTGCATTTTTGAGTTTTTGGGTCATATGACCGATTTTGTCCTAGACACAGAACATTTTGTAAAAACTATAAATAGTTATATATATTTTTTATTTTCGAGCTTTATTTTGGTTAAGTTATATGATCCAGATGCAAATGTTGATTGAAATGCATTTTCTTTTATAAATGCTGCAAATGTCTATCTAACACATAATTTGCTAATTAATTAGTTAATGTGTTTAAGTTTCTGGAAATGTGTTGATATTGAATAGAATCAAACTGCCTTTCCAAAATCCTGACCCTTAGGAACATACGATAAATAGCTGGATTTCGAACGGAATAGATGCCAGTAAGCTGTAGGATGACGAGTTTTGAGTCTAGCCTGACAAAAAGTCAGCATATGCCATGTGTGATGGCATCAGAGAGAAGCTCTATCAATGCGATGTACTCAGCGATGTTGTTCGTTGATCGACAAATACATACCCCTCTGAAACTCACTAACTCGTCGCTTGGATCAAAAATGGCCCAGGCTGCAGAATATAGGTTCCGCATACTACGACTAGCTATGTCGGTGTATCCAACAAATGATTCCAATAGGTCCAACATCTGAAACAAATTCAAAATTGGATTACCTAACCAAAACGATCACACTTGACGAAAACAAAAACATAACAAAAGCATATGAAGAGATTACTACACTTAGTCAAGCATAGTAACACTCAAGGTACAACCTGTTTCAGGGTTGCGACAGTGGAATCCCATCGTAATATACTAGCTTGTAGGCTCCTTTTGCTAATACTCACTTAACAATGTAGGGACCCATCCACAATGATTGGAACTTACCTGCTCCCAATTTATCGGATTCTTGATCGTAAAGTAAGACCATGTCGCCTTCTGAGAAGACACGGGGTTTGACATTCTTATCAAATTGTGCCTTGACTCTTTCTTATGAGCTTCGTTAGCCAAGGCCGCGTCACGAAAGGTTTCATCCAGTTGGATTAATTCCAAGAAACGAGCCTCTTCCTTTGAAGTTCCTGGGAGAAGGTCGACTGGCTTGAGAGATGAAATTTCACACTAAATCGGTAAGACCGCTTCTAGGCCATACACCAGCTGAAAGGGTGTAAATCCAGTTGCATTTCTCACCAATGTCCTATATGCCCACAAGGCCGAGTACAGGATTAGGGGCCAACTTCGTTTGTGGACTCTAATAATCCTTTGCAACATGTGCTTTAGGACCTTGTTGATGGCCTCAACTTGTCCGTTAGCTTACGGATAATACGGAGTAGAATTGTTGTGGGATAGTGCTAATTTGGCAGCCAATTCAACCATCATGCGATTGCAGAAATGTGATCCATGATCTGTTACTATAGCCTGTGGAACACCAAATCTAGATACTACATGATTGAAAAAGAAAAGAGCAGTCGTTTCACAGTTGTTGTTTAATGTAGGCATCGCCTCGTCCCATTTTGAAAAATAGTCAACTACGACTACGATATACCCATGCCCCCCAGTCGAGGTGGGGTTACATGTCTTGAAATCTATGCCCCATTTGGCGAATGGCCTAACAACAACTACTGGATGCAGAGGTGCAAGTGGTATTCTGGTTTTACGGTCGAAGATTTGCCAAGAATGGCAACTTCTAACTGCGATTATGCAATCTTTGAACATAGTAGGCTAGAAGTAACCTGCTTGTAAGATCTTTTTCACCGTAGCGTAACTAGATTGATGCCCCCCACATGCGCCTAAACGGAAATCATTCAAGAATATTTCAGCCTCCTCATGGGTGAGGCACCTACGCAAAACTGTATCGATACCTCGACGGTAAAGTGTATCACCGACGATCATGTAGTCTTTTGCTTGGTATCGAATATGTCATTGTTCTGAGCAAGAGGTATTAGGCCTGTATGTTTGGGTTTGGACATATATTATTATATCTCCATACCACGTATCACTCGACGATATCAGAAACAAAGATTCATCCACAATTGATGCTTTTGATGTTGAATTGTTGGACGACAATGGGAAGTCGCATAGTAACTCCGCGAAAACTAGAGATTTCTTTGATTTGGATTTTACGAATTCCAGATCAAACTCTTGCAAAATGGCTATCCATTTTGAATATTTTCCCCCAAGTAACTGACGTGACAGGATCTAAGTCATAGGGTTGCAATCTGACAAAATGGTAGTTTTGCGAAAGAGGATATAGTGTCGAAATCTTTGTACTGCTTGAACAGCTGCAAGAGCCAGCTTTTCAACATAGGAGTACTTGCTTTCTGTATCATTTAAGTTTTGACTTAAATAATAAACAAGATGTTCAATTCCATTGTCTTCTTGAACTAAAACCATTGCGATGGTCGTATTTGTTGGAGTTAGATACAAGTTAAAGTCTTTTTAATAGTCAGGAGCGTACATTAATGATACTTTTATTAGGGATTCCTTTAGAGCATCAAAGGAAGCTTGTGGAACCTGATCCCAGTTAAAGGGCACTTATTTTTTCAAAAGACACATATAACCTTTAGCAAGTTCGACGTAATTTGGAATGAACCTCCTCAAAAAGTCTGCTTTCCCTTAGAGTTTTTGAATCTGAAGCAAATTTAAAGGTGGAGGCATATCGATGATTACCTGAACCTTACATGGGTCGAGTCAAATCCTGTCCTTAGAAACTACAAAACCAAGTAAACGACCAGAACCGACACAAAACACACACTTGTGCAGATTGAGTCGTATCTTGTAGTGTCGGATTGAGTCGTATCTTGTAGTGTCGGAAACGTAGAGATATAGCTCTCAAATGCTGCAGATGTTCAGTCCGCTTTCGTGAATGAGCCGGTAGATCATCGAGATATGGTTGAACGATGTTTTTGATGTCATGGAAGGCGTAGTTCATAGCCCTCTGAAAATTTTCCCCTGTGTTCTTTAAACCGAAAGATAGTTTGCGGTACGCGAATGTGCCCCACAGACATATAAATGCAGTCTTCGACTAGTCCTGTGGGCGGATATTTATTTGATTGTACCTGGAAAATCCATCCATGAATGAAAATATTTCACATTCGGCGCATTCATCAATTATCTAGTCGATGAAGGGTGTAGGGTAGTTGTCCTTTGGACAAGCTTGATTTACATCCCTGTAATCAATGCACACTCTAATCATTCCTTGCTTTTTCATTGTAGGAACAATATTCGATACCCAATCAGTTAGAGGAACCGGGTAAATGAAACTAGCATGTAAAAGTTTTTCAACTTCTGCCTTGATGGCAGCGGCTTTCTTCAGGTGTACCTGCCGAATCCGTTGTTGTACCGGTTTGACATCTTGATACATCTTGACTTCATGTTAAACTATGATTGAGTCAATGCCTGGCATTTCTTCATATGACCATGCAAAGACATCTATGAATTCACAAAAGAGAGTGCAATATATTTCCAGTTCTGAAGAAGAGCAAGATTTGTCGACATGAATATTCTCTACAACATTAGGTTTGGTCGAGATATTTATGGCGATAGTTTCTTCAATATTGGACAAATTTCACTCAGAATCCACCGTATTTACAGTATTTGATAGAAAATCAAAAATTGAAGGATGATTAAGGTTGCTAGAATAATCTTCCTTGTAATCCGGAAGATGGGAACGATGGTGGTAATCTTCCCATGGTGCCTCTTCTAGCATCATTGACTAAATGATTCCTTCATCTGTAGAATGTACATGTGACCAAGGATCTGAAGAGGTGCCATATTCCCTAGACCTATCTATCCAAACACTTGATGAGCGTTGATTTGGGTTTGCCGCCCAGGCCAAAAAAACTGATTGCTACAATATTTCTATTGGGCTTGGAGGCAATACCTTGCGATGATCCATGCTAACAAAATTTTCGAAAATCTTTTGAATCCTTGTAGATATAGAAGATATCATATTGCAGGTTTCCACCGTGGCCACTTTCACCAGATTAATTGGAGGCGGTAGGGAAAAATTACCCATTAAGGTAGGGTCTTTTAGGAGGCCTACTCCGATATTTTGAAGCAATTGAGAGCTTCAATGGATCATTGGAATGCTTCCCGTAACTTGTGAACTGTTGGGGGGAAAGGTTTGTTGGTCAACAATTGTAATTCCTCCTTGGAATGGAAATGAAATCTTTCTAAAATATGTTGACACAACAGCAGCCATAGCATAAATCCAGGGCCTTCCCAGTAGGATATTGTAATCAAGGTTTCCATCAATAACTTCAACGTCAATTTCTATAGTCTTGCCCCCCAGTTCAACTTGCAAGTTACTTAAAATACCGTACGGGGTTTATTTTCGTCCATCGAATGCTTTTAATGTCATTGATGATCTTGACAAGGGTGGTGAGCCTAAATTTTTCTAGCAACTCATTGACATAATGCAGGTAGATGCCCCCTCATCAATGATTGTTCGATGAGCAGTTTTGTTGAGGGCTTTCACTTGTACGAGGAAAGAGATTTGAGCTGGTAACTGAGGTTCGTATCCTTTATGATTAAAGGCCACAATATTAGAATCCGTTGGGTCAATCCCACTTATTGCTGATAATAGAGCCTGCTTTTGGGAGGGGAAATTTTGCAGTACTTCAAGTGTTGACATAGCAGACGGTGATTGGGCCAGATCCTCTACTATATTATAATTTTGTGCTGCTCGAGCATGAGGATTAAATGTCGATTTGTGTACTACTCCCTTTGGCAGCTTTATTGTTAGTTCAGGAATGATGGGTGGCACAACTTCAGTCGAAGTTGTTGTCGAACTACTAGGTTGATCTGTAGCCTTGTTGTTCGACAACTGTGGATTCCCATAATCTTTATTCCTTGTCGATATCAAAGCATCATTTTTCTATTTTGAAATGGACAACATAAGCACTTGGGATGGGGAAGCATTGTCTCTAGCAACCAGATTGGTTTCTGGGTTTAGAAACGGATCAGTCAATACCGCCAAGGTGTTTGAATTCTTAAAGAATTTATTTATCTTAGCTCGATGCGGACAATCATTCATCCAGTGGTCCTCATCGCATATGAGACATGGCCAATTAGGTTTCTTTTGCCCAGAAGGGTTTCTAGAAGATTTTTCAGGATTCAAACCTTCCTATTTCTTTTTTTTTTTTTTCCCTTTCTTCTTGTCCCCTAGTGCTTTGGTTCTTTTCCTTTGTCGATCAACACGGTATTAACCTCCGAGGCAGGAAGTTTGTCATTTTCCTTTTTACTAGAAACTGTGAGGGCTTTACCAGAAAGGGCCTTTGCGGTTTGCGTACTTGCGGTGCCAATCATGTCGTCGCCAGCATGAGAGTCCCTGTTCGATTTAGGAGGAGGAGGAACGGAAAACTCTGGTCTAGGAGCATCGGGAATTTTGTCATAGAGCGTGCCAGACTGAGTATAGATCAAGTCTAGATATTGTGCACGAGCAATGATTTGCTCTTCAGTAATAGAAGGTAACAATGACTTAATAAACCATTCAGCTAGCAGCTGATCAGGAACATATGTCTTTACCATTTGACGACAACGTTTCCACTCATGAATATGATCAGATATGTGAGTGGTTGTTGTCTGTTTAAAATTGGTAAGGAGCTCCATTCATGTTTCATTCCTTATGGGTAACTGAAAATGGGTTACAAAGGTGGTGGCAAGGGCGTTGAAGTTATCGAATGAAGCTCTAGGCAATTCGATGTACCATTTCACTACCAGACTAGTTAGTGTTCGCTGAAAAAGGTGAAGCCTAATCGAATCATCATTGAGGGTGTTGGACGAACACCACAGATGAAAGGTCATCACATGATTTGATGGATCTTCACTCGGATTTCCATTGAAATTAGGAATATCTGACAAAAGTTTATGAGGAATCGCTGGCCACCAAGGGGCGTAAGCAATTGGATCATTTGTTAACCAATTCATATCTAGTAATTCAAAAGTTTCTACGAAAGGCAACTGTTGATTCAGGTTTGGTGAAGCATACCCAGGATAAGATGGGATCACCTAAGTAGTGGGACTTTGCATACCATCATAATGTATTTGATGGTGATAACTTTGATAAGGTTAATGGGCATAACCATTATAATATGATTGTTGGTAACCATTCTGAATATTCCTCGATAAGCTTGCTAGAATTACGGTTGTTGATATTGCACCAGCCATGGTTGTGATACCATTTGTTGTTGTCCAATACTGGATGTTTGACCAAGATGAGGGGTGATAGTACATGTTTGAGCTTGATTCGCTTCAGTTAAGGAGCCGCTAATCGGTGGTTGTGATTGGGTCGCGAAGACAAGAGGTTGTTGTATTACGACCTGAGAGACTTGAGGTTGACATACAATAGGCAGTGCTTGTACTCGCGACACCATCACAATAGCCGGTGTAGTGGGAATGTTTGACACAGATTGATTTGGTTGCATTGAATATACAACTCTTGGTTGTTGAGGCAGTATTGGCACCCAACCACTGGATGCAATTCCAGCTTGACCCGAATTTTGTTGTGAACTCTCATATGGTTGCTCTCCCGGAGGGAACAATGAAAAGGCATACTGCCCCCCATATGGCGGAAATCCAGTGTTCAAAGGGTAAATTGGTCTTTGGAGACTGAACTGCCCAAATTGATACTGTTGTGAAAGATCAACTTGTTGAGACTCAACATAAGAAATTCCAGATAAGATTCCAGACGAACAAATAGGAACAGACCATAATGTCGAAACAGTCCCTGGGTGGACTCCATCTAGTGGTTGAGAACTAGTTGGGACAGATGGTATACCAGCGAACATTGTCAGAGTAGTGGCAGGAGGTTCTGCTGCTGTTGTATCAGATGACACAGTCCTAGATTTTGATGGTTGTTCAAACATATCAAGTCTATCCAAAAGATTCCCTAGCGATTCTACAGGAACTTGTGATGAATGGTAATTAAAATAACTAGCTTCTGTGGTAGAAGGATATAGGTGGATCCTAGTTCCAAAATGCAATGGGGTACTGGATGGAAGATCCTCCATAATATCTTCTATAGCAATCAATCCATGTGGAAGAGGTAGACCATTAGGTCCGTAAAATATTTCCGGTGCCGAAGAAGGTATAGAATCTTCAGTGACAGATGTTGGAGGGGTGACACCTTCCGAATTAGCCCTAAATGGAGTTGGTTCAGGAATAGAATTTTTTACCGTTACACTAGGATTAGTTCTAATGTCCTCTTGTAACTACGGAACTTCTTCTGTAGAGGCAGGGATACCATAAATAATTGGAGTAACTAGAGTCTCTAATGATGTTGAAACACAAGTTTCAAATAAACCAGAAGATTTCGACCTAGTTAAACGAGATCACTTGGCCCGGAATGGTTTCGTTTCCAGAGTCAAATATGGTTGACTCGTTAGTCTCCGCGACCGATGGGGTTTTGATTGACTTTCTTCCACGATTGCGGATTACTTGATCAGCTCAAAATTAAAAGGGGAAAATGTTATTCCAAATTATATGAATTTTATGATGCTTTGACACAACTTGCTTTTTCAATTTTTAAGAGTCGAGAAAAAGCTAAAGATGACTCTAGTCGTCTTCAATTTTTAATGAGCCTGAAGTGACAAGTGCTCAGATGGACCTTTTCTTTTAAGGAGTCTGAAAAGGAACAAAAGTGACTACTCTGGAAATCTAGACCGAGGGATTACCAAACCAATCGCAAAACTGCAATATACACCTCGGTGGTAAATTATCGAGAAATTACTGAGGACTTTACGTATGGCAGTCAATCTTCCCGAATGTTGTGTTCAATGCATTGCGATCGATAGGGTGGCAGACACGGCTTCCTAAGGATAAAGGATATCAACCTATTGTGGTCTCCCAATATATACTCGACAGTACGTGGGAGCACAAGTCCGTACTGGCACTTGTTGTATCAAAGAGGAGGAATCACCCAAACTACGATGAAAACGATAGTTACCAGGTTTTACGATGCCGAAATATGTCTCTAGCCTAGACTTCTAGATGTTGTGCGTTAAGTTCCAAAGCGTTTTTATGTTCATTGAGGTTTATTTTATAGTTGATCTTTCTTAAGAAGTTTTCCTTTCAAGGTTCACCACATGATGTAGATGTACAATTCCTAAATATGCAATCTAAGATGATAAACAGTCGTTTATTTTCTTTTAGCAATGAAAATCCTAGCTACTAAGGAAAGAAGAGTAAAATTCTTTCAACATAGAGCAGAGAGCACACACTAAATGCACTTTTCCTAAATCAATTTCCGCATGCAGTCTAAATTCAAATTCACATGCATGTATTTTTTTTTTTTCAGTTTCCTTAATGTGAGAATGACAAAAAGAAAACTAAGTACAGATCTGAACTACTTTTCCTCAAAGCGACACTTTAACAATTTCTTTTCAAAAACGAAAGGAAGACTAAGACGACACTTTCACTTTCGAAAGGAAAATTGTTTTCGAAACTTCAAAGAATTGACAATTCAAATCAAATACAATGGCAAAAGTACAATCGACTATCTAAAAGAGGAAGACTTTACGATACTCTTTTACTTTACTGAAAATGACAGTTGCGACACTTTTGAATCAAAAGACGACAGTTCGATTAAGCTACTATTTGCAAAGGAGAACTGTAAATGATGAAAAATACATAAAATTATTCACAATTCCTTATCAATGGAGGCTAAATAATGTAAAGGAAGAAGGTTTCAACAATGATATATTGATCATAGACAGCAAAACTACTGAATAGAGCTGAAAAACAATGAAGAAAAAATCAAAATCTGGACAGAGAAACAGTCTCATTCAATCATCGCACCTGTCCTTAAGGGAAATAGGGATGCATCCCACCTACAGCACACAGGAGGTGCGATGTATCCAGGCTACCAATGAGAGACAGTGCGATGGTCCAGGGATGAGACTGAGCTTGGTTTTCACCCACAATTTGTACCTAAGTTTAGGGATTTAGGCTGAGCTTATGATAGGCAGTAAACACAAAGTATAGGGGTTGATCTAATGGGGTTATTGAGCTACCACCAGGGCACTTAGGATGTTTTCAAGTTAGATGTTTAGTTCATAAACCAACCCAGAGATTGACTGAAGCAGCGTTGATCTACTTTGCAGTTGCATAGCAAAAGCAGTTTGAAGGCTCGCTAGCTTAACTTCAGTCTCTGTCAGTAGTTTATAAAGCAAACAACAGTAACAAACAAACAAACTATTCGCTCCCCAGCGGAGTCGCCATTTTGTTTCCAGGAAAACTAGTGTCTACTTAGATCTGCTAGTCCCACTAAGATGGGTAGCTATCTTAGAAACAAACAATTCAAAGTAACTTGTGTTTTCCTTTATGAGAGATAGATGAGAGAGAAGTAGAGAGTACCAACCTCAGTCTTTCGCTTGGCTCCTTGCTTGTTTCCTCTCTCCTTTGATAGATCTTCGCCACTCCTTTCTCACTTGTCCCGCTTCAAAGAACACCTATAGAGTCAAAGCAGAAAAATACCATCAAATCATAGAGATCTATAACCATAAACAATGTAGAATCAGATGTACATTAACCATACAAATGCATACACAAATACAATATTCAGAAATATACAAGCATATGGAGGAAAACTCAAATAGCTTTATTGATAGAAGTAGTAGAAGAGAGGATTACAACCCAGCTGTATGATCCAGCGCCATCCTCCTAGCATGAAAGCCCTCTTCACTTGATGAAAAGCTAGATCACCCAACAGTACAATGCTTCACAGAGAAACCAACAACACTTCCTTACAAAATACAAAATTCCAGTCTTTGGATATCTAGGATGAGGGATCCATATATAGATATTTGTATGGGGGTGAATTAGCTTCTAGGATTTTTATTAGTGTCATTTCACTCATAGTTCTTGGTTCCACTTGGAGATTTCATGATCTCTTACTCATCCCTGGGCGAATTCAGAGAGGCAAGTGTCATATGAGCAGTTTCTAGAAGATTCTCTGAGTTTCCACCTAGCAAACTGCCTCTGCCATTTGTCTTCTCTCGCTCATCGCACCCTACAGAAGGGCTTTTCAATATGCATTGCACCCTTTGTGTGTAGCAGGTGAGATGCATCGCACCCTTAGTATGGAGCAGTCTGTATGGTCCATTTTTGACCAGTTCTGAGCAGTTTTTCAGGGAGAACTTCTGGGAAATGATGTAATCAGTTGACCTTGATCCTTTAGGGTATGAAACAACACTTTTATGGGTTTTGAAGCCCTTGGCTTATGGACATATGTGATTGGAGTTGTAGTGCCAAAATATGTCTATAACAAGTAGCCAACCAGTGTCTTCCCAGGATGAGAGGATACCCCGTGAGATTTGCCTTCAGTTGGAGAACTAAGAAATCAGCAGGGTACTCCCAAGAATCAATGGAGACCATCACATCTTCCACAATCCCTTCAGGGGTCACGATGGAGCGGTCTGCTAGTTGCAGTACTGTCGTAGTCTTCCTCAAGGAGCCCTAGAGGTTAAGTTTGAGCATTGTGTCCTTTGTCATCACATTAATGGCAACTCCCAGATCAATCAAGGCATGTGAGATCATGGTGCCATTGATGTGGACATCAACTACTGGGCTCCCAGGGTCCAGATATTTTGGACAAATTACCTGCCCCAACATCAAGTCGGACAGTTGTCCTATGACATTGATGGTTGGGACATCTCTCTTGCGCCTTCCTGGATGCCTAAAGCACTTCTCTTTGATAAACCTATTGTAGATAGGCACATCTTTTATGGCTTGGAGAAGTGGTATCTTCACACATAACTATTTCAATTCTCCCAAAAGTTCAGTTTCTTCTGGGGTAGGTTGTGTTGTCCCAGATAGTCTCTCAGGAAAGGGTGGAATTTCTTTAGGTTCACTTTCCTCTTTATCTTCCTCAACCTCCCTAGGTGGAGGCTGGCTATCTCAGAGAACCTTCCCAAATCATAGGTTAATCTCCTGAATCTCCACAGCATAAGTGGGGCATGATGGTTCCCCACTATATACTTGTTGAGCCTGTCTGTTGTTCGGGTTCGAATTCAACTGGCAAAGCATTTGGGGTGGCTTTGGAGGAGAAAGAGGTAATGGTTGTGGTTAGGCAAGTGGTGGAGGCAAAAGATTGGGGAGAGATTTATGTTGGGGCCTCCACCCCTGATGAGGTGCATTCCATTGAGGTGATGGCTAAGCATAAGATTGAAATGAATGGTTGGCTGGTTGGGCATGATATTAAGATGTAAAGGACCAAGGAGGAGGCGTGGACCAGGAAGGATGAGTAGGGGGACCCCAAGGAGGTATGGAAGTGACTTGGTTGGGGTGGTAGTATGCCTGGGATGTCCCTTGTATCCCCTGCTTGTATGGTCTAGTTCCATGCAGCCTTCTTTGGTTTATGTAATAGAGTTGTTCAGTGACTCCCTCAGCCCCTTGATATACGGCTTTAAGTTCGGGTAAGGAAGGGCACTTATCTGTGGAATGATTTTTTTCACAAACTGAAAAAACCTCTATAGAGTTCAATGGGCATTCATTCCCAGGATTCCTCCTGGTGCATCTAGGACAAAATATGGCCAAAGCACTCTCTGCTTCCTCTTGTTTTCTTTTGATATGCAAGGTATCCATTTGCATGGCAAGAGTCTACAACATCTCACTTTTGAAGTCTTCCAGCATGTTTCCAATTTCACCTTTAATGGATGAATTGGAAGAGGAGTTATAGGCTATGGGTTGACTCCCCTACCTTTCTTCCTGGCTACTCAAGAATGGTTTCTAAAAACAGTCTTTATGTCTTCATATGGTAGTTGGTGGATGTCTCCTCTGGCCAGTAGATGGAGGGTGTCTAAAAGATCTTCCAAAATTCCCCTGAGCATAACCATCTTTAGAGACTCAGGGTCAAGTGTACACCCAGCACTTTTGTAACTGAGTTGGAACCTCTCCTCATAGTCTTCTAGAGACTCATCACATCCTATAGTCAGTCGAAAAATTTATTCTTTAGTATCTTTTGACCAACAATAATATCATAACTTGTTGTTAAAGGCTTGTTGCATCTGAGCCCAAGTTGTGATACTATTTCCAGGTAATCCCATGAACCAGCGCAATGATGCATCCTTGAGAGTAGAAGGGAACAATTTCAACTTTTTCTCATCTTCTGCATAGTCATAGGTTCTGTTAGCGCTTGAATTTGGCCTCAGGCTGAAAAGGACAAAATACAAGGCAACATCAAACCACTTAGCCTCGTAGCTAGCCCTACGGGGCAGGAGAGGGCTCTCTCCGGGTCTATCTCGGCAAAAGGTTTTCAAAGGGAGGAGATGACCAATTAAGAACACTGATTTTAGGCTAGTAAACTGATAGGGAAAGTTTGATTTTAAATTTTAAGAATTTTGGTGGAAAACTGAGAATAGCAATTTTGGGTGCGGGGATGAGACACAGTTTTTGCAGAGGTCTTTTTGGGGCAAGGTAGGAGATTGTCTTGATGCCTTTGAATTAAGTGAATGGATAGAAATGACCGGTGAGGAGCTAAAGAGAGCAAGAAACTTTCGATAGTTCTCTTTAGACAAAGGAAAACATAGATATTAAGCAAACTTAAAGGCAGAGCATATAAATTATGAATTCTACCTTAACACTTCATTTACTTAATGTGCAGAAAAGAGAAGTTGGAAAATGATACACATAAGACACTTACAAGTACAAAAGAGAAGAACACCATCAACACAAATAACCACAGGAATCCAAAATAGTGCTGCAAAACCCTGGTCTTTCCTTTGCCAAAATTGCAGAGATACAAAGTGTAATACAATAGAAGCTTATCCCTCAGGAGTCCAACCTTTTCCAACCTCTGAAAATGACTAAGAAAATACATAATATAGGCAATTCAACCCATTCCCTTGCCTCTAGTGGTCGAGCTCATAATCCTAGGAGCTGTTTCAACCAATTCTAAACTGAGCACTACAATCTAGGCAGTCAAAACAACTTGCCTCTATAATCTAGGAAACCAATTCATTCATTAAATGTTTGCTATTTTATGAATGAATCATCTAGAATAGGTAAATAAGTGTCAAGTCAACATATAATTACATCAAAGAGGGTTAAAAATCCCATCACAAGTCAAAATTGGTCAAAGCTGGGCGAATTCCTGAGCTAAAGGTGTAAAACTGGCAAATTTCCCTGATGCGTAGCGCCCCAATTCTCAACGCGTAGCGCGCCTTTGAGCCAACTTTTGAGGCACTTCTCGGCATCCAAATGAGGCAAAAGTAGGCGTGTTGGAAAGGTCTGGATGTCTACTTTCCAACCCAAGTGGAATTTCTCAATTTTGTGGTCATTTGACCCTCCAAAATTTCAATCTCCCAAGACTGCGCCCTGTGTGTCCAAAAAGTGGCAGAAAGTCATTTTTTGCATGTTTTTTGACCTTCTGAGGGCTCAAAACCTGATGAAATGTCTTGGTAATTGCTGAGCAAGTGTAATTTGTCATGAAAAATCCAAAAATGCTGAGTTTTTGAGAAATGGACTTGCCCATCTTCAGGGTAGCGCGCGGCGCGCTACGCATTGAGAGCAAAAACCTGTGTTTGGCACAAAAAATTCACAATTGACAAAATTTTCTCCAAATTTCTTGAAATTCGGGTTGGGAGTCCCCAATCAAGTACCATGCTCAGTCAAAGAGGCTTTGGCCCAAATTTGGAGTGGATCGGGCCTTTTCCGTCGTTTTAGTGCCTTGGCCAACCTCCTTGGATCTGGCGATTGTAATTTTGACATTTCCAAATTCATTTTTTATTGCTCTGAAACACCATTTGAGTGAAACTTATCCCGATGTGTGAAACAAGGAATTTTTTCGAAATGAAGTGAAATGAAGGGGATAAGGGGCTTCTAAATTCTTGGGGAAATTTTTGGAAGTAGGGAGGGATGTTAGGAAGTAGGGGAAAGTGGAATCTCAGAGATTGAGTGAGGGGAAGGGGTCCAAAAGGGCAAAACACAGGCCCAACCTAGAAAATTGCCAGGTTGTAGCTAGAAACTAGGGTTTGTGCGAAAATGAGGAATTTGGGGAATATCAGTGATGGGAAGCATTTGGTAAGGTACTTTAAGGATACGGGAAGGTGTATGAACATCAGGAAACAAGTTTTTCCGATGATTTGACTGTCCAAGAGAAATTGCCTTCAAAACCCTAGGAGAGGGAAATGACCTTACCTAGGCGCAACTGAAGCATGAACAAGGTGTAAAATGACTCATTAGACACTGAGATGATAATGACAACCCTATGAATGATGATAGACTCAGCTGAATAGTGACATAGATTGGCATTTGGGAAACTTTGAAAAGAGTGAGAGCAAACCCTAGACCTAATGCCTAGTGACCAAATTTTGCTTGAAGACTCACTGAAATGACAAAATTTGACCTTGACACTTCAAAATCACTTTGTAAGAGCATATTTGATCACTGGAGGAAGGCTGGAAAGACTGACATTAACAGGTTTGAAAAACAATAGCAAACTCAAACATGAAGGTGTCAGGATCTTCTATAGTCAGACCATGGAAGTGAGGTAGGGCGGAAGGGCATATATTCTTCATTTTGGTGTCCCCATTGGTCTCCCGGATGGGAAAGGTACCCTCTATTCTTTCTCCATTCCCCCTAGAATTTCTGTGTTCAGCCATTGGCTCTAAAGGATTTTTTTCTTCTTCTTCTTCCCCTATAGGTTCTTCAAATATGTCGGGTTGTTCACCTAAGGGTTCTTCTTGATCATAGCCACTGAAGAAGAGAGAAGGTTGGTTGTGTGGAGCAGTGGGGGTGTTCAGCAAAAATTTACTTGAATTATCTCTATTCCTATGAGGCATGAAAGGAAATATTTTTGGTTGGTTCTTGTTTCTTTTTTCCCCACACTGATAGTACCCACAAAACTGAAATTGATTGAACAATCCAAATTGAAACTAACTGAAATGAGCTTGCTGAAATGAAATTTGCAGAATTGAAGATGAAAGCAAGGAAATGTAGGACTGAAAGCAAGGAAATGACTATTCTACTTTTGCTGAAATGGAAATTGCAGAATTGAAAAGGAAAGCAAAAGAAATGCAGAACTAAAAGAAAGGAAATGACTATTCTACTTTTGCTGAAATAAACTATTAGCAGAATGTTGCAAGAGAAAATAGAAGAAAGCAGTAATCACATAATACTCTGACGCTTCCCTGGTAATGGCGCCAAAAAGTGGTGAGCACCAGTATTGCAGCAATAATGCTGCAACTCCTAGGCTGCCTACTTTACTCTTATCAACCCAGAAGTTCGTAACAAACTCAGAAGTGGCAGTGATGTATGCACAAGTACTAGTTCTTACTATAGGCTGTCATTTGATCAGCTGGAGCAAGATCATTAGGAGCTGAAGCCAACTTCTATGGATTCCATAAGAAGCTTTAAGTGTGATGAAAGAAAGGAAATCTTACTCTACAGAGGCTATTCTAATTGCAGAAAGGAAAAAGACTGAAATGTAAAGTAAACCTAGCAAACCCTACTTAACCAACTAATCCTACTTTTGCAGAAAGCACTATGAAAACCATGAAATGAATGCCATTACCTACTCAAGGAAGTAAACAACATCTACTCAAGCTATTTCTAGAAGTAAATGAGAAAAAAACATATTTTTGGATTTTTATGTATTTTTATGTGAAATTGACATGCATATATTTTATTGTGTGTGAAGGTGGAAGCGAATAGGTGGTGTTGAAGGGCGAATTTGGGGTTTTAGGAGATGTAGGATGGTGTATATGGGTCCTAGGAGGTCTCGGGTGGCCTTCTGGAGGCTTTTCAAAATAAAGCCTACAGGAAAATTTACAGGAGGACACAAGGAATCTACAAGAGGTCTACGGGAGGTCTAAAGGAGGATGCCAAGAGCAATTTTGAAGGTTTTGAAGGTGTGGGAGTTGGTGGAAAGGGTAGGTAAAGGTTGGGATGATGTGTCAGGGTGCCTAGGGTTCACCAAGGATCACTAGGAGAGGGAAAGATGGTCGGGAGAGAGGAAGAAATCCTATGGAAAAACACAAAAAACTAAGGCAGATTTGAGGTGAACTTTGGGCGACCTGTAGGGCATAGATCAGGGAGAGAATGTGATGGTTGATAGGCTGAACTACTGTGAGAAGAAATCTGCTACAAAATAACTGACATTCAAACAATGAAATCAAGCAAGCAAGGGAATTAAGTACATTAAAAGAACAGAATTTTGCATCAAGCTAATCTACATTATGAGCTATGGAAAGAAATGTTGAAAAATGCTATAATGAGAGAAAGCATGGAAGCACACTTATTATAAAGACAGAAATGAGCTTGGTGAAAGAGATCTAAAACAAAGCACTAACCTTCTAACAAACTACAACACTAGAAATCCTATGGAGAAGGAAAATCTATGTTTTTGTGGCAACAGGAGGGTCTTGGCCTCAGTTCATGGTCCCAAAGGGAGGAAAGGAGGCCAAGGCAGTGTTGCTGGCCTTTTGTATCTTCTTTCTATCACTATTTACCCTACTATAGAAAACACAAACAGAAACAACCTTCTAAATCACCAAAAGCAACCTATTCTTAACCAAGAAAGAAATTCATCTAATAGCAACTAATCCATAAACTGAAACAAAGCATATAAATACAAACAAGAGGAGTTTGGCTACTTGGATTGGGCCCTAACCCAAGATCTTCAACCCTCTGAGGTAACTCAATGCTATCTTAAGAAGAATCTCATCTTTATTATCAAAATAGTAATAGGATTACATGAAACTGTCACCAAAAGTAAGCTCGAAGTTGAGCAGAGCAAAACTGCAACAAAAATTCGACCCTAGTGAGGCCCTAGGCCTCTCTACTTATACAACTGAAGCTCCCAACAACTTCCTTAAAATCAAGGAGGCTTGGCTCCCAAAACCCGAGATAAACATAAGTTATCCTTCACTTGCTCAGCTGCCTCCTAGTGCATTCATTTCGTTATTTGTACTCCAAGCTACATGAAGGAGAATTCGAAGTGGGAAGTAATAAATGAGATGGATTCCCTCCTATAAATCCTCTTCTTTATCCACTTCAAATTATTGCTGCCAATTGTCCATTGAATCTTTGACTTTGTCTTCAAAATTCAACAAAAATCTGCATTAAACACATATTAAACCTCATGGCATCATAACTAATCAACTCACTCCATAAGCATAAATATAATAAAAAAAACATGCAATAAGCTATGAGAATGGTTGATTTAACTATGTTAGGAGGAAAAATGAGCCCATATAATTACCCATTTATGGGGCTCATCATAAAGCCTAAGACAATTACTGAGATAAGAATTTTTTTGGGTGTAGCCCAATATTGGAGGAAATTCATTGCTAACTTTTCTTCCATAGAAGCTCCTTTGCATGCATTGACAAGAGTGAAAAAGTTTTTTTAGTGGGGAGGAAAACAGCAAAAGGCCTTTGATGCATTGAAGGAAAAGATCAGTTCAGCTCCAGTAGTTTCACTTCCAGACTTAAGACAACCATTTGAGATTCAAACTAATGCTAGTGACTACGCAATGGGTGCAGCCCTCATGCAACATGGTAAGCCTATATGTTTTCATTCGGAAACTTTCAATGGTGCAGTGGTTAATTATCCTACATATGACAAGGAATTGTATGCATTGGTGCAAAGTGTGAAAAAGTGGAAACACTACTTGATGGGTAAGGAAACAATCATTCACACTGATCATCAACCATTGCAATACTTGCAATCTCAATCAAAGTTGCAGCAATCAAGGCACTTCTGATGGATTGGTTTTCTTCAACAATTCCACTTGGTAATAAGGTATAAGAAAGGAATGTATAATAAAGTTGTTGATATGCCTTCTAGGCCTAATTATTAGTGCATCTACTTTACTCAATCATAATTACGTTTTGCATGAAAGTTATATTGAGAAATATGCATTAGACAATGACTTTTAGGATGTTTATTCAAGCTTGAGTCAAGGTAACCAAGTAGAGGAATTGGATTATCATTTGCATGATAACTTGTTGTACCATCTTCACAAGCTTTGTATTTCGTAGGGAGAAAGAGTCAACATCACAAGAGAGGCACATACTTCTCTTATTTCTGGTCATTTCGATGTAGTAAGACGATGGCACACCTACAGAGGTATTGTAACTGGCCTCGTATGCTTGAAAGTGCGTCACGTTTTATTAAAGGATGTTCATTATGTGCAGTCAGTAAGCCTAGCAATAGGAAGTTAGGATTGTACACACCACTTCTGGTTCCTTCATGACTGTGGGAGAGTGTTTCTATGGATTTTGTAGGAGGCCTTCCATTGTAAAAAAGAGGTCATGACTATTTGTATGTAGTTTTGAATAGGTTCAGAAAAATGTGTATTTTGATGCCATGTAAAAAAAAGAGTTACAGTTAACAAACTACTCAGTTATTCTTTCAGAATGTATGGATGCATTTTGGATTTCCCACATCCATTGTTAGTGATCGAGATTCTCACTTTGTTGGGAATTTTTGGTCAAGTTTGTGGGGATTCATGGAAACCAAATTGAAAAAGAGTAAAACATTTCATCGACAAACAGATGGTCAAACAGAGGTGGTGAACAAGACAGTGATACATCTTCTTTGTGGGTATTGTAGCAAGCATCCTAAGTTGTGGGATGAACATTTTCACTATATTCAGCATGCTTACAACCGAACCAAGCACTCTTCAAATCAAACATCACCATTTGAGGCATGTTTGGGATACCTTCCTAAGTCTCCTTTGGACTTCATTTTTGAAAAAGGTGATCTATTGATGGTCATAGTGAGACAAAGCAAGAAGGTTCATTGAACAAATCCAATTGGTACACCAAATAGTTCAAGAACAACTTGAAAAGAGCCAAGGCGAGTACAAAGCAAAGCACGAAAATCATCATGTAGATCACAAGTTCCAAGTTGGTGATGAAGTTTGGCTTCACATTAGCAAAGAGAGGCTCCAAGGAGAAGGTTAAAAACTGAAACCAATTAGATATAATCCATTCATAATTTTGGAAAATATTGATAACAATGCCTTCAGGTTGGATTTGCCTTCATATATGAAAATTTATGTTGTTGTTAATTTTGAGAACTTAAGGTTTTATGAGCCTTCGTTGATTGAAGATCAAGGAGAAAATTTCCAAATTCCTTCCATAGAGGATTTTTCTCCTGAATACCTTAATGAACTATAGCAAGACACCATTCTTGAAAAAAGAACAGGGTCTTCAAAATGAGGGAATGTGGATTACCTTTGTGTGGGGCTCAAGGGAACAAATCCTTCAAAGGCCAAATGGATCGAGATTGGAAAGGTGAAGGAACTATACCCTCGCCTATTGGAAAATTGAAAGTGATCTTTTAGGGTCCAGTGGGGAGGGGGAGAAATGATTAGGTGCTCAAAAAATAGCTCAAAAATCAAAGTTGTCGGATTGGTATGGAACCTACACGGATGCCTAATGCTCGTCATCCTAAATCTGGTGCAACTCATTTTGCGTGACATGGACTCTGTATGACTCCATAAACGAGTTATGTTCACTTTTCCAAATAGGTGAATTTTCAAAAAAAATGGATAGCCCAGTCAACAGTCTGTACTGCTGATGTGCGTTGACTAGGAAGGGTATGTGATTGTTGACTTGGTCAACGGGCTCCTCGATGAATCACCATGTCAAAATTGGAATTCATCTAATGGTTGAAATTTCGCATTTTTTTGTGATTAGTTGGAGTGGTGGCTAAGCACGAGCTAACGCGTGGCCCAGCGGGAGGCCGCCACGTGATAGCCTGGGAGGCCACCAAAATTTTGGTCATAGTCTGGGTGGAAGCAGCAGGGGTCAAACCCGCGACCTCCCATCACACAACATAGACAATTACCAATACACCATGGCGGAATTTCTTTAAAACAATGGACTTTGGGTTCTATTTGAAATTACGTTGCCTCGAAGTTTGGAGGTTGGGTCAACCTATGGACACACCACCACAGAGAAGGAGTGGGGGCTTGGCCGGTGGGGGGGCATCGTTGGCCTTAGCCCCAGGCATGTGGCCACAAATTTCGAAACTTAAGCATTAACGGACATTTAAACTGTCCGACAATTTCTCCCGATTTTCAGAAAAAAAAAATTACCGCTTCATTAGCACATTTCTCGGGAAAAATTGTAGGATCATGCCAGATTTTGGGGAATTTGCAGTGCGATTAGTAGAAGATTGGGAAAGGCCATAACTTCTTCAATTTTTGACCAAATCAGGGGCAGAAAGAGGCTACACAAGCATTTTTGGGCATTTTGGAGCCATTAGAACATGTTTTAGAGCCAATCCATTGGAGGTTGGACCAAGGAGATATAGCCTAGGAGGGGTGAACTCCTTCATCATGTGCTGCTATGATATCTTTTATGGTGACGTTAATATCTGTCATTTGTTGTTGTTCAGTGATTATTTATGTTAATTTGCACATAAAAATTACATAAAAACATTCAAAAACCCATGTTTAAACTTGCAAGCAATCTCACAAATCCTCAAGCATATTTAATATAATCTGAAAAGGAATTTTAGCACAGAAAAACTAATTTTCTTAATCAAATCAGCTATACCTTCCATCATATCCCATCTCGAAGTGCATCTGGAGGTCCTTCTCCTTCAAGTCACTGAAAATTATTTGTTGCCCGTCATATGGAATGAGGCTCCACTATCCAGATACCACACACTACCCATCATCGATGTCATCATGCATGCAATGAGGGTGAAATCCAACTCAAATTGTGAATCAAGAGCTTCACCTTCCACTCCTCATGAGGGCTTCTTTTTGGTCTTCTTGTGTGGACACTTCGTGGCATAGTGTCCCAGCTCATGACAGTGAAAACATTTAATCTTCGACAAGTCCTTCTTCTTACTACCCTGACTGGAATCCCCTTTGGATTTGGGTTTCCTCCCTTTCCATTTCTTTTCCTTTCCAGTTATGGCATAATTCCTCCCATCATCATTCTTGGATGAGATTCTATCTCTAGTGTTCCGCCTTCTCTCTTCTTGCACCAAGTCATACAACAAATTCTCCCACCTTGGTAGATGCTCCCTCCCATTTACCAAATCCTGTTAGCTTTGCTAGCTCTTAGGAAGGCCTAAAAGTGTTACGCTGACCATATCATCTTCAACAACTATAATACCAATGCTCCCAAGCTCATCCTGACATTGGGTGAACCTGCTGAAGTATTGTGGTATTGTGTCGTACTTCTCCACCTTTCTCTTCCAAAGCTTATCCTCCTGTGCTAGCTTCCTTTGGTGACTGTTGCTCCGAAACAAGTTTATCAAGGCTTGCCACATTGCATATGGTGTATCCTTACAGTGGAGGTTCGAGGCAATATGATCTTGAACTCCTTCTAGTATGATCATCCTTGCCTTTGCACACATTTCTTCTACTCTGCGAAATATTGAGCATTGGTTGTTGGAGGATTAGGAATACCATTGTCTATGAATTCCTTCAGCTCGTTGTCTTCCAACACTACTTCCATCTTATCTTTCCAATCAAAATAATTTGAACCACCCTCAAGGGCATATTCGAGTCTCAATCCATAGAACGCATCATGTTGGCTCTGAAGAATGGTCCTGCAAATTTGATTTCACCTGCAAATACAAACTCGGATTCTTCTCTTCTAGTGTGATTTCAGCTCTGATACCATGTATAAATTCCTTGTATATTCAAACTGCTAATTATAACTTACTAAGACAATAGACTTGAATCTACTCTACTCATCAGCGGAAAGAATGAATTGATCGAGAAATCATGAAGCATACAAGAGAAAGAACTCAATCACCACATTACACAATGATTTTTTATTTAAAGCCACAACTAAAAACCCCCGCTGTATTTATGGTGAATTAGTCATAAAATATGATAAGATTATAATGTTTTTCTCAAGCCCAAGCAACCTCTACACTATATCTATCTATCTCACAGCTTCCTATACAAGCCTTGGTCAATACTTAACTAATTTTCTGCTTGCCCAAGTCCCTATTTCCTTGTGTTGTTTCCACATAGATTAGCCCCTATTAATTAGGGAAATTTCTCAATTGGACTTGGTCAAATCATCATAGGCCTTCCTCTGACTGCATGCACCACCTATACAATTGGATGATTATACAATTGATAGTACGCTCCCCTTGAACTCCAATCTCAACTGGGTAACTCTAAGATATGACATTCATGAGTTATTTATGGTTGAATCATTAGTTAACTAGTTGAACACACGAAGAAACACCCCACTGTTAGACCTCCTACAAGTTCCTCCATCAATTGGAACTAGTTTAATTGACTTTAACTCGATTAGAATGAATTAATTAATTACAACTAAAAATAAACTCAAACAGAGATCCTATAAAGAAGGAGAAACTCTACATGACTCAGGCTAGACCCTCAACTTGAATTAACTGAGCCAACTAAGTCAAATTAGGTTATTTAACTCATACAAGTTGTCTTGTGATGTGGAATTACAATTTTTCTCCTAATTTAATTCAAGGGAAAATTAAATCAGGATTTTTATTGTTCCATTTTCAACAAATATTTGGGTGTCCCGCATACATCCATGTTTCAAAAGACAAGTGAAATAAATTCGATTCCACAAGCATAAAAGGGATCTTAGTTGGTTACATTCTTTCTTCAAAGGCTTATATAGTTTATATCAAGGAAGGAAGACAAATTTAAGTTATCAGAGATGTTATATTTGATCAAAACAATGCCTACAAAATATCCAATGATATACCAATTGAATCTAATGAAGACAAAGTACCACTATTCGAAGAAGAAGAACATCATGAAAAGATGACTACAAATCAAGAAGAAAGAGAAGAAGGACCAAGTGAGCCTATTCAACCTATAATCATTCCTTAAACAAAGAAGAGGCCAAATTGGTTAAAAGCTACACTTGAAGATGTCGAAGGACATGGATCTACTAAACGAAATTTTAGAGAAAGAAAAGACCAAAGAGATATTCAGGATATGCAGCATACATGACAAAATTAATAGAAGCAGAAAAAACTACGTTTGAATAAGTTGTTCATCAAGAAGAATAGAAGAAGGTGATGCAAGAAAAATATCAATCCATCATGATGTAGGTTTTAACCCCGTACAGAAATTACCTCTATACAAATTCTAAAACACATAAAATAAACAATGCGAGAGAATAACGCATAAAACACATATACACAGAGATTTTCCCCTGGATCCCAAAACCGAGACTACCAGCTTGATTTTTCATCATTTTCCTTTCAATGTTACAATACATATTTATACATGTCGAAGCATCCAATACCATGGACCGAAAAACCATCGCGTCCAAAACCATGTGTGAAAATCATGCACAAAACCATAGGTTATGGGTACCCCTCAGACCCCCTGTGACCCCCCCCCCTAGATCTCCGCAACGAAGGGGGGGATCTGCCCCCCCTCTAACCCCCTCGGTTAACTACGTGGGCTAGTCGTGGAAAGAATATAACACAACCCAACATTCTCCCACTTGATGTTTTCTTTCCACAAGGGGCCACAAGAGAGCTTAGTCATTTATCCAGCCCTGCAATGCCCATTGTTTCTATACACCAAGAGTACTTCTTAGAGCTCACAGATTTTGTCAATGCATCTATAGTATTCTTCAAAGTGTCCACCTTTACCAGCAACACCTTTTGTCTTCCATCATATCCCTCACAAAGTGATACTGAACATCAATGTGCTTTGTCTTTGAATGATATGCAGGGTTCTTTGCTAAGAAAATTGCACTTTGGCTGTCACAGTCTATCCTTATAGCTTCTTGTACTAACCCCATACTTGAACACAATCTCTGCAACCAAACTGCTTCCTTGCTTGCATGAGTGTCTACCATGTACTCTGCCTCTGCAGTTGATAGTGCCACTACAAATTGCTTCTTACTCATCCAACTGATTACACCTCCAAATAGGTTAAACACATACCCACTTGTAGATCTTCTCTGATCCAGATCTCTAGCCGAGTCTGCATCAACAAAGCCACGAATATCCAACATTCTGTCTAATCCTAGTCTTCCTTGGTAGCACAAACCATAATCACTAGTGCCATGCAAATACCTGAAAACCCACTTCACTATTGTCCAATGCTCCTTTCTTAGTTTTGACATAAACCTGCTCAATACTCCCACTGCATGTGCAATTCCTGGTCTAGTACAAACCATTGCATACATCAGGCTACCGACTGCACTTGCATATGGAACACGGGACATGTCCTCTTCCTCTTCTTGTGTCTTGGGACACTGTTCAGCAGATAACCTCACACCTACAGGAATAGGAACCTTCACTGGTTTACTATCCTGCATATTAAACCTCTGTAATATTGTCTCAACATACTTCCTTTGGTTTAACCATAGCTTCCTCTTTGCTCGATCTCTTTTAATTTCCATGCCCAAAATATAGTTTGCAGCACCAAGATCTTTCATGTCAAATTTGGAGGACAATTGCGTCTTCAAATCCTGGATAAATTCTTTGTCATTTCCAACCAGCAACATATCATCCACATACAAGACCAGATAAATAACACGGTCACTAATTAATTTAAAATACACACAGTGATCTGCTTTGCTTCTGATGAAGCCAAGTCCCCGTATAAATGTATCAAATTTCTGATACCACATCCTTGGTGATTGTTTTAACCCATACAGAGACTTCTTTAACTTGCATACCAGTTCTTTATAACCCTTCACTGCAAAGCCTTCAGGTTGCTTCATGTAGATCTCCTCTTCTAGATCCCCGTGAAGAAATGTTGTCTTCGCATCCATCTGTTCTACCTCAAAATCAAAAGCAGCAGCAACAGATAAAAGTAATCTAATAGAAGTTACCTTGGCAACAGGAGAAAAAATATCACCAAAATCAATTCCCGACACCTAGGAATAATCTTTTGCTACCAACCGAGCTTTGTATTTCTCCACTTTTCCTTCTTCATTTGTCTTCTTTTTGAACACCCATTTGCTGCCAATGGGTTTCCTTCCAGCCGGCAACTCCACCAGATCCCAAGCCTCATTTTTGTGCAAAGATGCCATTTCATTAACCATGGCCTCTTTCCAAAGTTCTCCATCCTCTGAATCCACTGCTTCCTTCACAATTCTGGGGTCATCATTAGTAACAGACAAAGAAAAATTTGAACAGAAAGTAGATGGGCTATACCTTTCTGGCTGCATTCTTTCTCGAATTGATCTTCTCACAGTCGGAGTTTGTGGCTCTTCATCTTCTAATTCCTCCTCTGTTGTAGAGTTTGATTCATCCTCCTTTAGCTCAAACTCTATCTTCTCAGGTTCCTTTGGTTGGACTTCATGTTTAATAACATCTTGTAGAAATTTTGAATAATATGACACTTATTCACAGAGATTATCCTGATTATACACTCTTTGCCGAATCATGCATAATACATAACCTCCTCTACGTTGATCATCAATTTGCAGTATTAAAGAAACAATCGCATGTGCACATTGAAGCATCAATCACACATATCAACACAGTATGTACTGGGGAAAGCATGCAGCTGAAAACCCCTCAACTATCTATATATTATATTGATTGAGAACATGTAACAATACATAGTACAATACTCCTCGCAAGTACTCAGTACTATCTCCACCTGTTACACACAAACTAGCTCAGATCTGAATCAAGTCACAGGTTCAAATCTCCTCCGCTGTTTGCCTGCCTCCACTGCGCAATACCTGTTGAAAATAGAATGAAGAATCAGCTCCAAATTAGTATTTCCCTTGGCTAAACCACGCAATCCTCATTGGCAATACTCAATCCATTGATTGTGCAAATCTCATGCACAATTATAGTCACGACTAACAACTGTCTTGCCCTTTCACTCACCTCTAACACTTGTCTCCACTGAACTATCCATGCACTGAGTTAACTGATGTATTCTCTAGTTGATTTATGAGTTAATAATTAGTGAATTAATTAATAATTAATTCACACCACTCATCACTAGTGTATTTGTTAGTTAGACTAAATACAACTAGTTCAACTAAGTCAAACTGAACACAACTCCTCAATCAACTTCACCAAACTCAACCACTTGAGTTCTAACTAAAGTCCATCATGCAATAGCTCAACTAACCCATAAGAAAAGCGTATTTCCTTCTGGCAATTGCATGTGCCACATCTGTAGCTTGAACTGAAGTGCTACAAGAGGATAAGATAATGTTTATAGTCCAAATATTATTAAGATCTAATAATATTCGACTGTTCTATTTTTAGCCTGGCAGTCTAAAAATAGACTCCACCCATATGTCTAAAAATAGATGTCCATCTATTTTTACCAACATGACCAATCATCCACAAATAGCATCTTGCAACTCATAGACCATGATCCATATGTCTAAAAATAGACTTTGCGCCAAAAATAGCCTACGGGCCCACTTAGTGAAGGCGACTTCTTTTCACTAAGCTCCATCATCTTGTTGCATTTTCAACACTCCCTCTCAACAAGATATGGATTATGTGCAACCCCTATCCTGTAACTCTGGAATGTTCTGCATGCAACGCATCTACCCAGTCCACTTGCTCCAACAACACTTGGAACAAAAACACTCCCAACTGACCCCTCTGTTGGGCTAGGAACATACTCTGATGTTGAAGCTCTACCTGCTGCTGACAAGTGCTCCCTCTCTGACATCTACACTACTGCAACATCTCCATGCATCTCGCACCCGCACACCTCTCTGTGCCACCTAGCACTGTGCAAAACACTTGTACCTCTCGCATTGCTGCAGCCTGCTAGCTATGCGCTATCCTGGGATTCCCTGCATTGTCGCTCTCTCTGCTGCTCCATCCGCATCTGTCTCTACCCAATCAGTCATTTCCTGCTACTCCACATCGAGGCTCCTGTAGCAAGATCTCATCCAAGAGGTTGGGTACCTCAAGGATCCTGCCCCTCCTCCTTGGGACGATCACTCTATATCACCCCACCTCCTACCTGGAGGTATGGTTGCATGTGATCCCTCAGCCCACCTGGCTCGAAGGTTCCCCCCTACTGGAGGTCTCTACATGAGTAGATGTCTCTACTCGATCTCCACTCATCTTCCCCTATTGTAGCTACTCCACAACCTCCTGAAGCTACTGCACCAATCGTGGCTCCTCCACCATTTTCTGAGACTTCTTATGGCTCTGCATGTTGAGAGGTAATATACCCTCCCTCTTAACCACCAAGTCTCCATTAGTTGCCTTGTTGCTCAAGGCTTTGCATGCATCTTGAACCTCAAGAGCATACAGGTTCTTGACCAGTGAACCAATCTGCTTCACCTATCTAGTGATGATATGTCTAAGGAAAACCTTTCCCTTACTGAAGACTACATCATAGCCTCTGTCTTCCAGCATCGCGATCAACACCAAGTTTCTCTTCAGTCCTGGTACATACTTGACATCGGTCAAGGTAAAGCGAGATCCATGCTCCCTCTGAAAAATAACCGTGCCTACACCTGAGACACTATACTTCTCATCATTACCCATCGCTATGAGTATCTGGAGATCTTTCTCCTCCAAAGTACTAAACCAACTCTTGTCGCCGGTCATGTGGAAAGAAGCTCCACTATCAAGAAACCAACCACTTCCCACCATGGATGAAACCATGCATGCGAAGAGTGAAATCCAACTTAAATTTTGAAGCAAGTGCCTCACCTTTAGATCCTTCCTCAGATTCCTTCTTGGATTTCCTCCGTGGACAATTTGAGGCATAATGGCCCACCTCATGACAACGAAAGCATCGCACTTTCAATTTTTCAACCTTCTTCTCATTATTGGAAGAACTAGATTCAGAAAGAGAAACCTTCTCCTTCTTTGCTTTGGAAGCCAAAGTGAAATTTTCTTCATCAGATGCCTTTGATGAAGATCCGTCCCTGGTATTCCGCCTGATCTCCTCTTGCACAAGATCCGACCAAAGTCTCTCCCATCCTAGCAATTTCTCCCGACCATTGACAGAGTCCTGATAGGAATTCCAGCTCTTCGGAAGACCAAGAAGATCCAAGCTCACCAAGTCCTCATCATCGACAGTCACCCCCACACTTCCCAGCTCATCTCGGCATTGGGTGAACTTCGTGAGATACTTGGGCATACTGTCTCCATTCTCACACTTAATGTTTCTTAGTTTATCTTTGAGCGCAAACTTCCTCTGGTCACTCTTGCTTTAGAATAGATTTGTCAACGCTTTCCACATCAAGTATGGAGAAGCCTTTCCATGCAAGTTGGATACAATGTGATCCTTCACGCCCTCTAACAGAATCCTTCGACACTTTTCTGTATTCTTTTGCCAAGCCTCAACTTGAGCAGCATCAGTAGGCTTTGGGACTTCAGCATCTATGAAATCCTTCAACCCATTGTCATCTAACACCGCCTCCATCCTGTCTTTCCATGCAATATAATTCGAGTTTCCTTCAAGAGCATACTCCAATCGCAATCCGTTGAAAGACATTTCAACTTCGACACCAAGAAAACACTGCTGCAAATTTGAATTCCACCAGCTCAAAACTCAACCGCTTCCGATCTAAAATTCGTGAGAACGAAGTATTCCTCGTACCGAGATTGACTGTATGGCATTTACCGGATATCTCACCTTTCAAAAGAAGGATGAATCCAGAAGCTACCTGGCCCGATTACAGACTCTGCCTGAAGAAATAAAACGTAGTCACTTCCTGAATAATAGATCTGATGATCAATCCTCGCTTTGATATCATGTAGAACTCTTTCTACAAATCAACCAGCTCTGATACCATGTAGAAATTTTGAATAATATGACACTTATTCACAGAGATTATCCTGATTATACACTATTTGTGGAATCATGCATAATACATAACCTCCTCTACGTTGATCATCAATTTGCAGTATTAAAGAAACAATTGCATGCGCACATTGAAGCATCAGTCACACATATCAACACAGTATGTACTGGGGAAAGCATGAAGCTGAAAACCCCTCAACTATCTGTATATTATATTGATTGAGAACATGTAACAATACATAGTACAATACTCCTCGCAAGTACTCAGTACTATCTCAACCTGTTACACACAAACTAGCTCAGATCTGAATCAAGTCACAGGTTCAAATCTCCTCCGCTATTTGCCTGCCTCCACTGCGTAATACCTATTGAGAATAGAATGAAGAATCAGCTCCAAATTCGTATTTCCCTTGGCTGAACTACACAATCCTCATTGGAAATACTCAATCCATTGATTGTGCAAATCTCATGCACAACTTAGTCACAACTGACAGTTGTCTTGCCCTTTCACTCACCTCTAACACTTGTCTCCACTGAACTGTCCATGCACTGAGTTAAATAATGTATTCTCTAGTTGATTTATGAGTTAATAATTAGTGAATTAATTAATAATTAATTCACACCACTCATCACTAGTTTATTTTTTAGTTGGACTAAATACAACTAGTTCAACTAAGTCAAACTGAACACAACTCCATCAACTCCACCAAAATCAACCACTTGAGTTCTAACTGAAGTCCATCATGCAATAACTCAACTAACCCATAAGAAAAGTGTATTTCCTTCTGGCAGTTGCATGTGCCACATCCGTAGCTCAAACTGAAGTGCTACAAGAGGATAAGATAATGTTTATAGTCCAAATATTATTAAGAGCTAATAATATTCGACTATTCTATTTTTAGCCTGGCAGTCTAAAAATAGACTCCGCCCATATGTCTAAAAATAGATTTCCATCTGTTCTGCTGCCGCGCTGCACCCTAGCTGCGCCTTCTGAGCGACCCTGCAAGCGTTCTCCCTCATGGAGCCTGGAGGCGGCCCTGCGGCCCCTCCCCCCTTTCCTCCGGAGATCGAAGCCTTCAAGGCTCTTGTAACTGCAACAGGAAAATGTCAGGTCACAGGCCCGCAGCAAAAATTCGTCAAAAAACTGGATAGTATTCCCAAGGTGGCCTTACCAGAGGAGGAAATTTGTAGATTTGCGCTGAATCTTGCAGAAAAAGGTCTGATCGGCCAGTTCACCGGTTTGTGGCCATCCCCGAGAGCAGTCGAAGAATGGGTCAAAAGGAACTGGCTACCTTTGGTAAATGAAGGAATCAAGATCTATTTTGTAGGCAAAGGGTTTTTTGTTTTCTTGTTTGACAGTACAGAGGACAGAGGCCTGATTTTCAGAAACGGGCCATACTTCATGGGGCCTCAAGGACTCTACTTGAACAAATGGTCTACAGATTTCGATCCAGCGCAAGACGTGCCCAAGGCGGTTCCTGTTTGGGTGCGCCTCCCGCATCTTCCCCTGCATTGCTGGAATCAAAGCTCACTTCAATCCATTGGAAACGCTCTTGGAAAATACATAGACCAAGCCCCAAGGAAGGACCAATACTCTTGTGCCCGGATCTGCGTGGAGGTCGATTTGGAAACAGGATTACCCGAAGCGATTCAGCTATCGGTGGAAAACTGGACACACAAACAAGAGCTTGATTACGAACAGCTGCCGTTCAAGTGTCGTTTCTGTCATGAGTATGGGCATTTTGCAAGATACTGCAAAAAAAGAAGCGAGGAGACAACAGAGAAGGAAAAAGAAGAACAATGGAAACAGGCAAAGAAGACAACACTCAACAGACAGAGTAACAAAAACAAGGCTAAAGGGACAGAGAAAAAAGTAGATAATGGAAGCACAAGTAACCAAAACGTCGGAAGCAGTGAAACAAAAGGCAATGAGGGGGATAAAAACCCCTTTGAAATCCTCACGCCTCCTTTAGATCCTCTGGAAGCAGGGGAAGAAGAACCACCACAGCAGGAGAATATTGAAACCATAGAACCAGGTAATAACCCAATCTCCATCCCAAGCAATATTTCTTCCCCATCATACGCAGATATAATAAAAAAAAAGAAGAAAACAATAGAGAATATGGGATCATCAGATGATGAAACATTAGAAAGGACAACAAAAAGGGCTGGACGAAGATCAAACAAGGAAACTAGAGAAGAGGAGTCAGAAAGACAAAAATCCTCGGCAGTCAAGCTACCATCGAAATGACACTAGGGAGGAATATCAGGCCTAGGGCCTACCCCTTCAAGTGGTAAATGATGCAGTTGATCTCTTGGAACTGTAGGGGTCTGGGTAATCCCAACAAGGCAGAGGCTATCAAAGACTTATTGAAGATGGAGACCGCGGACATCCTTATGCTCCAAGAGACCAAAGTAGAAGGGGAAACCCTTCTAAACAACAACGCTATGAAATGGAAATTTGATTCAGGAAAGTCTGTTAGTGCAAGGGGCACGGCTGGAGGAATAGGTACTTTTTGGACAAAAGACTTCTCACTAGAACGATTCTTAGCGACCCAACATTGGATTTTCACAGAGCTGCGTCACACCGTAAGCAATCTTTCCCTCGCTCTGTTTAACTTGTATGTCCCTATTCATTATGAAGAAAAGAGAGAGTGCTGGAGGTCACTTTTGGATTATATAGCGCAAATCAGCCCCTCAAATTTAGTCATAGGTGGAGATCTGAATATAACTCTAGATCCCAAAGAAAAGAAAGGAGGGATTCAGTCTAGAGATCCTTTCATCAATACAGTGGGCAATTTGATTCTGCAGTGGGATTTGGTAGACTTCAAACCAGTGAAAGGAAAATACACCTGGACAAACAATAGAACCGGAGAAAATCATATCTCTGCCAGATTGGATAGGTTTCTTATCAGCAGCTCTTTAATGATGGACAAAAGAATAGTTTTCACCAAGATTCTTCCCAAGCTCACATCGGATCATAAGCCTATCCTCTTATTCCTAAAAGAGGAAGAAGATTTAGGCCCCCTTCCATTTCGTTTCAACCCTCTTTGGGCAGGTAAAGAAGGGTTTTTAGAAACAGTTCAAGCAGCATGGAGGATAGATGTACTCGGTTCCCCAAGCTATGTGTGGGAACAAAAAATGAAAAATACAAAAAAAGCACTCAAAGATTGGATAAAGAAATCCATGCAATCTCCCAATAGGCAGAGGAAGGAGGCAGTTATTCAATTGGAAGGAATACAACTTGAAATGGAGGAGAAAGATCCCTCTTCCACAGATTTAGCCAATGAAAAATCTGCTCAAAGGAATGTATACTGTTCTTTTAGAAATGAAGAGGAATATTGGCGCCTAAAGTCTCGAAGTCTGTGGCTCAAATCTGGGGATAGAAATACCTCATACTTTCATAGACAGTGCAGGGTCCGTCTCTCGCGCAATCACATAACAGAAATTACCAGCACTAGCGGTCAGGTTTATAAAGGATTTACTCAAATCCAAGAAGCAGCTGTAAATCATTTTCAGAACCTTCTTAGTGCAGAAAGAAATGGGAATGAGGAGGATGAAGCAGAGTTTCTCACAACCATCCCAAATCTAGCCAGTGAGGAAGATAATGATTCTCTGATGAGCCCAGTAACGGAAGAAGAGATAACTAATATTGTCTGGTCCATGGAACCAGATAAAGCCCCAGGTCCTGACGGTTTCACAGTACACTTTTACAGAATTTGTTGGGAGATTATCAAAATTGATCTCTTCAGAATGATAAGAGGAGTCTTGAGGAAGGCAAAAGTGGGTGGTGGAATAAAATCCACATTTCTCGCTTTAATCCCTAAGGAAACAAACCCAAGATCCTTTGACAGATACAGGCCGATCTCCCTTTGTAATTCATCATACAAGATCGTGGCCAAACTGCTGGAAAACAGAATTAAGCCTCTTCTTCAAAAACTCATCTCTCCAGCCCAAGGAGGATTTGTGAAAGGTAGACAAATCTTGGACAATGTCATTCAAATCCAAGAGGCTCTCCATTCCAGCCATACACGGAAAGAACAAGGTATGATTATCAAATTAGATATGAGTAATGCTTTTGATCGTGTTAACCGTTCTTTCCTGCTCAGGGTACTTGCAGCCTTTGGGTTTAGACAGGAATTCATAAACCTTATCAAAGCCTGTATCGAAAACATCTGGATCACTCCAATGGTGAATGGGAGACCAACAGAGTTCTTTTCAGCCACCAGGGGACTAAGGCAAGGCTGCCCTCTGTCTCCCTTTCTCTATATTCTGATGGCGGATTCATTAAGCAGAAAGTTGACACAGGAGCAACAAAGTGGCACCATTCCTGGGATAAGAATCGTGCAAGGCGTAGCCCCAGTGAATCATGCGCTTTTTGTCGATGATTCACTCCTGCTCGGGGGCGCATCCATGAGAATCGCTAAATCCTTCAAGACAATTCTCCAAAAGTATTGCAGTGTTACTGGAGCACTAATCAGTGAGACGAAAAGCACAGTTTATGGATGGAATACCGATCAACAAACAATTGAAAGGATAGCCAGTGAGTTGGGGTTCAAAGGCTATGCAGAGTGGGATAAAATAAAGTATCTTGGTCTTCCGTTGACGATGGGATCCAATCGCAATTATTTGTGGGAGGAGGCGATTTCCAAGTTCAATAATAAGATAGCAGCGTGGGGCGGAGTCTGGCTTACCACAGGCGGCAAGCTCACTCTCATCCGTTCGGTGCTTTCAGATCTGCCTACTTTCCAAGCCTCTTTGCTAATGGCTCCAAGGCAAATCGTAGATCAGATCTCTTGTTTAATGCGGAACTTTTTGTGGAATGGTGGGAAGGGGAACAGTAATCGTTTTCACTTAGTTAAGTGGGAAATGGTGAAGCGTCCCATTGCTGAAGGAGGACTCCAAATTAGAGACCCCCAACAAGCAAATCTAGCCCTGGGTTGTAAACTCCTGTGGCAGCTAATATCTGAGCCCTCGCACCCAATCAGCCAGCTCTTAAATCTCAAATATCTCAAAAATCGGTCGATCATCTCCTTAAACCCAGTGTCTTCTCCTAAAGGAACACAGGCTTGGAGGCTCTGTTGCAAAGGGATAGATTTCTTCAGAACACATTTGTATAAAATTCCAGGGAATGGCAAAAAAACATTGCTGTGGAGAGACCGAATCATGGGCCATCCTCCACTATCAGTCATAAACGAAATCGCAGATTTAAGAGTCTGGTTAAGATCAAAAGGAATCAGGAAAATCGAGGACATTGCAGAGTGGGATAACAAAGTTAATTGGCAGTGTTGGACTTTGCACAACATACCAGCGCACTTAAAAAATCAGTTAAACTATTTCATAGATGCAATCACAGACTTTACTCCAGTGCATAAGGACGAGGAAGATTCATGGGGTTGGGGACACACAGGGGTATACACAGCCAAACAAGGGTACTTACAGATGCAAAGCAAAAAGGACTCTTTGCACCCGGAAGTAGTGTGGAAGCAGATCTAGGAAAGCTTCAGCATTCCGAAGATCAATTTCTTCTTCTGGACCTTGTTTCACAATAAAATCCTAACTGGTGATAACCTATGTAGAAGGAACATAGCTGGTCCACATCGATGCGTGTTCTGTAAAAAAGCCTTGGAGACCTCAGTTCACATATTTATTGAATGTGAGTATGCTCAGAAGGCCTGGACTAGCTTCTTGGCTGGACTGAATGTTAGACCCCCAGTGCATTGTTCGATAACAAACATGTTTTTGTCTTGGAAAGCTAGTTATCCCTACAGCATCGCAGACAAATCCCTTTGGTACAAGGTGTGGATAGCAGCTCCAAAATATGTGTGCTGGAAGTTGTGGCTCTCCCGGAACGAAATTGTCTTTAATCAAAAAGAAATGTCTGCAGGAAATGTCGCAGAAAAGGCCAAGAAACTACTAATAGAAACTCTGAGACAATCCAATGTTAGAGACAGCTCCCTAAGAGATGAAGAAAGAGCATGGTTGGGTGATTACACTCCTACAACGAGTCCTTCAACAATCACTCGCCCAAATCACAAGGAAAACTGGCAGATTCGAGACAATTTGGAAAGCTTCCAGAAGTGGTGGAAATCTCAAGGAAAATGCACTATCTTCTTTGACGGAGCCTCGAAAGGCAATCCAGGCAGGTCAGGAGCTGGGGGGGTCATTTATCTCCCGAATGGAAGAAAAGAGGAATTCAGTTGGGGACTCGGAATTAAAACCAACAATCAGGCAGAAGTCCTTAGTCTTTTAAAAGCTGGCCAACTGGCCAGAAAAGGAAACCCAAGGGAAATCTTAGTGTTTGGAGACTCAGAATTGCTGATAAAAGCTCTATTAAATAAGAAAGGGCTCAAGGATCCAGTTCTGAACAAACAGATATTAAGAGTGAATAGACTCTTGAAGGAATTCTCTTCAGTTCAAATCTTTCATATCCTCAGAGAATTAAACTCAGAAGCAGACAGTCTGGCAAATATTGGATGTAATCTAGAAAAGAACATGATCGGCATAAATGCAGGAGAACCGAATATGGCAGCCATTCCTTAAAAGGGCAAGTCGATCTTGTAAAAGCAGAAAATTGTTCTGTTAGAAACAGGAAAATGTAAAACTTGATATGGCTCTGGCCACCCATAAATAAAATACCCGTTTCGGTTAAAAAAAAAAAAATAGATGTCCATCTATTTTTATCAACATGACCAATCATCCACAAATAGCATCCTGCAACTCATAGACCATGATCCATATGTCTAAAAATAGACATAGTCTAAAAGTAGAATTTGCGCCAAAAATAGCCTGTGGGCCCACTTAGTGAAGGCGACTTCTTTTCACTAAGCTCCATCATCTTGCTGAATTTTTAACACATCTTTCACCTCTCTAAACACCACATCTCGACTATACACAACCTTCCTTGTTACTAGGTTCCAAATCTTATAACCCTTTAAACCATCTTTATACCCAATAAAGATGCACTTTTCAGATTTACTATCCAACTTGGTTCATTTCTCCTTTGGAACATTTACATATGAATCACATCCAAATGCCCTTAGATGTGAAAGAGGGGGTTTCTTACCAGTCCATACCTCTTGTGGAGTCTTATCCTCCAACGCTAATGAAGGTGACCTGTTGACCAAGTAACATGCAGTATCCACCTCCTCTACTCAGAATTCCTATCCTAACCCGCCACCACTGAGCATGCTTCTTGCCCTTTCCATCAACGTCTTGTTCATTATTTCTACAACTCCATTTTGCTGAGGTGTCTATGGAGTATTCTTCTACCGTGATATACCACACTTCTTACAAAATTCTTCAAATTCTTTACTACAAAACTCTCCACCATTATCTATCCTCAGCACCTTTATCTTCTTCTCTGTCTAGTTTTCCACCAGAGCCTTAAATTATTTAAACCTATCAAAGACTTCAGATTTCTTCTTAAGGAAATATATCCATGTATTCCTTGAGAAGTCATCTATAAATGATACATAGTACACAGACTTACCCAGTGATGAAACCTACACAGGTCCAGACACATCACTGTGCACAAGCTCTAATATCTGTTTCGCCCTCTTACCACAAGAGGGGAAACTCACCCGATTCTACTTCCCATATACACAATTTTCACAGAAATCAAAATCCAGAGAGCTATTATTGATATCTTCTACCATACCTTTACCATGAAGTATTCGAAGGCCCTTCTCTCCAATATGTCCAAGCCTTTGATGCCACAACATGGTCTTCTCTCCAGAGACCACTAGATTTTCTGCTCCACTTTCAGGAACCACAGAACTGTTGCACCCATCAATAACCGTGCTACCTTGTAGCTTGTACATAGTTCCAATCTAAACTTCCCACATCAATACCAATGATCCCCGAACCATCTTGTAGGTATCCTTCTCGAACATTGTTTTTACACCTGCATCATCCAACTTGTTTACAGAAATCATATTTCTGGCTAATGCAGGAATATGTAGAACACCTGGAAGTGTTCTAACACTTCCACCTTACAACTTCAACTTTAATTTTCTGTGACCAATGATTCTAGCCTTCTTTTCATACCCCAAGAAGACATCACCACCATCATATTTCTCATACTCGCAGAACCACTCTCTATGGGGAGTAAAGTGAAAGGATGCATCTGAGTCAATCAACCATGCCTCATGATCTACATGTGTACTTGAAAAAGCCAAGTACACATCCCCACCTTCATCTGAGGTGGTTTTCACCTTTGCAGAAGGAGCATCATCAGATCCCTTTCCTTTATCAGGAGCTTTAGATTTACAATCCCTTTTGTAGTGCCCTTCCTTTCCGCATTTCCAGCACACCACCTTTACAAGTTTTCCTGGACATTTAGATCTCCCTCTAGATTTAGATCTCCCACTCGATGACTTATTTTTGTTTCTGTTCTGGGACCGTCCTCGTATAGACAAGGCATCACCATTTTGGCTCTCCATATTTTTCCATCTCAACTCCTTCGTCAGCAAGGATGAGACTATTTCATCAAACTGCAAGGCAATTGCATTGCTACCTATTGCAATAACCAGACTATCCCGCGAATCTAATAGAGATCACAACAAATTGATGCACTTATCTTCATCTCTAATTTTAATATCAACAGATGGTGACTGACTTACCATAGTATTAAATGCATTCAGATGCTCTGTCACCGAGTCTCCATCTTTCATCCTCAGGTTATACAGCTTTTTCTGCAGGAACAGTTTATTCACTAGAGACTTAGATTGATACAAAGTCCCTAACTTGTCCCACAAAGCCTTCTCCATAGATTCCCTTGATACATTCAGCAATACTAAATCTGAGACACATAATCGTATTGTTCTCTTTGCCTTCCGATCCAACTTCTTCCATTCTTCATCGGACACTCCCGTTGGTTTAGTACCCGGATCTACCATGATCCACTGATCTTTATCCACCAATAGATCCTCCATATTGGGTTTCCACAAATCAAAACTCTGACCATTAAATTTCTCGATCTCTATCTTTCCACTACTCGCCATCTTCTTTCACCACCAGAATCGATCTCGTAGATCTCCCACTGAACAGGGCCTACACAAGCCCGAGCGAAACCCCTCAGCAACAAAGGCGTCCCCTTGAAGCCAAAATAGCTATGATACCAAATGTAGGTTTTAACCCCATATAGAAATTACTTGCATACGAATTCTAACACATAAAATAAACAATGTGAGAGCATAACACATAAAACACATATACACAGAGATTTTCCCCTGAATCCCAAAACTGGGACTACCAGCTTGATTTTTCATTATTTTCCTTTCAATGTTACAATACATATTTATACATGCTAAAGCATCTAATACCATGGACCGAAAAACCATCGCGTCCAAAACCATGTGCAAAAATCATGCAAAAAACCATAGGTGGGTCTGCCCAACCTAACATAGGGTCCAAAACCAAAATTTTCTAGGGTGTTGCCCCGAACCCCATAAAGTGGGGTTACGGGTACCCCTCAAACCCCCCCCCGCTACACAATCGCTGCAACGAAGGGGGGGCTCTGCCCCCCCCTCTATCCCCCCGGTTAACTGTGTGGGCTAGTTGTGGAAAGAATATAACACAACCCAACACATGAAGAATGGGGTTTGGGAAATCACTCCTAGACCAAGTGGAAAATCAGTTGTCATCTCCAAAAGGATTTACAAAATCAAACATGTTGTTGATGGAAGCATAGATAAATACAAAGTTATATTCGTTGCAAGGGGTTTCTAACAAAAGGAAGGAATATACTATGAAGAAACCTTTGCTCCTACTGCTACGTATACTACTATAAGATATTTTATTTCACTAGCTTCTACTATGGGATGCATTATCCATCAAATGGATTTCAAACTAGAATTTCTAAATGAAACCATTGATGAAGAAGTATACATTGATCAACCTGAAGGCCTTGAAATAAATAGTAGAGTTACACACATTTGCAGGCTCAAGAAAGCCCTGTATGGCTTGAATCAATCTCCTAGGGCATGGTTTGCAAGGATAGATGCATATCACTTAAGAATTGGGTTCGTCAAAAGTTCTAATGATGCAAACCTCTACATCAAAGTGGTGACGAATGAACCAGACATTATACTACTATATGTAAATGAATTTTTTATTATGGGTGTGAAATGTTGAATACTAGATTGCAAGAAAATGTTAGCAGTTAAATTAAAAATGAAAGATGTGGGACTCATGCATTACTACTTGTTCTTGAAAATTTAGTAGAAACCCAGAGAGATATATCTAGGTCAAGGTAAATACATAATCAAGATGTTACAGAAATTTGGTATGATGGATTCCAAGCCTATGACTACTCCCATGATCACTAATCTCACGAATTTGAGAAGCTCTGACTCTAGTCTCGTCGATCCTACTAGCTATCATAAGTTTGTGGGTTCTCTAATGTACTTGGTAAATATGAGACCTAATATATATTTTGTTCTAAATTTTCTTATTCAATTTCAATTGGAGCCTCACCATGACCATTGGATAGTTTCCAAGCATATCTTTAGATACCTACGTGACACAATATATAACTGTCTAAAGTATGATGGAAAGGAAGTCAAGTTAATAAGTTTTACCTACTCTGATTTGGGTGGTAGTGATATTGATGGGTGAATCACTACTGTTGGATGTTTCAATTTGGGATTTGTAATGATTCTATGGATGATTAGAAAAATAGACCTTGTTGCATTAAGTAGTGTTGAAGTAGAATACGTTGTTACATGTGAAGTGGTAAAGGAAGTTTTTTTATTAAGAAAAATATTGTCATATTTGTTTTGAAAACCTTTGGATCCTACAGTGATAAATTTTGATAATCAAAGTAGCATCAATATTTCTGAATAACCTACATTCCATGTAAGGAAAAATCATATCAAAAAACGTACCACTACATTAGGAGTTTGGTACAAGATGGGGTTGTGAATCTACAATATATTCTAACAAATGAACAGGTAGTTGATGTACTGATGAAATCTCTTCCAAATGAGAAGTTTGAATATTTCAGAAGAATGTTTGGGTTGGTTGATGTTATAGATTTAGTTGATAGGGATATATGAAACATCTTATGGCAAGATGCTTAGGAGGAAATCTGGTCAGCCTATGTTTTGATGTCTATATCACGAACTAGGGAGGGTGGTGTTGGTCATGGAGCTCTGACCTTAGATACACACCTAGATCCCTAGGTTGGTGGTAGATCTTAAAATCATGATGGTACCAAGAGTGGCTAAATCTTGATTCCACCTTAGTCCCACTCAATTAGAATAACCTGGTTGGGTATCTAATCTATAACACTGAGTGTGCTATAGCTCTTGATAGTTCATTTCATTTTTATATCTTCCATGTACTCTTATATGTATGTAATTATGAATACCTCCCTAGTCAAGAGGGAGTGTTGAAGAATGTAACTAGTGTCGGTCTTCATATTTGTACTTGTCTAAAGAAAATTTATTATTAAAGAAAATAACTTATTAAAGCATGGGTTTCATGCTTGGCCCAATGTTTTCTAGGTTAAATCCTTCATTGAAGGCTTCTAGGTTTTGTCTTGAATCATCATAGTCATTATCATTTTTATTAGACCCTTCTTACGCTTTTATATCATGTAAAAAGAATTATTTTTTAGTCAAAAAGGTCATTTGTCACCTCCACACCAAGTAGGTCCTATCCCCATGAATTCGGCCTACATTAGGGCAATTCGACCCAACAGAAAGGCTATATATAGATAGGCAGTTCAAGTTATTTGGAGCATTCACCCAACAAGTTCAATATTCAAGGAAGAGAGGCAGAAAAGAAATTGAAGTAGTTGGAGAAGGATGAAAGAAGATGGGAAGACATAATTCGAGTTTCTCGGCTATCTACCTCTCACACGTCTGAAATTTCTGGGAAATTGCCTGGGGCCAAAGTTATGTATATACTGCTGGTCAGAAATTTTGTTGCTAGGGATTGAATTTCTGCTCTTGGGGACTGAAATTCTGGATTGAAGCTGCTACTGGAAAACAGTCACTAGGAGACTTTAACAAGGATCAACTACTGCACTTAACGGATGACTTGGTGGTTGGATGAGGTCTTTATATAAGTATAAGAGGTCTTTGAGGGTCTCATCTTCATTTGAATCTACTAGTGGAAGAGTTGGACTGGGTTTTCCCCTTGAAGGGGTTTTTCCTGGGCTGAGCACCTACATCTTGTGTCCCTTGTTCTTGTGGTCTTCATATACATATAATTTGGTAATTTCTTGATGAAAGATAAACAAATAAAGACGTAAAAGAAGCCAACGTAATTCACAAGTAATTATCAAGAAAGAGGAATCAAACCCTAATTCTTATAAGCATTGAGTTCTCAACAGTGGTGTTGGAGGAGCAAGGCATATGGGAGTTAGTTGATAATGTCCCATCTACACCCACTGACCCTAAACAATTGGCTTAGCATAACAAGAATGATTCTAGGGAAAGAAGAATCACCTTGGAGGGAGCTAAATACCACAATGTTCCTCATCTGACTGGAAATAAGATAGCCAAAGCCATGTCGAAATCCATCATTGGTATCTATTAGGGTTTGATTGAGGCTAGGAAGTTGGTATTGAAGGATAATCTTAGGAATATTAAAATGAACAAGTCATATTATGTGGTGTCTTACCTAGTCATTTTTTCCCAGGTAAAGGAAGAGTTGGTTGGTGTGGGGGAGACAGTTTGAGATAAGGATCTAGTGAATTTTGTTTTGTGGGGTTTCACCAAGTCATGGCAAGCCTTCATAGATGGGATTTTTGCTAGATAAAATATTCCATATTGGGAGAAATTGTGGAGTGATTGTGTCCAATAATAGATTCATAGACAAGTTGGGTCTCATGTTAATATTGAAGAATATGAAGAGAAATTTTCCCTAACCAGCAAAGGGGGAAGATCTAAGGGAAAAAATAGTAGTGGTGGAGAGTCAATCTCTAAGGGCGAGAAGAAGAAAAAGGATCTCATCAAGATCAAGTGATTTTCATGCCACTAGTTTTGACATTATGCTACTAAATTCCCTAACAGGAAGAAAGGGCCAAAGAAGGACCAAATAGTAGCCTCTATAGAAATACATGAGCTTTATTCTCACTTTGAGAAGGATTTTTCACTCATTTCTTGCATGGAAATCACAGTGGTTACTATTTTATGATATGTGGATAGTGGTGCATCATGTCATATCATGGGAAATAAGAATTATTTTAGAAAACTATCAAAAAGGGATATGTAGTTTGACATTGATATGGGAGATTATGGAAAGTATGAGGTCGAGGTTACTAGTATAATTTGATTTGAGAGGGAGTTTGAAAACCCTCTATTTATTAGAGATGTCCTTTACATACTGAAGATCAAGAGGAACCTCATTTCAATTTCATCATTGGAGGATAAAGGGTATGAGGTGACCTTCGAACAAATTAGGGTTTTTGTAAAACCCTCAGACTCCAAGTTGGCTAAGTAGATTGGGTTTAGGCACAAGAGATTGTACAAAATGTTTTTTGATACATACGCAACATTAACCTGTAGAGGGAGTCATGACTCAAGCAAATAGATTAGGTATTTGTGGCATAGGCACATGGGGCATCTGCACCATAGTGCACTGAAGATTCTCAAGGAGATAGCAATAGGGCTGCCAGAGTGTAGCATGAATCAACATGAGGTGTGCAAGGGTTGCACACTTGGAAAGTATGTCAAAACCTCTTTTCCCATAAAAGATAACAGGGATAAGGGTATCTTGGACCTTATTCATTCATATGTTTGTTTTCCTTTCTCTATAGTCCCCTTAGCGCACAAGTATTATGTCACCTTCATAAGTGATCACTTGAGGAAGATCTGGATATTTTTCATGAAAAATGTGATATCTAGGCTTATTTGGATTTTATGTCATAAATTTGTATATATAGTTAAGTTTGGTTGTTCTTTAAATTTAAATACCTAATTGGAAATATTTTATCATTGTGGTAAAATTGATAAAGGTTAAATGTAAATTTGTAATTATTATTATCATGTTAATAAATATAAAGAATTCTAGAAATTAGTATAGAAACTACATTTGGTTGAAAGAAATAAAGGTTTCAAGTTCATGATGGTTATTATTACCCATTCATTAAGTCCTAGGCATCTAATATGAATGATTGGATTAATTATGATAGTGGATATGATTGATCCATTTAACTTCCCTAGAAGACAGGATGTTGTCTTTGGTGTTGGAGAATCAAGTGCAAAGAAGATCACCCTTATTTATAATTACTTGCGAACTTTAATTGTCTTATTACTATTTATATATTCTTCATCAAGAAATTATACAAATACATAAAACATAATGATCATGAATAGACAAAAGACACCAAGATTTAGGCTACAACCCATGGAAAAACCCAACAATCCTTCTCTTATAGAATTATATCAAATGAGATATCTAAGACCAAGACCAAACCAATCTACCACCAAGTGACCAATACCAAACCCTCCTCCAACTCACCTTTAAATAGTCAAATTAATGCCTTCAAGTCACCTCCAAACAGTCAAATTCAACACTGGTCAAGAGTCAAAAATTTAAAACCTACAATTAGAGGGCCAAAATTTGGCCTTTGGAAATGTTAGAAATTTGACCTCTTGTCATAGAAATTAGTCACACAACTGAGCTTCTTCAAGTTCAAAATTTAGTCAAACTTAGAATATTCTCCTTATCCTTTGACTTCATCCTCCTCTCTCCTTTGATTCGACTTTTCTTACTTCTTCGCTTGCTTCAGATCTTTTTCTTGTTGGTTGAATGTGTGTGTTTCAAGAAGGTCGAATTTTCTTCTTCTATATAGTTGTCCAGGAGGGTGAATAAGTGACTTTTGGAGGACTAGGACGACTTGTCCAAGGAGGGTTGTCTTGGTTAATTGTGGACTTATTTATGAACATAAAATTTAATTTTCGTAATTTTACAAATGTCCAAATGGGACATGACTCAAGTGTATTTTTCTTTTGACTCATAATAAATTATTTTTTACTCTTTTGACTCATTGAGCATGAATAACATGCTATGACAAAAATATGATATATACAATAAATATTTTAATGACAAATTTATATTATGAAGACTGAAATTATTTACAGTTTCCAACATTTGGGAGTGGGAAGTAAAGCTCATAAAAGAGCTAGTAATTACCCACCACTTGTTGGGTGAGGTGGAGGTAGTTACCAACTACCAATTATTGCTAAGGGGTAGCTAATTTTTGTCTTCTTGTTGGAAGAGGAGTATGAAATTTTGAATTGTGGAAGGGAAATAAAAGGAAAAAATACTTACAAACCGAAGCTCGAAGGGATAATTTCGAGGAAAAAGTAAAATATATACCGTGTGTGTGTGTGTCTAAATGCTAAGTAGAACTAAACAAAGAGAACAGAATAATAGAATAATATATGAAACTGATACATATATAGAACTGAAGTATATCATCAACAACATTTTATTAGCAAAAATATAAATTTTCTTATTGAGCAGTGTAGGTCGATGATGACCTTAATAAGTTACATCTGACAATAGTTCTAGGTTAAAAGAACCATAAATAAATACAAGGTCATGCATTAGAGCTTGTGGCCTAAAACCTTCCAAGAAGGAAGTGAAAACTTAACAATTTTAGTACATAAATTAAAAAATAAATAACAAAAATCCTTGGCGAAATGCCTCAAAGATAGAATCATGAACACATAGAGAAAACAATCCAATGGTTTCAACGTCATTCAACCTAGAATGAGGAATCTGAAGTCTTATGACCAAAAAGAAAGATCTAGAATATTGCTACGAAGGAAAAAGTTTCAAAATTCCACCTTGAATACATCATTGCCTATGAAAGAATAGGAAAATACAATTATCATTCATATCTCAACATATAAATGAGTTAAACTAGCTCATGAAATATGAATAACATCCAAATTAACATTTTTACCTAGAAATATTTCCATAATAACACAATTTCCAAAACTCTTCAAATTACAAGTAAATTATATTAAGATTTAGAATAAATTGCTTAAGTCTAGTTAAACCCAAAACATAAAAGTAAAAGAAAATAAAATTTGACTAAAATAACTAATAAATGATGATGATTTAAAAACCCACTAAGAATTCCAAAAAAAAAAACAAAACAAAACAAAAACAAGAGGAAAATGTAACACAAGCATGTGTATGTGTGTAGAGAGTGTGTATGCATACACAGAGTTAATAATTGCTCGCATAATAATCTATAAGCAGCTGAAAACCCTAGCCTTAAAATTTGAAGTATCGAAAGTGAAAATATAATACAAGGATATACCCATAGGGTTAGGGTTTTATCTTAAAACCCTAACCCTACTCAAAAACCATTGAATGTGTAAAAGGATGAGTTGGTGGTCGGACAAGCATTTTAAAGCGACAAGAAAAACCATAATTCATCATTATCGTCGATCCTTTAGGGTTGCCTTTCCATCGTCGATATGATCGAAACGTTAAGCTGACGTGTCAACACCATGTTATAACACATTCATAAGAATAATCGTGCCACATCTTAGGAAGAGTTCATAAACTCATCTTTAATATCATACCACATGGAGAACGAGACTCAACGTCAAAAAATAATATTAAAACCTTTGAATATAATACATAGGGACTCCCAAGTATTAAATTAATATGTAATGTACAGTGTTGTTATATGAGTTATAATCATATGGTATATTATATAAAGCATAAAACAATCCTTGAGCTACTATAGGTTGTGATAAGTCCTATGTTATTAGTCGAGAAAGCCTAAACTAATATAAAGGTCCCAAGATTTTAATTAATGTAGATTTGGGTATTTGGTTTTCCATATTACAGATGAAAATGACAAATGGATCCCACATGTTTAAAAAAAAACTTAGTGTTATAGGTTAATAATAAATTCAAAAATCATAAAGAATTTTGAAAACAAAATCTTGTTTTCAACATTATAATTTTGAAGGATTTTTTTTAGGCATAATGATAAGATAGAAGATTAGAATATAGAGAAGCAAATCTTGTCAAACGATTATTTGTAGAAGAATAATAAATTACCAATTGAAGCACATAAGGATCAAGGACTTAGGGTTTAGTCATTACAAAAGATTACTTGGACTATAGAAAGTAAATACAATGTTTCCATAGAATATTAATCTTTTTGATGTTAAAAAACAAAAAATTATTATGGTTTTGAGGATTGTTATGAAAACGAAGGATGAGATCTTCTCAAATTTTCTAGAGTATAAGGCTTTGGTTAAGAGCTACACTAGAAAAAAAAATCAAGGTGATGAGGTTTGACAATGGTGGTGAGTACATTTCAAATGCATTTGAGGATTTATGTGTCAAGGAGGGAATTAGGAGGGAGTTTACTACACCATATAACCCTTAATAGAATGCGGTGGAAAAGTGCAAGAATAAGGTCATTTTGGAGTGGCCAAAGCCATGTTGCATGACCAGGGGTTGCCCAACTTTCTTTCGGCTAAGGAATGCAATACAATAATTTTCTTGAAAAACCAGAGGAGGATTTTACCAAGAAGAAATTGGATGTGTCACATTTCTAGATATTTGGAAACCTGGTGTACTCCCATGTACCAACAAAGAAAAGGAAGAAGTTGAATCCCGCAATAGATAAGGTAATCTGCATGGGCTACAGTGAGAAATGTAAGGCACACATAATATATATCCCTACGCTCAGGAAGACAAACATCAGAAGAGGTATAAATTTTGAGGAGGGAAGGGCTTTGAGCAATTCCTTAAAGCGTGAGTTGACTACAATGTAGAAGGAGGAGGAGCAGGCTCCCAAGTAAGGGACTCATCCAAAGCCTCATAATACAGCTATATGAGTTGATGGGAAAGCCAAGCAGCATAAGGACAAGGGGGACATGCAAATGGAGGAGAGAGTGGAGCCCACTCAAACAGAGACTCCCAACACGGGGAGATGATTATAGTGTAGGAAGAGGAGGATCAAGCTCTCAATTAGGGGGCTTATTCAACACCACAAACTATAGCTATATGAGTTAATGGGTAGGCCAAGTAGCTCAAGGATGAGGGGATACATAGATGGAGGAGAGAGTGGATCACACGTAGGCAATGACTCTTGAACAGGGAGAAGGAGAGTGAAATGGGAAGATCAACTGATCCAGGAGATGTAGGAGCAAGTTGGTGCTCTTAGCACATCAGTTGGAGAGAGAAGACAACCACATAAGTACACAAGATATATATGGCAGTTACAACCAATGTGTTTTATGTCAGGCCTTCCAATTATCAGGATGCAGCCACTAAGTAAGTGTGGAGAGATACCATGGTGGAGGAGTGTGCCTCCATCATGAAGAATGATGAAGAGGTGGTGCTGAGGCTAGAAGGAAAATTTGTAGTGAGATGTTTCTGTCTACAAGATCAAGCACTGGGCTTATGGGAGCATTGAAAAATACAAGGCAAGACTTGTGGCAGAGGGGTTCTCGCAAGTAGACAAGATCAATTATGATGAGACCTTTTCCCTAGTGCCTATATATTCCTCTATCATGGCTATTATAGTATAGATGTGGTGGAGAACCACCGGATGGATGTTAAAACAATGTTCCTCAAAGGGGTCGTTTAGGAGTTTTTTTATATTGAGAAAATGGAGGGATTTGAGGCATGTGATAGGGATACTCATGTTTGCAAACTCAATAGGATATTATATGGGATTAAATAGTCTCCACAGGAATGGTATGCTTGAATAGACAACTACATTCAAGGATTTGGCTTCACCAAGAGTGAATCTGATCCCAACCTCTACTACATTTTTGTTGGAGGTGAGCTACCTATTCTGGTGTTATATGTGGACAACCTCATTTTGATAGACACAGATAATCTCATTTAGGAATGAAAGAGATATTTTGTAGGCAAGATTGAGATGAAGGATATGGGGTTGGTGCACCATTTCCTTGGGTTGGAGGTTTGGTAGGGTGATGGGGATATTTTCTTGGTTCAGGTAAAGTACGCCCTAAAGATTCTGAGTAGATTTGACATGCAATATTACAGGCCCATGACCACGCCTCTAGTCACAAACTAGAGGAAGGTGGATACATCCAAATTACAGTGAGTAGATCCTTCACTTTACCAACAATTAATAGTGTCATTGATGTATTTGGAAAACACACTCCCAGACATATGTTTTGCAGTCAACTCTTTGAGCCAATTTATGGTTGAGCCTACTAGAGCACATTTTGTTACTACCAAGCACATATTGACATATCTTAAGGGGCTAGCAGAGTTTGGATTGTGGTATAGATAGGTTGATTAGATCAGGCTTGAGAGCTTCACTAATTCAGATTGGGTGGTGTTACACAGCATTTTGTCACTGTCCCTATACTCCCCGTTCCTCGATCTTGGAGGACCTCTACAATGAGCCTCATGTGTTTTCATATCATGAAGAACATGCCTTTACATCATTCTTCATATGCAGAACATTTCCCTCTTACATCATTTCCCAAGAATATTCCTTCGAACTCAGTTTTAAGGTCGACGCTATCCCTCAGTTTCTTCCCCGCGCTGATTTGCAGGGTCTAACATTGAGCCTAGCGTCAATTGGTGTTGGTAATCCATGCATGACCCGTGCCAACCCTATTTTGGAAAGTTTTTAAAAATGGAGTCGAATCTTCTAGGTCTAGAAGCTTCATGAATAGAAGTTTGGGAAATGGTTAGTCGAGATAAATCCGAGAGAGATTGTTTGGGCTCCTTTCCCCTATTAAAATGGAACAAACCAAAAATGATAAGACCTCTCCCTTCATAAGAGGATCCATGTCCCCTCTCTCAAGCTATATAAACTTCTCCTTTTCCAACCTCAGCTAGCTAATGAAAGGGCTAGAATAATCTACAAAATCTTGATAGCCAAAACAACTCTTGACAGCCTTAGTTGTCTAGTTTGTGCTTGTAAATGGAGAATAAGCTTGTAGTTTGTTTAGTTTGGAGCAAAGAGGAAGAAGCCTTTAACTTCCATTGTTTGAGGTGAATCATGAGATGCTAACAGTGGTGCTGGAACCAAGACACGTAGAAGGAAACCTGCAACACTAAGCTAAAGGTTTTGTTGAAGTTTTTAAGTTTACTTAGTTAGAAACCCTTCATGCACTTTATTTGATTTATTCCTACCTACTTGTTATTTTTCCTTAATAAGTTATTTACAAAGTAAATACTGAAAATAAACACCAGTGCATGCTCAACATATTACAGATTAGAAACTAAAAGAAACAAGAACAAACACACCAAACGACACCATTATTTTTGGACTAATGTCCCCGGAAAAACCCAATGTGGGAAAACCGGTGCAGTTATCTAAAGGTTTTCTTATTAAGCAATATTAGAGTACAATCTCAGTGCCGAAACTGGCCTACCCAATAGAGAATTTCCTTAGTAGTAATACCTCTCCATTTCTGACAAATCTACTCGCAGAAACCCCAGATAATCCTTCCAATAGCTACTTAGCACCAATCTGCCCCAAAAACCCCATGGTCTACCCAATCTGGATTGCGTCAGCCTCTCCTAGTCCAGCGTTGGCCGTGCATCAACCTATCTTGGCCTACATCAATCTCAGGAGGCTCTGCGTTGATTCTCTGAGCCTCTGCATCAACTACACTGGCCCCTCTGGTGCTCTGTGCAACACTTAGCTACCTCTGCATGGCCTTGCGTGAACAATGGATTCTATTGCATCTCTCTCTATGGCTACTCTGATGTTATCCTAAAACTATCTCTGCCTCTCTATCTCTCTGTACTCAATTCCCCTTAGCTGCTGCCCCAATCACTGATTCTATCTCTCTTAGCAAACCCCGCTCTAGAGAATAGAATGACTGATCACTCTGGTGTATTCTCCAAGTGACCCTCAAGCCTCCTCTTATACTTTTCCTGTTGACATATCAACGATCGAGATTAAGTCCCTAATCAATGGCTAAGATTAGATCTGGCTTGATCCAAGTCTTTTGGACCATTATAACACAGATTCATATTAATACACATTAATATTTTATTTTCCCTCAAGCCTCATCTTATACTTTTCCTATTGACATATCAACGATTGAGATTAAGTCCCTAATAAATGGCTAAGATTAGATCTAGCTTGATCCAAGTCTTTTGGACCATTCTAATACAGATTCATATTAATACACATTAATATTTTATTTTCCCTAAGTTTATACTTAGGGACTCCATTAAAAATATTAATTATTTTAATATCTCCTGATCTATTTAGAATCTACCCAAAACCTTTTTGGGTATTGGAGATTTCATGTGCTCCAAACTCCCCACCAAAATTCGTGGCTAGAGCATATTGAAATATGGCAACAAGAATATTCCAATTTAATTTGTCCTTGAATTAAATTGTGAATTAAAATCAAATTTAGTCTTAATAGCTACTTGGAAATAATTAATTAATTAATTAGTTGGAGAAATTCAAGTTAGAAGTCTTTCTGAAGTCATGCAAGAGTTATACCTTAAATTAAGGAGATAAGATTGAGTTATATTTTAGTTGTAATTAGTTAACTCAATTTACTGAGTTAAGTCCAGTTAAATTAGTTCCAAGCTGTTTGAGGAACTGATAGAGAGTTAACAATCAGTTGATGCATGCATGCACTCAACTAGTGCTACTCTAGTTAACTAAATATTCCCTCATCAGAAACTCATGCATGTCTATTCTGAGAAAGACCCAGTTGAGATTAATGTCAAGGACAATGTACTATCAGTTGCATGTGTTTTCTCAAAGAGAAAACTCATGCATGCAGTCAAGGATTTAATCCTTGAGGGTTGCAGAGTTTTGGAGGAGAGATCATCCACTTGGTAGGAGATCATCCACTTGGTAACAGGAGAATCATCCCAGAGGAATAGCGCAAGGAAATTAGAGCTTGAAAGGTAGAGAGGAAGGCTAGAGAGAAGCCAAGATTGCCTGTGAGAATATGTGAGGATTGTACTGAGAGCTGGTTAGTTGTGAGATCTAAGGCTTTGTATAATTTCTATGTATTTCCACCATGTATGATAATACAATAGTGTGGGGTTTTTAGCTGAGGCTTTCCCCAAAGTATTTTCATGTGTATTGTGTGATTGATTCTTCTTCTTCTGGTTATATTGTTCAGCTTGATCTTTAATCTTCCGCAAATTGATAGTAGAAGTAGGTTATAGTATTTTGCTTTGGTTTATATTGCATTATCGGGTTAACATACGATCAGAATTTCTACATGGTATCAGATCTGGATTTGTAGAAATTTTCTACATGGTAACGGAGCTGTGAATAGTATACTGAGAAGAGAATTCAAAGTTTGAAGTTTGGGGTTGCAGGTGCAAATCGAATTCATATCATACTTCAAGGTTGGCCAAAGGTGTTCTATGGCTTGAGACTCGAGTATGCCTTGGAAGGTAGCTTGAATTACATAGCAAGGAAAGATAGAATGGAGGTTGTATTAGAAGACAATGGCTTGAAGGAATTCATTAATCAAGAAATCCCAAAGCCAACTTCAACTAATGCACAAGAGTTGGCTGAGTGGAAGAAGTGTGTGGTGAAGGCGAGATAGATCATCCTTGAGGGAGTTTGAGACCATATTGTCTCGAGTCTCCATGGGAAGGATACTCCATTTTCAATGTGGAAGACATTGAAGGACCTCTACCAGAACAATAGCGACCAGAGGCAATTGGCACTCAAGGATAAGCTTCGAAGAATCAAGATGGAGAAGGGAGATACTATTTCCACATATATGAACAAGCTCACCACCTGCGGAGATGAGTTTGGCAATGTGGGAATAACTACTGCCAATGATGATATGGTGAGCCTCGCTCTCCTTGGCCTTCCAAAGAGTTGGAATAGCTACCATGACTCTATGAATGGAAGGGAGAAACTACAAGATTTGGAACGACTGTGGTCGGATCTTATGCAGGAGGAGATCAGGAGGAGCACACGAGATGGTTCTTCATCCAAGAATGATGATGAAGAAAATCTAGCCTTAGCAAGTAAGGCAAGGAAAGGGAAGGGGAAGGCTTCCCATTTCAAATTGAATTCTTCTCATGGAGGGAAGAAGGGTGACATGTCTAAAGTAAGATGCTTTAACTGTCACAAGATGGGACATTATGCAACTAATTTCCCATTGAAGAAGTCTAAGAAGGGATCCTCAGAAGGATCGGAAGGTGAGGCATTAGCCTCTCAGTTCGAAATGGACTTTACCCTCATCGCATGTATGGTGCTGTTGATGATGGGTTGTGTTTGATATCTTGACAGTGGAGCCTCATTCCACATGACCGGTTATAAAAATATATTCAATGCCTTGGAGGAAAAATACCTCAAGATGCGCATAGAGATGGGTGACGACAAAAGGTATAGTGTTTTAGGAGTGGGCATGGTTTCTTTCCAAAGGGAGCATGGAGCTCCTCTCACCTTGACAGATGTGATGTATGTGTCTGGATTGAAGAAGAACTTGGTATCAGTTGCGATGTTGGAGGACAAAGACTATGATGTTGTCTTTAGTAAAGGAAAGGTGTTTCTAAGACACATAGCCACGGGTTAGACCAAGAGGATAGGGATTTGGGTGAAGAATCTCTATAAACTAGAGGTAGACGATTATTTAGCATTGAGTACAAAAGAATAATTGGTGCAAAGCCAAGACATTGGCGAATTGTGGCACAGGCGGTTGGGTCATTTGCATCATGGGGCTTTGAGGATAATGCAGCATATATCTATAGGACTTCCCAAAGGAAAACTTGAGCAAGTTGACACATGCAAAGGTTGTCTTGGAAAGTACACCAAGTCTTCCTTTCATGATCGAGACAGTCGAGCAGAGGGTATCGTAGAGAGATTTCATACAGATGTGTGTGGACCATTCTCGATGGCATCCACAGAGAAGCAAAGGTATTATGTGATTTTCATTGATGACTATTCTCGTAAATGTTAGATTTATTTCATGCAGAAGAAGGACCAAACTTTCACAAAGTTTTGTGAGTTCAAAGCTTTGGTTGAGAAAGATTCAGGGAAGAAGATCAAGGCCTTGAGAAGCGACAACTGTGGAGAATATGTCTCTCAAGAGTTTAAGTACTTCTATGCAGTGGAAGGAATTAAACGAGAGTTGACGACACCTCGTAACCCACAACAGAATGGAGTGGCCGAGAGCAAGAATAGAACTATTGTAGGGGCAGCACGGACAATGTTGCATGACCAAGACCTACCACTTCACTTGTGGGCTGAGGCATGGAATACACAATCTATTTGCATAATAGAATCCCGCATTGCATACTTGGGATGAAGACACCAGAGGAAGCTTTCTCCAGTAAGAGACCATATGTGGTTCACTTCAGGATCTTTGGCTCATTGGAATATTTCCGTGTGACAAAGGATGCATGGAAGAAGCTTGAGCTGGTAGCAGAGTTGGGGATATTTGTGGGGTACACTGATACACCTCACAACTATCGAGTGTACTTGCCTACCAGTCGGAGGACAGTGGTTCACAGAGATGTCAAGTTTGATGAGTAGAAGGCCATGTGATTTTCCCTTGAGAGGGAGCTCCAACTAAAGGTTGTGGAGGAACTGTTGGTTCCTAAGGAGGAGAAGCCTCAGACTGATGCGGATCAGCTGCATGGAAAGGTTCTACGAGTGGAGACATCCACTCAAGTAGAGTCTTCCAGAGATGGACAGAAGTGCACAAGAGAAGCTAACAGATTGTTGGATGATATGAGAGAGAATGTGGGAGCACCGTCTTCTCAGTGCAGACAGAGGAGGTCACTTGAGAGGTACACTGGATACATGGCCCTTGCTGGAGAATGTGTTGAGATCGAGCCATCTTCCTTTGAGGAAGCAGTGTAGCAGCCAATTTGGGTTGATGCTATGGTGGAGGAGTATGACTCCATAGTTTGTAACAGTGTTTGAGACGTGGTTTTGAGACTGGAGAACAAGTCAGTTGTGAGTCCTCATTGGCTTTACAAGGTAAAGCAAGCTGCTAATGGTAGTATGGAGAAGCATAAGACAAGATTTGTTGCCCGTGGCTTTTCACAGGTCGAAAGGATCATGTTGCTGCAGTATATTTCGACAGAGGAGCACAATGTTGACATTTTGACAAAGTCATTGTTAAAGTGTAAATTCGAGTTCCAGAGAGATAGGATCGGGGGGGCAGATAATCCCTTTCTTGTTGAGAGGGAGTGTTGAAATATGGCAACAAGATTATTCCAATTTAATTTGTCCTTGAATTAAATTGTGAATCAAAATCGAATTTAGTCTTAACAGCTACTTGGAAATAATTAATTAATTTATTTTAAATTAATTAGTTGGAGAAATTCAAGCTAGAATTCTTTTTGAAGTCATGCAAGAGTTATCCCTTAAATAAAGGAGATAAGATTGAGTTATATTTGAGTTGTAATTAGTTAACCCAGTTTACTGAGTTAAGTCCAGTTAAATTAGTTCCAAATTGTTTGAGGAACTAATAGAGAGTTAATAGTTAGTTGATGCATGCATGCACTCAACTAGTCCTACTCTAGTTAACTGAATATTGCCTTATCAGAAACTCATGCATGTCTATTCTGAGAAAGACCAAGTTGAGATTAATGTCAAGGATAGTGTGCTATCAGTAGCATGTGTTTTCTCAAAGAGAAAACTCATGCATGTAGTCAAGGATTTAATCCTTGAGGATTGCACAATTTTGGAGGAGAGATCATCCACTTGGTAGGATATCATCCACTTGGTTACAGGAGAATCATCCCAGAGGAACAGCACAAGGAAATAGGAGCTTGGAGGGTAAAGAGGAAGACTGGAAAGAAGTCGAGATTTCCTGTGAGCATCTTTGAGGATTGTACTGAGAGCTAGCTAGCTGTGAGAGCTAAGGATTTGTATAATTCCTATGTATATCCACCATGTATGATAATACAATAGTGTGGGGTTTTTAGCTAAGGCTTTCCCCAAAGTATTTTCATGTGTATTATGTGATTGATTCTTCTTCTTTTGGTTATATTGTTCAGCTCGATCTTTAAGATTCCGCAAATTGATAGTAGAAGTAGGTTATAGTATTCTGCTTTGATTTATATTGCATTATCAGGTTAACCTACTATCAGAATTTCTGCAGAGCACATCTGATGCTACCCCAAATCAACACTTCCTCTTAGTGAGGACTGTGCTCTAGAAATACTCCTCATTGAGTATTACTCTGATCATCCAACATCGGTACCTGTGTTGATGCTAGGCCTTCCTCCCCAACATCCTTTGCACTGTTTCCCCCCTGTACTGCTACCCATGGTTCTACCACTACCATTGTTGCATCTGTACAATAGCTCCCTCTGCATTTGTGTTGCTACTGGTCCTTTCTCCCAGCACTGGATCCGCATTGCACCTCCTTTCATCAAGCTGCATCGTGTTTCCCATTGTTTCACTGTAACTCAGTTACTGAGAAGTAAGTAATTGACCTCCCTATTGGGCTAGAAACACCCTCTGATGTTGAAGCTCCCTTTGCCACTGACAATTGCTCCCTCTCTGACCTCTACGCTATTGCAACAACTCCCTGCATATCACACCGTTGCACACCTCTTTGTGTCTTCCTTCACTGGTGCAACACTTTTGTGCCTCCCACACTACTGCAGTCTACTAGCTCTGCACTATCTCAGGACTCCTTCACTGTAGATCTCTCTGCCGCTCCATTTGCATCCATATCTACCCACTCAACTAGTCTTGCTACTCCTCGTCAAGGCTCCCATGGAAAGGTCTAATCCAAGAGACTAGGTACCTCAAGGATCCTGCCCCTCATCGCCTGTAGTCCGCCTGACTACAGCTCGATGTCTCCCCACTTCCACTGAAGTGGCATGTGTGCACTCATGGCACAGTAATCATCTGTCAAAAGTTCCTTCTCTGCCCGTGTTGGCGATGTCTTAGTCTCAGAAGACTCTCCCTTACTCTTCTTCCTTGGGCACTCGGTCGCATATTGACCCATCTCCCCACAATGGAAGCACTTGATCTTGGAGAGATATTTCTTCTTCCACTTCTTTTGCTTTCCCTCAGATGTTAGGGCCACATCCTCCTCCTCCTGCTTGACCTTGATCCCTTTGCTACTGCTACCTATCTTCAACTGTCGTTTGATCTCTTCCTGGCGAAGAGCTGCCCACATCTCATTTCAAGGTGGGAGAGTCCCTCTACCCAGTATATTATGGACAAATACCTCCAAGTCTTCTGAGACAACATTTAGGGCTATCCTCACCATCAACTCCTGATCTGATGTGGCTTCTATAGTAGTCAATTGATCTTGGATCTCATTCAGTCCTCTGAGGAAGGTGTCAATCAGTTCTCCCTTCTTCATCTAATACGATCTCAACCGATTCTCAAGAAGCATTCTTCTCTACACAGAAGTATGCTGGTAAAAATTTTTAAGGGCCTCCTACATCTCATATGTCATTTCCTTCTCGGAAATGTGTGGTACTACATGGTCCTTGACCCCATCGAGGATGATTCTCTTAGCCCTTGCCATTGCCTCCTTGTACTCGTCGTTATCATTGGGGTCGATTAGGATAGCTATAACCTTCAAGGCAAAGTTCTTGACATGATTTTTGTCAAGTATGGATAAGATTTTGGCCTTCCATACTGCGAAGTTCAATGCTCCATCCAGTCTATCTTGGTCTCTTACTCCGTGTAGTGCCATGATGCTCATTTACTTCCCTCCTGGAAATTCTTTGTTCAACTCCTCTAAGTCTCTACTTCCCGTCTGGAAGTTCTCTTCTGGACTCCCTCTAAGTTCTGATTTCCCTCCTCGAAATCCTTCTGCCACTTGTCAAGATGCCCCCTACTCTGATCGTCTTATGCAACTGCACTGCTGATCCAAGTTCCTCGGCTAGAAACCCTCAGTAACAACTCATCTGGCCCTACTTTGTCAGGTACTTTTCTAACTACAATACCTCACTAGCTCCACTCTGCAATATTCCTGCAGCCTTCTAGGCCCCAACATTTGCCTCTCTCTGAACTGTGTCAGCCCCTCTCTACCTCACGCTGGCTCAGCATCACCCCAGATGGATCTGCGTCAGCCCTGGGATGCCCTGTGTCAGCCCTCTGGCCCTCTGCATCAGCAACACTTGTGTTTATAGGGTTCTACGCATCTCTAGGCTTCCTCTGCATGGCCCTGGCTAGCTCTGCATCACACTCCTTGGCTTTTGCATTGCTAGAAACATCTTTTGTCACCTCGTCTGATGTCTTTTAGTCCTCCTGTGATCTGCAATCATGCTCTAATACCATGTTGAAGTTTCTAAGTTTACTCAGTTAGAAACCCTTCATGCACTTTATCTGATTTATTCTTACCTACTTGTTATTTTTCCTTATCAAGTTATTTACAAAGTAAATACTGAAAATAAACACCAATGCATGCTCAACATATTACAGATCAACAGCGAAAAGAAATAAGAACAAACACACCAAATGACACCATTATTTTTGGACTAATGTCCCCAGAAAAACCTAATGCGGGAAAACCGATGCAGTTATCTGAGGGTTTTCTTATTAAGCAATATCAGAGTACAATCTGGGTTTTAAAACTGGCCTACCCAACAGAGAATTTCCATAGCAGTAATACCTCTTTGTTTCTGACTAGCTGAAACCCCGGATAATCCTTATGGTAGCTACTCAACACCAATATGCCCTAGAAACCCCATCATCTTCCCAATTTGGACTGTGTCAGCCTCTCTTAGCCCAGTGTTGAGCCTACGTCAGCCTATATTTTCCTGCGTCAACCCCAGGAGGCCTTGCATCTCTCTGAGCCTTTGCGTCAGCTACGTTGGCCCCTCTACCACTCTGCACAACACTTAGTTGCCTCTGCATGGCCCTGTGTGAGCATTGGCTGCTCCTGCGTCTCTCTCTCTGGCTGCTCTGCTGCTATCCCGGAACTATCTCTACCTCTCTGTCTCTCTGTACTCAATGCCCCTCAGCTTCTCTCCCGATCACTAATTCTATCTCTCTTAGCAAACCTTGCTCTAGAGAATAGAATGACTAATCACTCTGGTGTATTTTCCAAGTGACCCTCAAGCCTCCTATTATACTTTTCATGTTGACATATCAACGGCCGAGATTAAGTCCCTAATCAACGGCTAAGATTAGATCTGGCTTGATCCAAGTCTTTTGGACCATTCTAACACATATTCATATTAATACACATTAATATTTTATTCTCCCTAAGTTTAGACTTAGTGACTCCATTAAAAATATTAATTATTTTAATATCTCCTGATCTGTTTAGAATCTGCCCAAACCCTTTCTGGGTATTGGAGATCTCATGTTCCCCAACATCTCCACAAAATTTCGTGCCTAGAGCACATCCAATGTTACCCCAAATCAATAGGTTGTACAGTTGGGTCCCTATAATACTAGTGATTACCCCATTACTATTGTAGTTATACCCCTTATTTATATTGTTGTGCCCCTATTACCCCCATGTTGTTATTTCTGTGCCCCATAGAATGCCTCTATTGTTATTTTTGTGGCTTTATATTATTATTGTTAGGTCGGCTGGATTATATTGTGACTCCTTAGACTCCTATATATAGAAAGGAGGTTTTGTCATTTGTATCATCCAAGAATTGTTCATTTATGTAATGTAAAGGAGGTTGCCCCCTCGAAGAGGCTAAATTCTAAGGCGTTGATCTATCTTTTCTATCTTTTCTTGAGCTGGTTTCATAACATTTGGTATGAGAGCTTTGGATTCTAGGGTTTCGCTGCTCCAAACAGGTCATCGTGGAATTTTCACTATAACTTTTTTCTTTGATGTTTCAGAAGTCACAAAAAAAACCCATTTGAGAAGAAATCGCGCTGAACATTGGGTCCGAATTTCAGATCTTTTCACGCGATATTTGCGGAGATATGATCTGAGGAAGTTGGTCTTTTTGCAGACTCCTGAATTACATTCAAAACAGGTGACCTGGGGAAAATCATCATAACTTTCTCTCTGTGGATTGGATTGAAATTTCATAAGAAGGTACAGAAATAGGACGGACTGTAGTTTATTGTATGTGTGTTTCAGATCCAAAGGTTGAAACAGTGACTCGTGGCATGTCGTACAAGTTCGCTTTACTGAACTAGTCTAAAAGCAAGTCACTGTGGGACATTTCACATAACTCTTCCTTGGAGAATCCAATTTGGGTCAGACTTGTAGAATTGGAAAGAAGACGCAGAAGGCTACTACAGGTCACAATTGCAGAACTAGATGATCCGAAATTACAGAGATACATCAGATTCAATATCAGGCTTCTATAAAGTGAAAAAAGGTGTGTAGTTTTTTTTAATTTTTTGTGTAAGCTTGGTTTAACGGAATTCAAAGGGCATAGTAAAGCATTATTATCGGTAACTGATGCCCCGAGGAAAGAAAATGAAAACACCAAGTAAGGAACCTCAAAGTTATATCATGACTCATGAAGAAGAGGAAGAAATGCTACATGATATATCAAAATTACAAGAACAAGTGCAACAAATGTCACGCTCACAAAAGCTAACAGAAGCTAAGATAAATGGTGTGGAATCTAAGATAAATGGCGTGGAATCTAAGATAAAGGGCATGGAAGCTAAGATGGATGATTCTAAGATAGATTTGAAGAGAGACATGGCAGATTTGAAGACAGATTTGAAGACAGACATGGCAGATTTGAAGACAGATTTGACAAATTTTCTACAGAAATACTTACTAATGATGAAAAGGTTGTAAAGGAAACTCATGATGTGAACAAAAGTAATGTTAATCATGATTCCATAGACTCTAATGTTGGATCGAAGACCCACCATATTCCAAAAATTGATATGAGGAAGTTTGATGGCAAGGATCCCGCCACATGGATATTACAGATGGAGCAGTTCTTCGATCTCAATAATGTGCAATACACACAAAAGGTACGTATGGCAACTGTATATTTGGAACCAAATCAGTTTGTATGGTATCAATGGCCTTGCTCTCGTAAACAATTTATCACTTGGGCAATTTTTATGGAAGAATTGATAGCACATTATGAAGATACAAAAAGCAACACTTTTTTTAGCCAATTGATAAGTCTCAAACAAAAGGGTTCAGTAATGGAGCACATTGAGGAGTTCTAAAAATTGAACATAAGGGTAAAAGATATTCCAGAGGAGCATAGGATTGATGTCTTCATAGGGTCTTTAAAGGATAATATCCAACATGATGTTTGCCTTTGGGAACCTGATTCATTAGAGAAGGCATTCAGGTTAGCAAGAAAAATGGAAAGCAAAATTATGGCAACCAGGAAGCATACCACTCACAACTATAAAGACGGAAGTGTTGTTGCCCCTAGTCTTCCACAACCTATAAGGTTGACACCACAACAATTGGAAGAAAAAAGAGCAAAAGGGCTTTGTTAAAGTTGTGATAGCAAATACACTAAAGGTCATAAGTGTGCTGAGAAGAAATTATTCTACATAGATTGTGAAGAGGAAGAAGAAAAGGAGCAAGAAAGGTCAAAAGAAGAGGATATGCTCTAGGAACAAAGCCTAGATGAAGAACAAATAAATCCGACCATATCTTGTAATGCATTGGCAGGAATTACCACTCCTCAAACCATCAAGATAGAAGGACAAATCAAGAAGAAAAAGGTAATAGTTTTGATTGATTCAGGAAGCACCCACAATTTTATTCATTGTAGGGTAGCAAAAGAATTGAATTGCTTCCTATATCCAGCACCAGAGTGTCAAGTGATGATTGCAAATGGAGGAACAATAAATTGCTCTGGAAGGTGCCATAATATCAAGCTATCCATGGGAGAATATGTATTGACTAGCCCAATGCTTTCCATTCCAATGGGAGGTGCTAATGTTGTACTAGGAGTCCAACGGCTACAATCCTTGGGTACTGTTATCACTGAAAATTCTGTTGCCAAAAAAATTTTAGCCTAGCTTAAAGACAGGGTGTTTTCGCAGCGCATGAATTCTTTTTTAGCAGTTTCGCAGCACTACCTGTTTAGGATTTGTTCGAGTTTTTAGTGGAGGCCCAAATCCTAGCATGCCTATTGTATAGAGTTTTGCTTCCCTCCAGAAATGCAGATGAGAGCAGTGACAGCGTTTTCAAGGAAGAAGTGCATTAAGTTCGTTTGTAGCAACACAGATTTGCTCAGTGCTCTCCCTGAGGCTAATACCTTGAAGATCCTTTCCTGGGACAATCGCTTTTCTCAAGTCAATGAAGTCCTTCTGATCCCAACTCAGGTTAATTATGTTGGAAAAGTAGCAAATATATATGAAGCTGGTTATCGACTAAGTGGTGGTGCATATATCATCTCCAAGTACATTGGGAATTCATGGTTGAGGGATCATGTTCGTGTCAGTGATGAGTTTTTGACAAATGAAATGTATTTGCATTTAAGTATGCGTCTCATGTTCTAATCTTTGTGTATTGACCGAATACAAGGAACCAAACGAGATGTTGAGATTTGATAAATATTACCAGCTGTTCGTGCATTAGTTCCTCCACCGACAGAGAACATAGACACCTGGTTGACATTTGTTTTTCTTTGCCAGAAAAGGGGTTCGGCGTCGTTAATTTCATATAGGATTAGGATGACTCCCGATTGCAAACATTTCGGCTTTAGCAACGGCTGCCATTGGATTGGTTTTACATCTCCATGGTGCTACAGTAAATTACAGGATGAACGGCATGGAAGAGTTTTTTTTTTTACTGGTTTTTTGAAGCAGAAGACCAGCCTTCTGAAAAACCTTTGGTTCTCTGGCTTAATGGAGGCCCTGGATGCTCATCCATCGGCTATGGAGCAGCACAGGAATTGGGTCCGTTTCTGGTAAAAACGAATGGGACAGGCCTTTCCCTGAACAGATATTCCTGGAACAGAGAAGCGAATTTGCTCTTTTTAGAATCTCCAGTGGGTGTGGGATTTTCTTATACCAATACTACTTCTCATTTGCTGGCGCCGGATGATCAATTTACTGCTGAGGATTCATACGAATTCCTTCTGAGATGGTTACAGAGATTCCCACAGTATAAAACCCATGATTTCTACATAGGAGGAGAAAGCTATGCAGGCCATTATGTACCTCAGCTTGCAGAGCTTATCCATGACCGAAGCCACACGCACTCAAAATACACTTCCATCAATTTGAAAGGCTTCATTGTGGGCAATCCTGAAACGGATGAGTTCCATGACTGGGAAGGAATAGTAGCTTATGCTTGGACCCATGCTATCATTTCTGATCAAAAGTATAATCTGATCAGGAGCATTTGCAATTTCAAAGTGTACAACTGGATAGATGAATGCGAAAATGTTGTGAATTCGGTGATGTACGACTATCAGGAGATTGACATATATAATATCTATGCACCTCGTTGTCTAGAGAACTCGAGTTCAGGAGTAAAGACGAGAGACAAGCTTACAGTTTCACAAAATAAGGTCTCGAGGAGGGCATTGGGGTTCCTATACGGTGGATATGACCCCTGTTTTGAACTATACACAAATGAATATTTCAACAGGCCTGATGTTCAAGAAGCTCTTCACGCAAATGTTACAAAGATTCCTTTCAAATGGGCAGTCTGCAACAATTCTGTGTTCAATGCATATAATTACACAATATTCTCAGTTCTTCCAATCTACACAAAACTTATCAAAAGTGGTCTAAAGATTTGGGTTTACAGTGGAGATATTGATGGGAGAGTACCTGTAACTGCCACGAAAGATAACATCAATGCATTACATTCGCCCATAGAGCAACAATGGCATCCGTGGTTCCATGACAGACAAGTGGCAGGATGGTTTATACAATACCAAGGATTAACATATCTGACATTTAGAGGAGCAGGGCACGCAGTTCCCTTAGACAAACGTAGCGAAACATTGATTGTGAATTTTTGTGCCCTGTTTGTTCCATAAAGTGTGATCTATTTCCTTTTTGGAAGATAAGATGACACAGAAGATGTCAAAGAGTATTAATGGCTTCTTAGAAAAAGAGCTACAGATTAAGGAAATTGAGTTGGTTGAGGGACTACAGTTGGTTAAGGTCAGTCAGGAGGATGAGACAGAGATAAAAAAATATAAAAAGGGCATCGATTTTGTGTGCTTCAGTTCTCAATAATTATGTTAGGCCTAAGCTTGAGGTGATCTTTGATGAGGAAAAGAAGGTAACCCACTCTAAGCTTATGAAGGATACAGAGAATGTGATTCTGAATCTCAGCATAGCAAAGGTGAAACTGAAGAATGGCAACAACAGCTATTCAATTTTGTGAGGAGTTTAGAGGAAGACTGTGTTTTTTAAATCACACAGCAGTTTCGTAGCGCGCTACGAAACTGCTGTAGGTGATGTTTTCAATGCAGAATAAACAGTTTGACCGGGAATGTTAGAAGAGAGACACTTGTACATCAATACAGCCTACAGCTCATCTGGAGACATGGTGTTTGGTAGCAGCGTTCCATACTTTGAGTTATTAAAGATTTGGGAACATGCTGCTACATTTTCGGAGGATGGTAGGAGACAGGGACCTTAAAAATAGGTGTTTTGATCCTGATGATAAATGATCCATCAGCGCTTACAGGTATCCAAATTCAGCGTTCTTTGCATCTGTAGCTCAATCATCTGGAGCCTAACCAACAAAAGACAACTGTCAAAGATCAAGAAAGGAATCAGGCATACGAGGAGATGAAGTTAGAGTTTTAGTGTGATTAGGACTCTTTGTAATTACAGCTCAATACTTTATGTATTTAATGAGTTTGTTTAAAAATAGATAAGGTTAGTTAATGATAGATCATCGAGCTCCCCTCATGCTGGAGGAGGAGACTCAAGGTAGTTTTAGTTTTGTTTTCCTATATATAGGAGAAACTCTGATGTAAGTAGGGTTGGAGATTTATGAAAAAAACAGAGTTTTTATATTGGCTAATGTAAAAGACTTTTGACAGTAATAGAAAGGTTACTTTTTCTTCCCAAGATTCATCTTGTGTTCAAAGGCTCAGAATATATATGGTTTTGTCTTTATCCTTTCTGTTTTACATCTCAATAGACATGCAATCACTCTGAATTCACCCAGTGCTCAGACTTCCTGTGTATGTTTATGAGTTGAGGTTCTTTTTGAGAAATGTTCTGAGTGTTTAAACATTATATGCCTTGGATTCCATGATTGAGTAGTTAATAGTTTACTGCAGAGGTGTTTGACTCCATGAGCCCAATGGAAGAGGTGTTATTTTGTTGTTCCAACCAGCTTATTTTCATGTACTGTTTGAAGAGTTAGCCATCTTTTCTTGTTATTAATCCATATCAAAAATCAGTGAGAGAGCCCTCTCTGACTAAGGAGGCTAAGCCTTAGTCTAAAGCCTGGTTTGAAATAGTTGCATGAGATCTTGCTAAGTAGCAGCCCTTAGTACATGATTTTGTGATAACATTTTGGTGCGTCTGCCGGTAGTCGAAGATTACTCATTCCCGTAGTTTTAAGATTGAATTTCTGAAGGTAGCAGGAGTTCAAAGTGGTTTTCGAGGCTGCAAACCTACCTTGGCGACTCCATTGTTGAAGAATTCAAAGTTCATACATTCATGGTGATTCCACTGGAGTTATGAAGGACCCAGAAGCTGCCATTCTTAGTTCAAGGTATGCATGCATAGATTTCTCAGGAATTCATGGTTTCCCAAATCATTTTCCCAAGGATGCATATTTTCTAAGGAATGGTCCCAAATTCAACGGAGAAGATTTGAGTTTAACCTTGAAGCATATATCAGATTTTTGTGAATTTTTAGAGCTTCTTAGAGTTAAACATGAGGATGTTTGTATAAGGTTATTCTATGATTCACTTCAAGGGAAATGCAAACAGTGGGTTGAATGCTTTCCTGCCAAATCCATTAAGTCATTTCAAGACCTTTGGCTCATGTTTTTGGAGGAATGGATAGATAGGTCAGAGTTGGTGGCAGACTCTCCCTCAGTTGAAGATTTTAAGCAATGGAATAATGATTATAGCAAAGAAGAAACAAATGAATATTTTTCTTTGTCCTTGTCCTCATATCTAAAATCCTTTGACTGCAAGGCAGAGGATAAGATGAAATTTTTTGATGAATTTGCCAAAGACATTGAGAAAGACATTGAAGGTTTAGAAGGTCAAATTCAGGCATATAATTTTCATGATCATGATCATTATTTTCAGAAGTTTTCTATGGCAGAACGCAAGGAGAGAATGCTGGTCCCTTTCTCTTTCACGATTGAGGAACTGAACACTGTTGTTGAAGATCAGTTTGCACAACCGGAAAGTTACAAGAAAAATCAAGCTGATCGTGTATTCTGGGATCCTACAGCTGATTACATGGAAGAGTTTCACTCTCCAGCGTTTCAGTTTACTTATAAAGATCAGAGACAATTTCAGTGGCAGCGGTCATCACACCATCATATTGGCTCTGAATTCCGATGCAGTCAAAGAAATCAAGTATCAGATAAAACAGAGGATTGGCTACATTGGAAATTTCATATTGATTGAGCAGAAGGAAGTTGAAATTGTTAGGGTAGGTAGGTATAGGTAAATGCAAATAAGCTCAAGGTCAACTGAGCATTTTTCAGTAGATGTAGCCTTCTTTCTCCTACAGTCATGCTTGTCAAGCAAATTTCTGTTTGTCATAAATGGATAAGGCACTGGACCTGCGAGTTCTTAGTGTACCACAAGGGCACACTATCCCAAGTGGAGCCACTGTTATCACTGAAAATTCTGTTGCCAAAAATTTTTTAGCCTAGCTTAAAGACAGGGTGTTTTCGCAGCGCATGAATTCTTTTTTAGCAGTTTCGCAGCACTACCTGTTTAGGTGGTTTCATAGCGTGCTACGAAATTGGGGATTTGTTCGAGTTTTTAGTGGAGGTCCAAATCCTAGCATGCCTATTGTATAGAGTTTTGCTTCCCTCCAGAAATGCAGATGAGAGCAGTGACAGCGTTTTCAAGGAAGAAGTGCATTAAGTTCGTTTGTAGCAACACAGATTTGCTCAGTGCTCTCCCTGAGGCTAATACCTTGAAGATCCTTTCCTGGGACAATCGCTTTTCTCAAGTCAATGAAGTCCTTCTGATCCTAACTCAGGTTAATTATGTTGGAAAAGTAGCAAATATATATGAAGCTGGTTATCGACTAAGTGGTGGTGCATATATCATCTCCAAGTACATTGGGAATTCATGGTTGAGGGATCATGTTCGTGTCAGTGATGAGTTTTTGACAAATGAAATGTATTTTCATTTAAGTATGCGCCTCATGTTCTAATCTTTGTGTATTGACCGAATACAAGGAACCAAACGAGATGTTGAGATTTGATAAATATTACCAGCTGTTCGTGCATTAGTTCCTCCACCGACAGAGAACATAGACACCTGGTTGACATTTGTTTTTCTTTGCCAGAAAATGGGTTTGGCGTCGTTAATTTCATATAGGATTAGGATGACTCTCGATTGCAAACATTTCGGCTTTAGCAACGGCTTCCATTGGATTGGTTTTACATCTCCATGGTGCTACAGTAAATTACAGGATGAACGGCATGGCAGAGTTTTTTTTTTACTGGTTTTTTGAAGCAGAAGACCAGCCTTCTGAAAAACCTTTGGTTCTCTGGCTTAATGGAGGCCCTGGATGCTCATCCATCGGCTATGGAGCAGCACAGGAATTGGGTCCGTTTCTGGTAAAAACGAATGGGACAGGCCTTTCCCTGAACAGATATTCCTGGAACAGAGAAGCGAATTTGCTCTTTTTAGAATCTCCAGTGGGTGTGGGATTTTCTTATACCAATACTACTTCTCATTTGCTGGCGCCGGATGATCAATTTACTGCTGAGGATTCATACAAATTCCTTCTGAGATGGTTACAGAGATTCCCACAGTATAAAACCCATGATTTCTACATAGGAGGAGAAAGCTATGCAGGCCATTATGTACCTCAGCTTGCAGAGCTTATCCATGACCGAAGCCACAAGCACTCAAAATACACTTCCATCAATTTGAAAGGCTTCATTGTGGGCAATCCTGAAACGGATGAGTTCCATGACTGGGAAGGAATAGTAGCTTATGCTTGGACCCATGCTATCATTTCTGATCAAAAGTATAATCTGATCAAGAGCATTTGCAATTTCAAAGTGTACAACTGGACAGATGAATGCGAAAATGCTGTGAATTCGGTGATGTACGACTATCAGGAGATTGACATATATAATATCTATGCACCTCGTTGTCTAGAGAACTCGAGTTCAGGAGTAAAGACGAGAGACAAGCTTACAGTTTCACAAAATAAGGTCTCGAGGAGGGCATTGGGGTTCCTATACGGTGGATATGACCCCTGTTTTGAACTATACACAAATGAATATTTCAACAGGCCTGATGTTCAAGAAGCTCTTCACGCAAATGTTACAAAGATTCCTTTCAAATGGGCAGTCTGCAACAATTCTGTGTTCAATGCATATAATTACACAATATTCTCAGTTCTTCCAATCTACACAAAACTTATCAAAAGTGGTCTAAAGATTTGGGTTTACAGTGGAGATATTGATGGGAGAGTACCTGTAACTGCCACGAAAGATAACATCAATGCATTACATTTGCCCATAAAGCAACAATGGCATCCGTGGTTCCATGACAGACAAGTGGCAGGATGGTTTATACAATACCAAGGATTAACATATCTGACATTTAGAGGAGCAGGGCACGCAGTTCCCTTAGACAAACGTAGCGAAACATTGATTGTGAATTTTTGTGCCCTGTTTGTTCCATAAAGTGTGATCTATTTCCTTTTTGGAAGATAAGATGACACAGAAGATGTCAAAGAGTATTAATGGCTTCTTAGAAAAAGAGCTACAGATTAAGGAAATTGAGTTGGTTGAGGGACTACAGTTGGTTAAGGTCAGTCAGGAGGATGAGACAGAGATAAAAAAATATAAAAAGGGCATCGATTTTGTGTGCTTCAGTTCTCAATAATTATGTTAGGCCTAAGCTTGAGGTGATCTTTGATGAGGAAAAGAAGGTAACCCACTCTAAGCTTATGAAGGATACAGAGAATGTGATTCTGAATCTCAGCATAGCAAAGGTGAAACTGAAGAATGGCAACAGCAGCTATTCAATTTTGTGAGGAGTTTAGAGGAAGACTGTGTTTTTTAAATCATACAGCAGTTTCGTAGCGCGCTACGAAACTGCTGTAGGTGATGTTTTCAATGCAGAATAAACAGTTTGACCGGGAATGTTAGAAGAGAGACACCTGTACATCAATACAGCCTACAGCTCATCTGGAGACATGGTGTTTGGTAGCAGCGTTCCATACTTTGAGTTATTAAAGATTTGGGAACATGCTGCTACATTTTCGGAGGATGGTAGGAGACAGGGACCTTAAAAATAGGTGTTTTGATCCTGATGATAAATGATCCATCAGCGCTTACAGGTATCCAAAGTCAGCGTTCTTTGCATTTGTAGCTCAATCATCTGGAGCCTAACCAACAAAAGACAGTTGTCAAAGATCAAGAAAGGAATCAGGCATACGAGGAGATGAAGTTAGAGTTTTAGTGTGATTAGGACTCTTTGTAATTACAGCTCAATACTTTATGTATTTAATGAGTTTGTTTAAAAATAGATAAGGTTAGTTAATGATAGATCATCGAGCTCCCCTCATGCTGGAGGAGGAGACTCAAGGTAGTTTTAGTTTTGTTTTCCTATATATAGGAGAAACTCTGATGTAAGTAGGGTTGGAGATTTATGAAAAAAACAGAGTTTTTATATTGGCTAATGTAAAAGACTTTTGACAGTAATAGAAAGATTACTTTTTCTTCCCAAGATTCATCTTGTGTTCAAAGGCTCAGAATATATATGGTTTTGTCTTTATCCTTTCTGTTTTACATCTCAATAGACATGCAATCACTCTGAATTCACCTAGTGCTCAGACTTCCTGTGTATGTTTATGAGTTGAGGTTCTTTTTGAGAAATGTTTTGAGTGTTTAAACATTATATGCCTTGGCTTCCATGATTGAGTAGTTAATAGTTTACTGCAGAGGTGTTTGACTCCATGAGCCCAATGGAAGAGGTGTTATTTTGTTGTTCCAACCAGCTTATTTTCATGTACTGTTTGAAGAGTTAGCCATCTTTTCTTGTTATTAATCCATATCAAAAATCAGTGAGAGAGCCCTCTCTGACTAAGGAGGCTAAGCCTTAGTCTAAAGCCTGGTTTGAAATAGTTGCATGAGATCTTGCTAAGTAGCAGCCCTTAGTACACGATTTTGTGATAACAGGTACAATAGCTTTTAATTTTCAAGAGCTTTTCATCAAATTTTCTACAGAAGGAAAGGAAGTTGAATTAAGGGGTATTGCAGGGAAACCAAGAAAGATAATCAACTCTAATGTTATGACAAAGCTTCTAAAAAAGGAGAAATGAGGTGTAATTTCATAATTATGTTCGCTAGATGTTTCCACATCAGAATGATCTATTTCTCCAGATCTCCAAAAAGTCCTAGACAATCATTCCAAGGTATTTGAGACTCCCAAAGGTCTCCCACCTATGCGTGATCATGATCATGCTATTCATCTGATTCCAGGAAGTGTTCCTCCAAACATCAGGCCGTACAGATATCCTTATGTCCAAAAAAGAGAAATTGAACGTATGGTTGCAGAAATGCTAGAGGCTGGTATAATTCAACCAAGTCAAAGTTCTTTCTCTGCTCCAGTAGTATTGGTGCACAAGAAGGATGGATCATGGCGCATGTGTCCGGATTATAGGGAGCTCAACAAGCTCACTATTAAAGATAAGTTCCCCATTCCTGTCATTGATGAATTACTGGATGAATTGCATGGATCAATTTACTTCACCAAGTTGGATCTTCGTTCAGGATATCATCAAATCAGAATGAAGATTGAAGACATTCCAAAAACGGAATTTAGAACTCATGAGGGTCATTATGAATTTTGGTCATGCCTTTTAGCCTTACTAATGCACCTTCAACATTTCAAGGTTTGATGAATTCAAATTTTTGTTAGTATTTTTTGATGATATACTAATCTACAGCAAGTCTTGGAAGGATCATGTTGAACATGTTGACAGGGTGCTACAACTATTGGAGGAGAAACAATTATATGCAAATTTCAAAAAGATCCAAATGTTTCTTTGGAGTCCAGGAGGTGGAATATTTGGGTCATATTGTATCTCATGAAGGAGTTAAGGTAGACCCTAGCAAAATTAAAGCCATTAAGGAATGGAAAATTCCCACATCCGTAAAGCATCTGCGAGGATTTCTTGGGTTGACAGGGTATTATCGCAAGTTTGTTAAGAATTATGGGAGAATAGCAACACCTCTAACAACATTATTGAAGAAAGATGCATTTTCATGGACTCCAGAAGCAACAAAGGCCTTTGAACATCTTAAAGAGGCAATGTGCCAAGCACCGGTCTTAGCGACACCGGACTTCACAAAAACCTTTATTGTGGAATGTGATGCTTCTGGAAATGGAATTGGTGTTGTTCTAATGCAAGATGAAAGACCCATTGCTTTTGAAAGTCGTCCAATCAAGGGAAATTTTTTAAGCAAAGCCATTTATGAGAAGGAAATGTTGGCAATACTCCATGCACTTAAGAAATGGCGACCCTACCTAATGGGAAGACACTTCAAGGTAAAAACGGATCATGATAGCTTTAAATACTTTTTAGAACAAAGATTATCCTCTTAAGAGCAACAAAAGTGGGTCACAAAGATGTTGGGTTATGACTTTGAAATCATCTACAAAAAAGGGAAGCAAAATGTGGTGGCAGATGCACTCTCAAGAAAGGATGAGGATGTGGAAGCATTGTTGTGCGCCATTTCTATTATCCAACCAGAATGGATAAACGAAGCAAGGGAGGAATGGAAGAATGATGAGGAAGTGTGGGCACTTATTCGAAAGCTACAACAAGATTCCAGTACGTCTGATACATTTAGCTGGCAAAATGATTCATTATGGTACAAAGATCGCTTATACCTCTGTAAGAATTCCCAGCTAAAACAAAAGATTCTTATGGAATTGCACACTTCTCCCTTAGGAGGCCACTCAGGATTTTTAAAAACTTACCACAGGGTTAAGACGGAATTTTTTTGGGATGGCCTTAAACCAAATATTCAAAATTTTGTGGCGGAATGTTTGGTTTGCCAACAAAATAAAGTTGAAACATATAAGACATCGGGTCTATTACAACCTTTATCCATTCCAAGCCAACGTTGGGAGGAGGTTTCAATGGATTTTATCACAGGTTTACCCAAGTCTGAGGGAAAGAGTGTCATCATGGTGGTAGTTGACAGACTTACCAAGTATGCACACTTTTGTACATTATCACATCCATTTAAATCCAGTACATTTTCTACTGCATTTATGGAAACAATTCAAAAGCTACATGGAAACCCAAAGATTATTGTAAGTGACAGAGATCCCATTTTCACTGGAAATTTTTGGACAGAATTATTTTCTTGTCTTGGTACTCAGTTAGCTCATAGCTCATCTTGTCATCCTCAATCCGATGGGAAAACTGAGATATTAAACAAATGTTTGGAAGGATATCTTCGTTGCTTTGTATCTGATAAACAGACACAATGGGTCAAATGGTTGCCTCTAGCTGAATGGTGGTATAACACTTCCTTCCATACAGCAACAAAAATGACCCCATTTATGGCACTTTATGGGTATCAACCACAATCCATCACATCATATTTAAGAGAAAATTCTAAGGTTCAGGCAGTGGAACATCACATCGAACATCGACAACAAGTCCTCCAACTCTTAAAGGATAACCTTGTGTTGGCACAAAATAGAATGAAACAACAGGCATATCAACATCGCAGTGAAAGAAGTTTTGATGTAGGTGATTGGGTATTCCTATGACTACAACCATATAAGCAAATGTCCCTAAAGCAAGCTAAGAAGGATAAAAAATTAGCACCAAAGTATTATGGTCCATACAAGGTGTTGCAAAAGATTGGTACTATGGCATACAAATTGGAGCTTCCTGCAGCTTCTCGATTGCACCTAGTTTTCCATGTTTCATGTTTAAAGAAGGTTATAGGCGACAAGCTCCTAGTTCAAACAATATTGCCAAAACTTGACAAGGAAGGAAAAATTATACTGGAACCGGAAGTAGTCACAGAAACAAGAACTCGACAGCTACGAAATCGATCAATTTCATAGTATCTTATCAAGTGGAAGAACTTATCCACTGAAGATTCCACATGGGAGGATGAGAATTTTATGAAAAAGTATCCAGAACTACTCAAGTGTTGAGGACAACACTTTTTTGAAGGAGAGGGGCATGTTGGGTCCCTATAATACTAGTGATTACCCCATTACTATTGTATTTATACCCCTTATTTATATTGTTGTGCCCCTATTGGAGTGTCATGTTCACGAGTGACAAGCTATCAACACAACTGGTAAAAAGTTTCCAATTTCCCCCACCATTTATGGAAGGTACCCCAATTATTTTTTATCACAAGCTTGAATGGGATAGCATATTCTTGTAATATAAGTCTATCCTTCGGATAGATCTAACCTAGTAAGATTAATGAGCCCTAGGAAGGAGAAGCTCACATCTGTCATGGTGATGAATCCAATGTCGTTAAATTTTAACAAGTTTGACAAAGGAAAAAATCAATATATTTTTCATGTTTAGAGAGTTTGAAAAAGACATGGAAAATGAAAATAGAAAAGGTCCCTTTTTGTAAAGTTGTCTCTCGATCCTGAAAATGTAGAAAACAATACTCGAGAGAACCTCTTGGCCATGTCAACCAAGGAGTACCTTTTTCATAAATAGTTTATTCGAGCCTGAAAAAGGGGTAAATGTATACTGGGTAAACAACGTTTCGGAACCATTTACGAGGTCAAAACAACAAGAGCTCGGAAATCTTTTCGTGTTTTGAGAATTGGAAAAGAGCTTAAAGCAAACTCTCCATTTTTATTTACTTTAATGAGTCAAAAAGGGAAAAATACTCAGAAATCTTTTAATTTTTTATGAGTCAGAAAAGAGCTTAAAGTTGACTCATCCAGGAGGAACAAGTGGTATAAAGGGTAGAAACTGGTTCCATTTATGGTGGAACTGCTCAAAAACTAAGAGGTGAAGAGGCTGGCTAGTAAAACCACTCATCGTTGCAATTCCTCAAGAAAGGGTAAAACAACCAAGTGAAAGCAAATGATCTTCCAAAGAGATGGTGGCGATGCAATGGAGAAAAAACCAAGGATTATCTTATGAAAGAGGCTGATAAAAATGGCAATCATGAGGGCTAAAATGGGGATGGGTTCATTTTTATACAAGCCTGAACCACGAGGAACTATGCTTCGATTCGGTTTCATGTTTACACAAGCTTGAAATAAAAAAACTATGATTGTATTTGGTTTCATGTTTACACAAGATTAAAACGAAAAACTATGCTTGGATGAAAAAATGGCATGCCCCCAACATGATAAGAGTCAAGGCACATGCCCCCCAAACTTCATTTCATTCATCGAAGTAGACATCAGGTTGTTAAAAGGTGAATGGAATGAAGTTTCACTTTCGAGATCAAGGAAAGACTCGACTAGAATTTGACGAGATCTTAATCAAATACTTGATTTGGAAAAGGGAGTTGTTTCATTTTTTAAGGAGCTTGACACAAGACCAGGAACCATGCTCCGACACTTTGTTTCATTTTTTAACAAGGTTGACACAAGACCAAAAACTATCCTCATGACACCTGTTTCATTTTTTAATGAGGTTGATACAGGAACAAACTATCCTCGAACATTGTTTCATTTTTAATGAGGTTGACATAGAAAAAGAATTATCCTCGTACGTTGTTTCATTTTTTAATGAGGTTGACACAGAAAAAGAACTATCCTTGTAACAGTTGATCATGGACCATACGATAACATGGCCCCCAAGAGGTCCTCAATGGACGGGAGAACTATGCTCTAGGAGGAACACATGTCAACTAGTACAAATGACAGATTAGGTTCCAATGCCCCCAATACATAATGTACCATGCCATCTATGTGATCATCAGCAGATGTGGAGATGGAATTGGTAGCCACATAATTGACCTTTGGCGGGGAAGGTACTGCTTGCAGACAAGAACCAATAGGGGAGGATGGTTGCAAAGGATGCACCTGGTGAACAATGAACAACAATTAATTAATGGTCACTATTCTCCCTTCGTGTGGAAAACAAACCACACGAAAAAGAGAAGAAATAAGATCTCCTATGACATAATCATAGTCGCATTGAATGAGAAGATTACAATCTAAGGGACCTTGGACTACCATCACCTCTATATAGACAGTCTTTCCTCCCAAAGTAATAGGGAACTTAGGAAGGATCCCTAAGGGCTAACTGGTTCCTCCGTTGAAAGCCAATAGATTTTGGGTGACAGGCACAAGTTGTGGAGAACCCAAAGCTTGCCAAGTAGTAGAAGACATGATGCTAACAGACACGCCTTCATCTAGTATAGTTCCATGTACTACCATATTATAGGCTTGTATTGTGATCTGGAAAGGCACATAAGATGGAAGGCAGAAAGAATTCAATTGACTCCAATCAAAAAAGACGATATAACTACTTGGTGGTGGTATCATATAATTCCCCCCCATGCTCAGTAGGAATAGGAGAAGGACTCTCCTGAAAAATTGGGACAGGAGGGCCACTCTTGGATTCATGAGAATCTGAGGAGACGAGAAGAACGTGAGCAGTATGATCACTACTCTCTTCAGGAACAGAGTGAAAAATTGAAGGCGGAGCCAAGTCAACACTCTTTTTTACCAATGGTTGGTCGGGAACAGACACAAGAGAGTCATGCTCAGGAAGAGCAGGATGGGTGAGAGATGAATCCAAGTCAATCTCTTCACCAATTAGGAGAGGGTTAGAAGAAAGCCTCTGATAACCAACACGAAGTTGGGGTTGAGGAGTTGTAAGGTTTTCCAAAACTTTGGAAGCTTTATCCATAAGAGGACAAAGGTGAAGAAGATTCTCTCCTTCACATAACCTACAGGGGAGTTTAATTTTGCCCTTCTTCTTACCATCGCTAGCTGAGGGTGTATCATCGACATGATCTCCAAAGGTCGATGGGGATGGTCGATCCAAATTTTGAGACCATACCTCTAAGACTCTAGGAATACCATGACAGTCTCAAAGGAGATGGTCACCCTTACATAGCCTACAAGGGAATTTTACCTTCCACAAAGGATCGGAAGGTTTGTTGATGGGAAGTGCATTTGGATCAATAATTGCACGGTTGGCCTCTTGCTTATCTGACTTCTTCTTCTTCGTCTTATTCTTCTTCTTCTTAGCCTCCTGGTTACTGGATTTCAAACTTTCACCAGGCGAAGTAGAAGAGGAGGGTGAAGAAATAGGTGAAGAAGGTGAGAGGTCAACCTTAGAATCAACATCGTGTTGTTCGCGCGAAGGAGATGGCTGGACAGAAGTTGGGACACTCGAGACCACCAAGGTCAAAAAAGACTAGATAGTTAAACCAATAGTTAACCCAGGAAGGGACAATGTTGCCATATAAGGAGCGTTAGCATTTCCAAAATAAGGAAAAGGACTAGGCCTCCCATCGAAGGGGAATCCTTGACTCGTAAAGCTCCAAAAATGTTGCCATTGGAATCAACCCTAAAGAATCACTAAGGAAGATAACTTTAACCCAGAATATTTCGTGGGAAGTTAATTTTAAGACACTGAAACAAAACTTTTCCTTTTCATGTTTTAAGAGTCGAAAAAAGGAGAAAAGGTGACTCTAGTCACTTTTAGATTTAACGAGCTCGAAAGGACAAGTGCTCGGTGATCTTTTAAATTTAAAGAGTCAAAAATATCAAAATGACTGCTTAGGATAATCTAGGCAAAAGGGATTACCAAGTAACTGTGAACTGCATAATACCTCCCGGTGAACTGAAATGTACGAGCACGCAATCTCCCCAAATGTTGTGTTCGATGTATCACGTTTACAATGCCGCAAACTCGTCTTCTTCCAGATAGAGGATTGCAATCCTAGTGGGGTCTCCCTTTATATACGTGATGGTATGGGGAGCACAAGTCCGTACTAGCATTGTCTAATGATGAAGCGAACAACAACTGCTAGGTTTAAAGACGTCGGAACACGTCTCTAGCCTAGACCTCTAAATGTGAGTGTTTAGTTTCAAATGTGACTTAGGTTAACTGAATATATTTTAAAGGTTTATCTTGAAATTAAATCTCATTTTTTAGGCCTTATCGATGTCACCTAAAAAAATCTTATGTGCAGCTATATGGGACAAAACCCTTTCAATTCGATGAATGCTTACACTAATTGAGAGAATAGAAAACAATCAATGCAACAAACAAGCAACTGAAAGTAAGATGACTCTTCACTACTTCACTTTCCAAAACAAAACAATGAAAATTCTTTCCAGTTCCTACTCTTCCTATCATATGCACTTCGATCAGTCCTTTTAACAGTAAAAGAATTTTATTTTATTTCAAATTCTCATGATGATGTAATTCTAGCTTTCAATGATGCTACTCAATGCAACATGTCAATTAAACAAACTATAATGATGTATATATATATATATTAAATGGAATGCTAAAATGAATCTTTCACATAAACATTTCAATGAAAATTTTCACACAACCAAACATCAATCATATGTAAAGCACAATAAAAAGAACTCATTTCAAACCGAATATGCAAATATTATTTCAAAACAAACTGAGTAATGTAATCTATGCTCAGAAAATAGACGTTCAACAAGAGAAGAGAAAACGAAACTTTTTCACTTGTTCAATTGAAACCAAAGCAATATAGATGCAAGGACTAAAACATGAAATGCATGAAGCAACAAATCACCAACTTGACTTGATGAGTAGATAAGCAAATGAATGGACAATGACCTAGATGCCCTAGGAACACAAACCATCCAAAAACTCAAAAAATCAAGTAATGCAATCTCAAACCAATCAAGAAAACAAATCAAGCTAACAAAGCATTCTAGCCAAGGAGAATAAAGGAAAACAAGCCAAGAAACAAAATCTATGAGGACAAGACACACTGGAAATGATTTAAGAGAAACCCTGATTTTAACCTACAGGAGTCAGCGCGACTGTCTAACTAGCAACAAGTGCCATAAGGGGTTGTGGCGCGACTCTTGAAGAGGAACATGCGTTTGTGGTGCTATTGTTAGCAAATTAACAGTGTTGATCGAGGGATTAAAAACAAAAAAAAATCCACAAACCAAAACCACACCTATCACTTTAAATTTAAGAATCAAAGTAGTGGATAATGTAAAGTACATATTACAGAAGAGAAAGAGTGATACGAGAAAATTACTCACAAATCATGAAATGAAAAATAATCCAAAGAGAGGGATGGCTCCCCAGTATGGTTGCCAATCTGTGGAGTAGGGAGATTCTCTCTGCGAACAAATACAATCCCTCTATCCCATGGGAGAGGGTCTAGCCACAAATAAGACAATCTGACATAAGTTCCCTTAGATTTAGAATGGATAAGATCCTACCTTTTGTATCACTAATCCTTGTTTGATGAATTCCTTGTGTCTTTTATCCAACGATTAGCTCCTTAATGTCAATCAAGCACTTGAAACAAATAGATAGGAAACCAAAGCACACATGATAGAATACAATATATTTGACCTACTTAAGAGGATAGGGAGTCTTATGCTACCAAATAGCGTATGAAATTGATATAGGAAACAAAATATTAGTTGTATTATTATGACAAAAAGGAAAGTACAACCTTAGTCTTAGTGTTGTAGGTTTCCTTCAACGTGTCCGGGTTCCAACACCACTGTTAGCATCTCATGGTTCACCTCAAACAATGGAAGTTTAAGGCTTCTTCCTCTTTGCTCCAAACTAAAAAAACTACAATATTGTTCTCCCTTTACAAGCACAAAATAGAAGGTTAAGGCTATCAAGAGTTGTTTGGGCTATCACGATTTTGCAGATTATTCCAGCCCTTTCATTAGCTAGTTGAGGTTGGAAAAGGAGAAGTTTATATAGCTTGAGAGAGGGGACATGGATCCTCTTATGAAGGGATGGGTCTTATCCCTTTTGGTTTGTTCCATTTTAATAGGGAAAAGGAGCCCAAATAATCTCTCTCGGCTTTATCTCGACTAACCATTTCCCAAACTTTCGTTCACGAAGCTTCTAGACCTAGAAGCTTCGACTCCATTTTTAAAAACTTTCCAAAAGAGCATCGGTGTGGGTCATGGATGGATTACAAGTTTCGATCAGCGTTAGGCTCAGTGTTAGACTCAGCAAATCGGCACGAGGAAGAAACTATCAGATAGTGTCGGCCTTTAAAACTAAGTTTGAAGGTATATTCTTGGGAAATGATGTAAGAGGGAAATGTTCTATAGATGAAGAATGATGTAAAGGCATGTTCTTCATGATAGGAAAAGACATGAGGTTCATTGTAGATGTCCTCCAGGATCGAGGAATGGGGAGTACAGGGATAGTGACAAAATGTTGTGTAATAGGTGGGGAGATCCACAAATAGGAAGAGGACATTAGGATGTGCGTTCAGTTTTGGATTAGAAATTGTTTCTTGCTTCAGTCGAAAGCAAAGATTAATTACATTGAGATCAGTTGAGGACAAGTACATGGTTTCCAGTTTGGTAGGGTGTGAAGCTATTTGGTTGAGGAAGCTTCTCCTGGGCTTGTTTGGGATAGAGTTGGATCCCACCATTATCCACTATGACAATCAAATTTGCATCAATATCTCTAAGAATCTAGTGTTTCACGATCACTCAAAATGCATCGACATGTGTTATCATTACATCAAGGATATTGTTTAAATAGGTAAAGTTACACTCCATTACATACCAAAAAAGGATAATATAGTAGACATTTTTACCAAGGATTTGTTAGGGACCATATTTATTTACATCAGAGAGAAGTTGGGTGTAGTGCAAAAGTGTTGATTAGAGTAGAGAAGTAAGGATTCTACTTGAAAAAGTGTTAAAATGTTATGAACCAACTCACAAAAAGATAGAAAATATAGATCAACGACTTTAAAATCATCCTCTTCGAGGGGGAAACCTCCTTTACATTACACAAATGAACAATTCTTGGATGATAAAAATGACTAAACCTCCTTTTTATATATAGGAGTCTAAAGGGTCACAATATAATCAAAGCCAACATAACAATAATAATATAATGGCACAACAATAACAATAGTCGGCTTGTATGGGGCAAACTAATAACAATATGGGGACAATAGGGGCACAATAATAACAATAAGGGCTACAATGACGATATTAAAGGGGGAATCACTAGTATTATAGGGACCTAACATGCCCCTCTCCTTCAAAAAACTATTTTCCTGACCACTTGAGTAGTTCTAGATGCTTCTGTATAAAATTCTCATCCTCCCATGTGGAATCTTCAGCGGGTAAGTTCTTCCACTTGATGAGATACTCCAAAATTGATCGATTTCGTAGTTGTCGAATTCTTGTTTCTATGACTGCTTCAAGTTCCAATATGATTTTTCCTTCCTCTTCAATTTCTATAAATATTGTTTGAACTAGGATCTCGTCACCTATAACCTTCTTTAAACATGAAACATGGAAAACTGGGTGCACTCGGGAAGCTACAAGAAGCTCCAATTTGAATGCCATAGTACCAATATTTTGCAACACCTTGTATGGACCATAATACTTTGGTGATAATTTATTATCCTTCTTAGCTTGCTTGAGGGACATGTGTTTATATGTTTGTAGTCATAGGAATACCCAATCACCTACATCAAAACTTCTTTCGTTGCGATGTTGATATGCCTGTTGTTTCATTCTATTCTGTGCCAAAGTGAGGTTATCCTTTAAGAGTTGGAAAATGTGTTTTTGATGCTCAATGTGATCTTCCACTACTTGATATTTAGAAATTTCTCTTAAATATGATGTGATGGATGGTGGATGATATCCATAAAGTGCCATAAATGGGGTCATTTTTGTTGCAATATGGAAGGAAGTGTTATACCACCATTCAGCCAGAGGAAACCATTTGACCCATTGTGTTTGTTTATCAAATACAAAGCAACGAAGATATCCTTCTAAACATTTGTTTAATATCTTATTTTTCCCATCATATTGAGGATGATAAGATGATCATGAGCTACCTGAGTATCGAGACAAGAAAATAATTTTGTTCAAAAATTTCCAGTGAAAATGGGATCTCTATCACTTACAATAATCTTTGGGTTTCCATGCAGCTTTTGAATTGTTTCCATAAATGCAGTAGAAACTGTATTGACTTTAAATGGATGAGATAATTCACAAAAGTGTGCATACTACCATGATGACACTCTTTCCTTTGGACTTTGGTAAACCTATTATAAAATCCATTGAAACCTCCTCCCAACATTAGCTTGGAATGGATAAAGGTTGTAATAGACCTAGGATCTTAATTGTTTCAAATTTATTTGGTTGGCAAACCAAGCATTCCACCACAAACTTTTGAATATCCCATTTAAGCCCATCCCAAAAAAATTCCTTCTTAACCCTGTGGTAAGTTTTTAAAATTCCTGAGTGCCCTCCTAAGGGAGAAGTGTGCAATTCCATAACAATATTTTGTTTGATTTGCGAATTCTTACATAGATATAAGTGATCTTTGTACCATAACAAATCATTTTTCCAACTAAATGTATCAGATGTACTGGGATATTATTGTAACTTTTGAATGAGTTCCGACACTTCTTCTTCATTCTTCCATTCATCCCTTGCTTCGTTCATCCAATCAGGTTCTTTCGTCTTGCATTAAAATAGCACAAATTCCATTTCCTGAGGCATCACATTCCACAATAAATATTTTTGTGAAGTCTGGAGTAGATAAGACCGATGCTTGGCACATTGTATATTTAATATGTTCAAAGGTCTTTGTTGCTTTTGGATTGCATGAAAATGCATCTTTCTTCAATAATGTTGCTAGAGGTGCTGCTATTCTCCCATAATTATTAACAAACTTGTGATAACACCCTGTCAACCCAAGAAATCCTCACAGATGCTTTATGGATGTTGGGATTTTCCATTCCTTAGTGGCTTTAATTTTGCTAGGGTCTACCTTAACACCTTCATGAGATACAATATGACCCAGATATTCCACCTCTTGTACTGCAAAGAAACATTTGGATATTTTTGCATATAATTATTTCTCCTCCAATAGTTTGAGCACCCTGTCAACATGTTGAACATGATCCTTCCAAGACTTGTTGTGGATTAGTATATCATCAAAAAATACTAACATAATTTTTCTAATGGAGGGTTTGAAAATGGAATTCATCAAACCTTGAAATGTAGAAGGTGCATTGGTAAGGCCAAAAGGCATGACCAAAAATTCATAATGACCCTTATGAGTTCTAAATGTTGTTTTCAGAATGTCTTCAGTCTTCATTCTGATTTGATCATATCATGAACGAAGATCCAACTTGGTGAAGTAAATTGATCCATGCAATTCATCCAATAATTCATCAACGAAAGGAATGGGAAATTTATCTTTAATAGTGAGCTTTTTGAGCTCCCTATAATCTGGACACATGCGCCATGATCCATCCTTCTTGTGCACCAATACTACTAGAGCAGAGAAATAACTTTCACTAGGTCTAATTATACCAGCCGCTAGCATTTCTGCAACCATACATTCAATTTCACTCTTTTGGGCATAGGGATATCTGTAAGGTTTTATGTTTGGAGGAACACTTCCTGGAATCAAAGGAATAGCATGATCATGATCACGAATAGGTGGGAGGCCTTTGGGAGTCTCAAATACCTTGAAATGATTGTCCAATACTTTTTGGATATTTGGAGAAATAGATGATTTCGATGTGGGAACCTCTGGCGAACATAATTGTGCAATTATGCCTCATTGTTCATTCTTTAGAAGCTTTTTCATTCCGTTAGATTTGATTATCTTTCCCGGTTTCCCTACGATACCTCTTAATTCAACTTCCTTTCCATCTGAACAAAATTTCATGAAAAGTTCTTGAAAATTAAAATCCATTGTACCCAAGGATTGTAGCCATTGGACTCCTAGTACAACATCATCACCACCCATTGGAATGGAAATCAATGGGCTATTCAATACATATTCTCCCATGGATAGCTTGATATTATGGCACTTTCCAGAGCAATTTATGGTTCCTCCACTTGCAACCATCACTTGACACTCTGGTGTTGGATATAGGAATAATTTCAATTACTTGGCTATCTTACAATGAATAAAATTATGGGTATTGCCCAAATCAATCAACACTATTACCTTTTTATTTTGATATGTCCTTATATCTTGATAGTTTGAGGAGTGGTAATTCCAGTCAATGCATTACAATATATAGTCGGATTCATTTCTTCTTTCTCTAGGGTTTTTTCCTAGTGTATTTCCTCTTCTTTTGATGTTTCTTGTTCATTTTCTTCCTCCTCTTCACAATCTATGTAAAATAATTTCTTTTGAGCACACTTATGACCTTTATTGTATTTGCTATCACAATTGTGACAAAAACCTTTTGCTCTTTTTTCTTCTAATTGTTGTGGTGTCGACCTTTTAGGTTGTGGAAGGCTAGGGGAAACAACGCTTCCATCTTTATACTTTTGAGTGGTAGGTACTAGGCTTCCTGGTTTTCATAATTTTGTTTTCCATTTTTCTTGCCAACCTGAATGCCTTCTCTAATGAACCAGGTTCCCAAAGGTGAACCTCATGTTAGATGTTATCATTTAAAGTCCCTATGAACACATCAATCCTATTCTCCTTTGGAATATATTTTACCCTTATATTCAATTTTTGGAAGTCCTCAATGTGCTCCACCATTGAACCCTTTTGTTTGAGATTTATCAATTGGCTAAAAAAGTGTTGCTTCTTGTATATTCATAATGTGCTATCATTTCTTCTGTAAAAATTGCCCAAGTGACAATTTGTTTACAAGAGCAAAGCCATCGATACCATATATATTGGTTTGGTTTCAAATATAAAGTTATAATGCATACCTTTTGTGTGTTTTTCACATTATGGAGATTGAAATATTTCTCCATCTGCAGTATCCATGTTACTGGATCCTTGCCATCAAACTTCCTCATATCGATCTTTGGAACATGGTGCGTCTTCAATCCAACATTAGAGTCTATGAAATCATGATTAACATTTCTTTTGTTCTCATCATGAGTTGCCTTTACTGCCCTTCATCATTAGTAAACATTTCTTGTAGCAACTTTGTCAAATTTTTCTTCAAATCTTCCATTTTTCCTTCCACCTTAGCTTCCACGTCATTCATCTTAGCTTGTGTTAGCGCTTGGAATTCACCTAGGCTGAGATAGACAAACTCTCAAGGCTACATCAAACCATTTCACCTCGTAGCTAGCCCTACGAGGTATGAGAAGGCTCTCTCGGGTCAGATTCGGTAGATCTTTCAATATGATAAGCTGACCAATTAGGAATAAAGATTTTAGGCTAGTAAATTGATAAGGGAGGTTGATTTAAAGATTTTTGGGGTTTTTGGTGGCAATTGGAGGGAGTGCAATTCAGGGTGCGGGGATTGGGCTCAGTTTTTGCAGGGGGATCTTTGGGGCAAGGTAGGAGTGAGTGCTGATGCCTTAATCTGAGATGGATGATCAGGAATGATAGAGGAGGAGCTAAAGAGGGCAAACAACAACTTTGAATCCTCTTTAGACAGAGGAAAACATAGATATTGAACAAAATTAAAAGCTGAGCATGGCATGCATGAATTCAAACTTTATCACTTCATCTGTTCAATTAGCAGGAAAGAAAGAGATGGAACACATAAACACACTTACAATAACATGTAGAGAACACACCATCAACACAACAATCCACAAGAATCCACAATGATGTCTGCAAAACCCTGGCCTTCCTTTTCCTTAAATTGCAGTAATAGATGTACAATATACAATAATGCTTCTCCCACAAGAGTCCAACCATGAAAATGAGCAAGAGAAGGCATAATATAGACCATCTAACTCCTTTCCCCACCTCTAGGGGTCGAGCTCAGCTTCCTAGGAGCAGTTTGAACTAATTCTAAACTAAGCACTAGATAATAGGTAGTCAAACAACTTGCCTCTATTACTTAGCTAACTCATCCATGCATTAATTATTCACTTTTTACATCAAGGAAGCTTCTAGAAGGGTAAAGAGAGATAAAATCTATCAATGTGCCATGAAAATTATACATTCATCCATCATCTACAAGTAAAAATCATCAACCAAGGTGAAAACAGTGTTTTCTGGCCTGAAAAGTCAAAACTGCCAAATTCAGCTCGAGTGGTCGCGCCCCCTGCTCGAGTGGTCACGCCCCTTTGTAGCAACTTTTGAGTGGGTTCCACTGGTCCAAATCAGGTGCAAGATGGCTCATTGGAAATCTTGGTCTGTCTAATTTCCATCCCAAGTGGAATTTCTGGATTTGGAGTTGATTTGACCCCTCAAAAGTCAATTCTCCCAAGGTCACTTTCTGCAACTCAAAAAGTGGGCAGAAAGTCAAAATTTTGATGTATTTTGAGCTTTTGGAGGCCCAAATCTCAAAATCAAGTTGACCCCAAGTATAGGTAATTCTAGTTTTTGCATGCCCTTTCCAAAAATGTCAACTTTTTGTGATTCTGAGCAGTCCTCCCGAGTGGTCGCGCGGGGGGTGAGACCACTCCATAGGCAAAAACCTGTAAATTTCCAAAAAATTTCCAAAATGCTCCAAAACTCTCAAAATTTTTTGATTTTGCTGCTGGATGAAGGCTAATGAGTACCATGGTGAGTGAGGGATGCCTCAGCCAAGAACGGAGTGGGTTTGTCCTTTTCTTCTTCTTCTAGGCCTCTGACAGCTTCCTTTGGAGAATTTTCATTTTAGCCTTGCAAACATGCAATCTTGCCCAATAGTGTGTTTTCATGTTGCGTAGCAGCTCTTTGTCACGATTTTCCTTCTCCAACAATCTCTCCAAGTGTGCATTCACACGGATAAGCATGGACTCCCGGTCAGCAGGCAATGGGTCACCGGGCCTCCTACGGTTCAAAGTTCGATCATTGCGGATCCTCCATAGCTCATCAAGTTCTTTTTCTTCTTCTAATTGTTTGGTGCGTTGTTCTAGATAAGTGATGGTCCATTGAGCCATTTGGAGCTTTTGCTGCAACACGAGGTTCTCCTCCTCTCTCTGCCTGATAATCTCATAAAAATCTGAAGAAGGAGAGCGGGCATCACGACCAATGAAATCATCATGTGTATCACCAGCTCTCTCATCCTCAATCATGGGCTGCTTGCCCTCCCGTACTGCCTCTGCTGATGAAGAATGCGAGGCCCCTTCCACCTGGTGTGGAGATAACACTCGCTGATCTGAAGAAGATGACGAGACCCCTTCCACCTGCTGTGGAGAAAATACTCGTCGAGCTGCTGCAAATAAGGTCCTAGGACCTCTCTGATAGGTGACCCGAGGGGAAGAAGCCACATGTCTCGGAACAATAATCTCGGGCTGGTGTGATGGACCTCCCACCTCATGAATGACCTTTGGCTCTGGCTGTGGCTGTGTGAAGAACTCACGGGAGATAAAATCTGCCCAAGAAATGCCCTGCTGACTCAGCTGATGGGAAACAACCAGCTGGATGAGACCATGATGACGCAAGCTCCTGAGCTGCTGAGCTGGGGACTGCCTCTGAAACACGGACACCATCCTCTGTATATCCTGGAAGAAGTAAACCGGGATGTTCATCATCCTCACTCGGGTAAAGTGCATCAACAGGCGAATGTGACAAGCAAAGACTCGTGAAAACCTTCCCTCACATGTGAAGTAATGCATGATAAGCCGCATGATAGGAGCATACTCCTCTCGGAGGAATCTGAAAGGAAAGTTCCCTGACAAGTTGTGTATGTATGTTGGCCTGACATATGGGTGACCTGCCCGTCATGAAGGTGTAAAACAAATAACCGGGCCAGCTCCCTATGATGCTGAATCTGTGCAAGCCTCTCGCAAAACTGATAGCATGACATGTACTGAAAGCCAGTCACTGCCAATGGACAAGCCTGCAACTCTGCCAAGGATGTGGGCTCTTCTCTCTTGTGGTGACCACCCTTGCCACCCTTACGAGGCCTCCGCTGTGTCTCAACCTCCGTGGATGAAGATCGGTCATCACCTTGCTCATTAGTCTCAGTGGTTGACATGATGTTATTGAGCAAGGTGGAACAAATAAGCCAAGATGACTGCTGCCCCGCTTGCAAAATGCTGTGAAGTATGCTGTTTTCAAGGGGAAAAATCATGAGGGAAATGTTAGGGGAGGGAATTTACATAAGGAAAGGGAAAATATATATATAAACAACAGGGAATTTCGAAGGAAACAATCACACAATGTTAAACATGTCATTCTATCTCTCATCATTTGCAAATTAATACTTTATTAGGGAAAATTTGTATTTTGAGCACCAAGGGAAAGGACAATAAAAATCTCCATGATGGAGGAAATAATGGCATGGGCATAGGGGAATAGGGTAGCATCAATGATGTACAAGTAACAGGCTGCTCCTTTGCTTATTTTGTCTTTTAATGCCTTTCATAAGCATACTCTGTTTTTTCACATGTAAAAATGGCCATTTGATGCTAATGGAAAACAGGGGTTTTGGGTATTTGATTACAAGGGGAAGAGAAGGGTTGCTGTGATTATTTTGCAATGGAAGGGAGAGGGATTGTATCAAGGGAATTAGGGGAATGAGGGGATATAGGGAATTAGGGTTAGGGAGTAATGAAACCTATTAACAAAGTCTGCCAACCAATTTTCACAACAGCAGTCTTTCAATAGTGCTGGCAGCTTCATAATTGCATTTGTCATGAGTGAATTAAGGTTTCATTGCATGTTTTGACAATAGGGAAGGAGATTCAATTGCATATGGAGTTTGAAGAAGGGATAGGCAATTGATTTGGGTTTTTCATGAGGGGAATAGGTAGGAAAACAGAGTCTAGGGAAAGGGAGATGATACCATGTTAATGCACAAACCCTAGCACAGCAAAACTGCTCCTTTTTGATAGCTAGCAGCTGGTACATTTGATAAACTTTGTCATGATTTTCACACAGCTTCTAACCTTTGATATTTATAGCAAGATGACATTTTTCTTTTGTTTTTTATAAGGCTATGCAAGTTATATTTTTTACTCTGTTTTTGTGTGATTATAAGCATGCCTTGTCATCATTTTCTTTTCTTTTTACTATATTTGTTTTCATTCTTTTGTTGTGCAATTTACATATATAATTTGCTGTGTGTAATAGTGTAGGGTTTGAGCATGATGCATGGTAGAAAACTAGGGTTTGAAATAGGGTTTAGGAGGGGTTAGGGTTTCATGGAATTTGGGGTAGGGTTTTAGCGCTTCTTTGCAAATGAGATTAATGAAAATGACACTCTAACACATGTGAATTTATAATGGGAAAATAATGGAAGGGAATAAAGGAAAAATTACCTTGAAAAACAAACAATACAACCTAACATAAGCTTGCAAAGACATCAAGTCACTTAACCTATTTTTCATTAATTTTTTGCATGATATTTATGACCATAACCCTCCTTTGGATCCATGACACAATTCAAAACTTAATAAAGGAGGCATACCTTGTAGAATCCACGAGCGAATTTGAGAGAAAATTGAAGTTTGGGTGAGTTTTTGTGAAGGCGGAACGAGTGGTTGCGCCCCTCCATGGAGTGGTCGCGCACCATTGGAGTGGTCGCGCGCGACCAAAAATACACTGTGAAAATTGGATGGAGTGGTCGCGCACCACCCAGGTGGTCGCGCACCCCTGTGGAGTGGTCGCGCACCCTCCAAAGCCTGGAATTTGCTGGAAATCGCCCAAATTCGCCCTCTTTGCCTCTTGCTTGTAATTTTTCGCTCTCAAATGCACAATGAAACTTTGCAAGGAGGGAATTTACCTTTATAGGGTCGTTTTTAAAAAAATTTGACTTTACAAACCCACTTTATAATGTTTTCATTTTTCATTCTCTTTTAACACTGTTTTGGAGTTCATTTTGTCCTGAAATTAGCTCTTTGAGGCGTTTGACTTCGTTCTTTTTGCAGGTTGACCATCTGATGGGCTGTGGCGAAGGAACCAGGGTTGTTGCCGGCACTTTTGAAAACTTTTGAAAATTTCTTTATTTTTACAAAGTTCTCATGACCTTGGACTTAAAAACGGGGTTTTTAAATCCAAGGCATCAAATGACCTGTAGCTGATGAAAATAACAATGGAACATATGTACATACCTCCTTCTGGCTTGCTGGGCACTCACTGAACTTGAACTCATGACCTTGCAGTGATTTTGACTCAAAACCCTAGACCTAAGACCTGGGACCTCTAGACAAAAATAAAAACAAACATGACTCAATTTCATTGTGGTATGACCTGATCCAGCAAAGCCAAGAAGGGAACAAAGACCAGCCCTCCATTCAGTTTTATGGCATGCCTAGCGGGATGCAAAACTGACACTAATGAGACACCTACCTATGCATATGCAAAGAGCTATTGATCACTGATGGAGGGCTCAAGACCGACACTAACATTGGCTCCAATGGGGATGGCAGCTCCTTGGAGGTGCCAAGAACCTCAGACCTCTTGGGAGAGTAGACCAGTGCCTTATTCATTGGGCAATGGAGTCAACTAGTACAAATATAACCATACTCGAACAGACTTTTTTTTTGACTTGGATTATAAACTGAAAACTTTCAAAGGACTATGACTCAAACAAACTGATTTTTGCAGAAAATAAACAAACTGAAAACCTCACACCAACCAATCTTCATCCTCGGAATTATAGCCTTCACTGCGGGCCCCAAACCAAGGATGAGAGATCAGTTCACACTTGCTGTAGTAAAGTAAAATGATATATACAATGAAGATGACTTAGAGCAGCATTGCTCAAGCATGATATCTCTTGAGAAGCCGGCCATTCACTGACCCACCGGGACATTCATCACCATTCAACTCTTTGAGAATGAAAGCATTAGGACCATGATATGCAGCAATCTTATAAGGACCTTTCCATAAATTATCAAATTTACTGTGCTTACCTTTGTCCTCGTTTCGAGCATCCCATCTCAAAACAACATCCTCTAGCTGAAAATTTTCCAACTTTGCCTTCTTATCATAGATTTTCTTGATACGTTCTTGCAGCTTTAAAGAGTTTTGGAGAACTTCTTCCCTTGTTTGTTGTAAGTGGACCATTTGATTGATTCTCTGTTTCATTGGATCCATATCTTCTCCCGTTTCTTGAAGTAATTTCGCGACCGGTACACTAAGTGATGTTGGAAAGACTGCATCAACTCCGTATACAATCTCAAATGGCGATATTCCAATGGACTTCTTTTGGCTCACCCGATCAACCCATAATGCATTGACCAACTTCTTGTGCCAACTTTTCTTGTTAATTTCCAGCATCTTCTTGATAATGTTCACTAGTGACTTATTTGATGATTCGGCCAGCCCATTACCTTGCGGATGATAAGTGGTGGAGTGACCCAAGCTGATGTTGTACTTATAGCAGAAATCAACCATCTTATTGGACTTAAAGGCAGCTGCATTATCTGTGATTATTTTGAATGGACAGCCGAAACGTGACAAGATATTAGTTTCAAGAAAAGAGATAATTACCGAATCTGTGGCCTGCCGAGTAGGAATTGCCTCTATCCACTTTGTGAAGTAATCAGTGGCAGTCAAGATCCATCTATGCTGCCCGGACGAAGCTGGGTGGATTTCACCAATGAAATCAAGGCCCCACTGCTGAAATGGCGCACTAATCTCCACCGGTTTGAGAGGCAATGGCTGCAACTTTTGTTTTCCTTGAAATATTTGGCACTCATGGCAGCTCTTTACCGCTTTGTACACATCAGAAAAAAGAGAAGGCCAATAAAAACCAGCTCGCAAAATCTTGTTGGCTGTAGTTTTCCAAAATAAATGACCTCCACAGTCACCTTTATGGAAGTCTTCTACCGTCGCTTTTGCTTCCTCTTCAACCAAACAATTTAGCAAGATGCCCGCGGGATCTTTCCAATACAATGCTGATTTCATAATGCAAAATTTAGCAGCCTTTAATTTCAAAGTCCTCGCTTTGTTTTTCGACATTCCAGGAGGCGCGGACACATTCTGAAGTACATACACTATATCAGCATACCAAGGAGAATTAATAAAAATATCTGATACCTGAACCGCTGAATTTTCTCCTTCACCATCGGATAAGGCAGCGATCAAGTTGATATCAAGGGCATGAAGGTTTGTTTCAGCCATTAGTTTAGCAATTCCTTGTCCTTTAATCAGCTTGGTGGGCTTGATTTCAAAATCATATTCCAAGAGAGCAACAATCCATTTACCTCTCCTACCTTCCGGCTCTGTTTGTACCAAGACATCTTTTACCGCTGCACTAGGAACATAAGCTAATACATGAGAGTGAAGAATATAAACCCGGAAATCTTTCAATGCCTTAATCAGGGCCAGCGCTTGTTTCTCAATGATATTATAGTTTAATGCCCCATCTCTAATGATCCGGCTGAAAAATGCAATTGGCCTTTCAACACCCTCTCTTTTTTGCATTAATACGGCTGCTAATGTATGCTCGAAAGAAAAAGAAAACACAATGAAATCCTGAGTATAATCAGGGCTGATTAAGGTCGGGGCTGAAGACAAGATTACCTTGATTAAATTGAAGGATTTGACTACCTCCTCGGTCCATTTGATCTCGCTGTCCTTCTGAAGCATGTTGGTCATTTCTCTAAGGTGCTCTGCAAGATTAGGAATGAAGCGGCGCAGAAAATTTAATTTACCATTAAAAGATTGTATCTCCTTCTTATTTCGGGGCTGCTCTAGCTGCTGAATTTCCTCCACCCGTGCGGGATCAATTCGTATACCGTCTTTGGAAATGATATGTCCCAGCAATTTACCTTCACTCATGGCAAAAAGACTCTTTTTTGGATTTAAAGAAATGCCATATTTTCTGCATTTTTGGAAAACTTTCGTCAAGTGAAAAAGATGCTCCTCATCGGATTTGGAAAAGACCGTTAAGTCATCAAGATATACAACTAAGAATATGTCCTTTTCATTGGCAAAATCCATATCCATAGCTCGCTGAAATGTAGCACCTGCATTCTTCAAACCGAATGGCATTTTAGCATAATGGAATGTTCCCCAAGGCGTAGTGAAAGTTGTCTTATTACGGTCATCCTCATGGACTAAGATCTGATTGTAGCCGGAGTATCCATCTAGCAATGACATCTTTGTGGCACCCACTACCCGCTGCAATATGTGATCCATCTTAGGCAGCGGATAGTTTTCCTTTAGCGACACTTTGTTTAAATTTCTGAAGTCTATGCACAAGCGAATCTCACCGGTCTTCTTTATCACAGGCACTAGGTTGGAGATCCAATCTGAAAAGCGAATGGGAACTATGATTCCGGACTTGTAGAGCCTATTGACCTCTTTCTCAATCAAAGGCAGCAACTTGGGATTGATCCTCCGCAACTTTTGCCGAAAAGGCTTTTGATTTGGCTTTATAGGAATAGTGTGCTGGATGATGCTTGTATCATATGTCTTTAAATCTGAATAATCCCAAGCGAATACATTAGAAAATGATGACAGCAATCTAATGTATTGATTCTTTACCTTGAGTGGCAGAGCCTTTGATAATTTCACCATTTTTGGATGTTCCGCTGTCCCAAGGTTCACATCTTCCACACCTTCTTCTGTTGGCATCAAAGTTGGCTTGCGAGCCACATCATCTTGATCAAAAAGTTCTTCTAAAGGAATCAGCCCTTTAGGAATATGATTATCTTTCAGCTGCAAAACATCCATTTGATTAACTCCTTCTGGCTCCATGTCTATTGAAATTTCTTCAAATTTACCTTCTCCATGCAAGAAGTCTTTGATTTCCTCATCATCCTGAAAGACTTGCCAACTCCTTTGGTTGTCTGGGATTGTAGGGCGATGCTTTACATAGATTTCAAACTTGTTGCTCGAATTCATTGGTATTTTCAAATTTCTTGCTGCCCTGGCCAATGCATCCGCAACTCCATTTTGTATCCGGGGTATGCATGTTAAAGTATGCTCTGAAAACCGCTTCAAAATGTCTAGAACAGCATTGCGATAAGCCCGCATACGAGGATGTTTAGCTTGAAATTCCCCCTTTACTTGTTTGATCACTAACTCAGAGTCGCCATAAACTGCTATCTTCTTTGCTTTTAATTTCCGGAGGATTTTCAAACCAGCTATAAGGGCCTCATATTCTGCTTCATTATTCGAACAATCAAAAGCCAATTTATAAGAGCACACTTGTACCTTGCTTGGGACTTGGTTAGGGACTGAAAACGGGCTACGAATCCATACACCTATGCCAGCTCCATCGCTGCCCACTGCACCATCAAAATCCATGGTCCAAAGACCATCTTCATCATCGTCCAAGGGCTGCACTTGTGATGTTGTTGCAGTCATGACTTGCTGCTCATTTGTTTCGGCAATTGACTTTATGACAGCATTCCTTTCTTCACTGTCCGTTCTCAATACTTCCCTGAAATTTTCTGCCATGCCTGGGATGTCTTCTATCTGAACTAATTGACTATCTACCTCATTAAAATTATCAGCAAATAAAACAAATGATTCTAAATCTGTTTGTACATAATTTACAGGATGATTTGCTGGCTTTTCCTTGCTAGTAATCATATACTTCATCTTTTTCTCTCGGTACACCTTTCTCATTTGGCCAAACACCGGAATAGTGGCATATGAAAAATCCAGCTGTAAAGTACCTTTAAGTTTTGATTCCCATGACCTTGAAAGGAGCATACCAAACCTTGGAGGAATGTCCGCCACTACCACATCCATCAAGAGATTCTTTGCGGGAATTTGATCCAAGCTAACAACCAAATCTTTAACCAAACCGATGCATCTAACTCAGCTGGAATCAAATGAATATAGATCATGGTACTTACGAGTTATATCAAGTCCCAACTTCTCCATTATTGCCTTGGGCATTAAATTGTGTGATGCTCCCGAATCGAACATAGCATTATGAAGCACATAATCATGAATTCTTAAGCTGATATAGAATGGCGGGACATCGCTTTCCGGAGACTCACCGTTTAGAGCTGGCCCAAAGATTAATTCCGGCTGATCATCCTCCACATTTACCGCATCTAACATTGGATCAGTATTGAACATCTTAGAAATTTGTGCTCTGTAGGTAGTGTTCTTCATGACTTCTGTTAGTGGAATGGACAATTTCAATTTCGAGACTTCGTTCTCAATGCTGAATGCTTGACCTTTCTCACTTTCTTTTGTCGGATTATCTCGTTTTTCTGCTCTATCTTTGGGTACATTTGATGGCTGATCCATCTTGTTTGCTGGAACTGTTTGAATTGATGGGGGATCCATGACTTCTTTACCCTTTTTCTGTGGAACAGCAGCACCATTCTTTGCCAAATTTTCTGCCCTCTTTTGAATTGGATGTATGGGAACTGTCTAGTTTCTCAACTGTCTCTGCTGGCCTTGTTGAGCTGATAAAGCATGTAAGTAACCTCTTTGATACTCTTCTGACTCTTCTTGAAGTACAACATCATTAGATAGAATGTAATGCTCATCTTGAGGTGTATAAGCATTACTTACCAGCTCTTCTTCTTCCGTGATGTAAGTGGGCATATCATCGGGAGTGAAAAAATGATTTTCTTCACCAGGACCTTCACCCTCATCTTCAGATTCTTGAGTGACATAATTTTGCTGAAATGGAGGTTGGATTGGCTGCTGCACGGCCGCTTCTTGTGCTCGTGTTTCCCGCTGTTTGATCCTATATTGGGGCTGTTGTTGTTGGCCTCTGAAGTTTGGATTTCGAACTTGTGGTTCCGGTTTGCCAAGACTGAGATTTTGGAGTGCCTTTGACACCTCTTCCATTTTCCGAATAACTTGAGAAGTGGATGGCACCTCCTCCTTGATTGTGACCTTCTTTTCCGCTTTCATTCTTGCCCTTTTATCATTCAAATTAGCCTCTACACTTACTGCAATTTTCTGCATTTCCTCCAAAGTAGGAGGATCTCGGTCCCGTAGTGAGTAGGCCATCTCCGGATCGAAACCATCCGGGAACTTAAGCAATGCGGACTTTCTTGATGGTTTCAAATCATCGGGTATAGCGTTATACACTGAATTAAATCTGATGATATAATATTGAACCGACTCACCCGGATTTCGCTTGAGGTTGTTGTACTCAGCATTGATTTGCAGCGGGTCTTTCCTTATTTCCCATCGGTCCAAGAATTGATTCTCGAGTGCTTCTAAGGTGGTGATGCTGTTAGCTGCCAACCCTCTGAACCATTTTCTTACTTCTCCGGCAAATGTCTGCACGAACAACCGCATGGTAACATCTTCTTCATCTAACTCATATAGATCAAAGAAAGTGGACATTTTATCGACATGTTGCTGTGCTGTAACACTTTGTGGAGCGCCATCGAACATGGGAATTTTGCTTTGATAGTCAGCTGGCATGTCATGAAGATTAGCAGGCAATACAAGTGGGGCAAAACGGGCTGCCATTTTTCTTGGTAATGTAGGTCTTGGAGTAGCAGGCGGAGTAGGTGTGGCAGTATGAGGAGTAAGAGGAGGAGAAGTAGTATGTGAAACCGAAGGCGAAACAACTGTAGATGGGGGATGAGGAACTATGGGAGTGAGGGCAATATAAGGGGGATTTGCCTGTTCATGCGCCGTGATAGAAGATCCGATATGACCAGAGATATTTTCAAGGAAATCAGCAAGAGTTGTAGCTTGTATACGTGTCTGGAGATTCCTCAAAATGAAATTTTCAACTATTTTATTATGCCTCTCAAATTCAATAGCAGCTGCAAAATCAGGAATAGGAACTAGAGTAGCAAGTGCACTTTCAGATTTAGATTTGAACAAGGACAACTCGAAACTTTCATCAAAATCAAGATCTTCAAGATACTCAAAAATAGTTGGGCATGAATTAGATCTAACAATTGGTCTTGGATCAGTAGCCAGCTTGTTTTCGCAAATAGACTAGGAAAGGAAAAATCACTCAGCCGTATGGAAACTCTTAGCCTATCATTCGAAGCTTAGAGTCCATAATGATACTGGGATAAAGATGTCACTGAAGTGAGTGTTTCAGAAGCTCACGGAGATTGACTGAAGCAACGTTTATCTACTAACGCTGATGTAAAACAAGAGCGTGTTCAAAGGCTACCTGGCGTAACTTCAGGCTCCGTCTAAGACTTGCGAAACACACACATCAACACACAAAGAAGTTTGTTCTCCCCAGTATGGTCTGCGAAACCAGAGATTCTGGGTTCGATCCCCAGTATGGTCGCCAATATGTCAGCGCTTGGAATTCACCTAGGCTGAGATAGACAAACTCTCAAGGCTACATCAAACCATTTCACCTCGTAGCTAGCCCTACGAGGTATGAGAAGGCTCTCTCGGGTCAAATTCGGTAGATCTTTCAATATGATAAGCTGACCAATTAGGAATAAATATTTTAGGCTAGTAAATTGATAAGGGAGGTTGATTTAAAGATTTTTGGGGTTTTTGGTGGCAATTGGAGGGAGTGCAATTCAGGGTGCGGGGATTGGGCTCAGTTTTTGCAGGGGGATCTTTGGGGCAAGGTAGGAGTGAGTGCTGATGCCTTAATCTGAGATGGATGATCAGGAATGATAGAGGAGGAGCTAAAGAGGGCAAACAACAACTTTGAATCCTCTTTAGACAGTGGAAAACATAGATATTGAACAAAATTAAAAGCTGAGCATGGCATGCATGAATTCAAACTTTATCACTTCATCTGTTCAATTAGCAGCAAAGAAAGAGATGGAACACATAAACACACTTACAATAACATGTAGAGAACACACCATCAACACAACAATCCACAAGAATCCACAATGATGTCTGCAAAACCCTAGCCTTCCTTTTCCTTAAATTGCAGTAATAGATGTACAATATACAATAATGCTTCTCCCACAAGAGTCCAACCATGAAAATGAGCAAGAGAAGGCATAATATAGACCATCTAACTCCTTTCCCCACCTCTAGGGGTCGAGCTCAGCTTCCTAGGAGCAGTTTGAACTGATTCTAAACTAAGCACTAGATAATAGGTAGTCAAACAACTTGCCTCTATTACTTAGCTAACTCATCCATGCATTAATTATTCACTTTTTACATCAAGGAAGATTCTAGAAGGGTAAAGAGAGATAAAATCTATCAATGTGCCATGAAAATTATACATTCATCCATCATCTACAAGTAAAAATCATCAACCAAGGTGAAAACAGTGTTTTCTGGCCTGAAAAGTCAAAACTGCCAAATTCAGCTCGAGTGGTCGCGCCCCCTGCTTGAGTGGTCGCGCCCCTTTGTAGCAACTTTTGAGTGGGTTCCACTGGTCCAAATCAGGTGCAAGATGGCTCATTGGAAATCTTGGTCTGTCTAATTTCCATCCCAAGTGGAATTTCTGGATTTGGAGTTGATTTGACCCCTCAAAAGTCAATTCTCCCAAGGTCACTTTCGGCAACTCAAAAAGTGGGCAGAAAGTCAAAATTTTGATGTATTTTGAGCTTTTGGAGGCCCAAATCTCAAAATCAAGTTGACCCCAAGTATAGGTAATTCTAGTTTTTGCATGCCCTTTCCAAAAATGTCAACTTTTTGTGATTCTGAGCAGTCCTCCCGAGTGGTCGCGCAGGGGGTGAGACCACTCCATAGGCAAAAACCTGTAAATTTCAAAAATACTCCAAAACTCTCAAAATTTTTTGATTTTGCTGCTGGATGAAGGCTAATGAGTACCATGGTGAGTGAGGGATGCCTCAGCCAAGATACGGAGTGGGTTTGTCCTTTTCTTCTTCTTCTGGGCCTCTGACAGCTTCCTTTGGAGAATTTTCATTTTAGCCTTGCAAACATGCAATTTTGCCCAATAGTGTGTTTTCATGTTGCGTAGCAGCTCTTTGTCACAAATTGCCTTCTCCAACAATCTCTCCAAGTGTGCATTCACACGGATAAGCATGGACTCCCGGTCAGCAGGCAATGGGTCACCGGGCCTCCTACGGTTCAAAGTTCGATCATTGCGGATCCTCCATAGCTCATCAAGTTCTTTTTCTTCTTCTAATTGTTTGGTGCGTTGTTCTAGATAAGTGATGGTCCATTGAGCCATTTGGAGCTTTTGCTGCAACACGAGGTTCTCCTCCTCTCTCTGCCTGATAATCTCATAAAAATCTGAAGAAGGAGAGCGGGCATCACGACCAATGAAATCATCATGTGTATCACCAGCTCTCTCATCCTCAATCATGGGCTGCTTGCCCTCCCGTACTGCCTCTGCTGATGAAGAATGCGAGGCCCCTTCCACCTGGTGTGGAGATAACACTCGTTGATCTGAAGAAGATGACGAGACCCCTTCCACCTGCTGTGGAGAAAATACTCGTCGAGCTGCTGCAAATAAGGTCCTAGGACCTCTCTGATAGGTGACCCGAGGGGAAGAAGCCACATGTCTCAGAACAATAATCTCGGGCTGGTGTGATGGACCTCCCACCTCATGAATGACCTCTGGTTCTGGCTCTGGCTGTGTGAAGAACTCACGGGAGATAAAATCTTCCCAAGAAATGCCCTGCTGACTCAGCTGATGGGAAACAACCAGCTGGATGAGACCATGATGACACAAGCTCCTGAGCTGCTGAGCTGGGGACTGCCTCTGAAACACGGACACCATCCTCTGTATATCCTGGAAGAAGTAAACCGAGATGTTCATCATCCTCACTCGGGTAAAGTGCATCAACAGGTGAATGTGACAAGCAAAGACTCGTGAAAACCTTCCCTCACATGTGAAGTAATGCATGATAAGCCGCATGATAGGAGCATACTCCTCTCGGAGGAATCTGAAAGGAAAGTTCCCTGACAAGTTGTGTATGTATGTTGGCCTGACATATGGCTCAAAGTAAACAAAATCCAGCCACTTGCGCTTTGGCCACACCTCACCCACATTGGGTATCCCGGTAGCCAGTGAAATAGCCTCTGGAGAAAACACAAAATTCACCCCTGCAAGGGTGACCTGCCCGTCATGAAGGTGTAAAACAAATAACCGGGCCAGCTCCCTATGATGCTGAATCTGTGCAAGCCTCTCGCAAAACTAATAGCATGACATGTACTGAAAGCCAGTCACTTCCAATGGGAAAGCCTGCAACTCTGCCAAGGATGTGGGCTCTTCTCTCTTGTGGTGACCACCCTTGCCACCCTTACGAGGCCTCCGCTGTGTCTCAACCTCCGTGGATGAAGATCGGTCATCACCTTGCTCATTAGTCTCAGTGGTTGACATGATGTTATTGAGCAAGGTGGAACAAATAAGCCAAGATGATTGCTGCCCCGCCTGCAAAATGCTGTGAAGTATGCTGTTTTCAAGGGGAAATATCATGAGGGAAATGTTAGGGGAGGGAATTTACATAAGGAAAGGGAAAATATATATATAAACAACAGGGAATTTCGAAGGAAACAATCACACAATGTTAAACATGTCATTCTATCTCTCATCATTTGCAAATTAATACTTTATTAGGGAAAATTTGTATTTTGAGCACCAAGGGAAAGGACAATAAAAATCTCCATGATGGAGGCAATAATGGCATGGGCATAGGGGAATAGGGTAGCATCAATGATGTACAAGTAACAGGCTGCTCCTTTGCTTATTTTGTCTTTTAATGCCTTTCATAAGCATACTCTGTTTTTTCACATGTAAAAATGGCCATTTGATGCTAATGGAAAACAGGGGTTTTGGGTATTTGATTACAAGGGGAAGAGAAGGGTTGTTGTGATTATTTTGCAATGGAAGGGAGAGGGATTGTATCAAGGGAATTAGGGGAATGAGGGGATATAGGGAATTAGGGTTAGGGAGTAATGAAACCTATTAACAAAGTCTGCCAACCAATTTTCACAACAACAGTCTTTCAATAGTGCTGGCAGCTTCATAATTTCATTTGTCATGAGTGAATTAAGGTTTCATTGCATGTTTTGACAATAGGGAAGGAGATTCAATTGCATAGGGAGTTTGAAGAAGGGATAGGCAATTGAATTGGGTTTTTCATGAGGGGAATAGGTAGGAAAACAGAGTCTAGGGAAAGGGAGATGATACCATGTTAATGCACAAACCCTAGCACAACAAAACTGCTCCTTTTTGATAGCTAGCAGTTGGTACATTTGATAAACTTTGTCATGATTTTCACACAGCTTCTAACCTTTGATATTTACAGCAAGATGACATTTTTCTTTTGTTTTTTATAAGGCTATGCAAGTTATATTTTTTACTCTGTTTTTGTGTGATTATAAGCATGCCTTGTCATCATTTTCTTTTCTTTTTACTATATTTGTTTTCATTCTTTTGCTGTGCAATTTACATATATAATTTGCTGTGTGTAATAGTGTAGGGTTTGAGCATGATGCATGGTAGAAAACTAGGGTTTGAAATAGGGTTTAGGAGGGGTTAGGGTTTCATGGAATTTGGGGTAGGGTTTTAGCGCTTCTTTGCAAATGAGATTAATGAAAATGACACTCTAACACATGTGAATTTATAATGGGAAAATAATGGAAGGGAATAAAGGAAAAATTACCTTGAAAAACAAACAATACAACCTAACATAAGCTTGCAAAGACATCAAGTCACTTAACCTATTTTTCATTAATTTTTTGCATGATATTTATGACCATAACCCTCCTTTGGATCCATGACACAATTCAAAACTTAATAAAGGAGGCATACCTTGTAGAATCCACGAGCGAATTTGAGAGAAAATTGAAGTTTGGGTGAGTTTTTGTGAAGGCGAAACGAGTGGTCGCGCCCCTCCTTGGAGTGGTCGCGCACCCTTGGAGTGGTCGCGCGCGACCAAAAATACACTGCAAAAATTGGATGGAGTGGTCGCGCACCACCTAGGTGGTCGCGCACCCCTGTGGAGTGGTCGCGCACCCTCCAAAGCCTGGAATTTGCTGGAAATCGCCCAAATTCGCCCTCTTTGCCTCTTGCTTGTAATTTTTTGCTCTCAAATGCACAATGAAACTTTGCAAGGAGGGAATTTACCTTTATAGGGTCGTTTTTAAAAAAATTTGACTTTACAAACCCACTTTATAATGTTTTCATTTTGCATTCTCTTTTAACACTGTTTTGGAGTTCATTTTGTCCTGAAATTAGCTCTTTGAGGCGTTTGACTTCGTTCTTTTTGCAGGTTGACCATCTAATGGGCTGTGGCGAAGGAACCAGGGTTGTTGCCAGCACTTTTGAAAGCTTTTGAAAATTTCTTTATTTTTACAAAGTTCTCATGACCTTGGACTTAAAAACGGGGTTTTTAAATCCAAGGCATCAAATGACCTGTAGCTGATGAAAATAACAATGAAACATATGTACATACCTCCTTCTGGCTTGTTGGGCACTCACTGAACTTGAACTCATGACCTTGCAGTGATTTTGACTCAAAACCCTAGACCTAAGACCTGGGACCTCTAAACAAAAATAAAAACAAACATGACTCAATTTCATTGTGGTATGACCTGATCCAGCAAAGCCAAGAAGGGAACAAAGACCAGCCCTCCATTCAGTTTTATGGCATGCCTAGCGGGATGCAAAACTGACACTAATGAGACACCTACCTATGCATATGTAAAGAGCTATTGATCACTGATGGAGGGCTCAAGACCGACACTAACAGCTTCCATGCCTTTCTTTAAACCATCTATCTTAGCTTCAACATCATTCATCTTAGCTTCCATGTCTTTCTTTAAACCAGTGTTGAAAATATCAGTATCGAAAAAATATAGGCGAGGGCCCAGAAAATATCTTATCAGTGATATTGGCGAAAATATCGGCAAATATCGGCAAGCATAAAAATGCATAATATATTCATTTCTTTTCAGATTTCTAAACATATAAATCAATAACAACATGAACTAAACACATTGGCACATAAATATGAACAAGGCACTGATATATATGATGTCAAATAGAAATGATACATCAAACTTCAAAGGCGATACCAAATCCATCTAATCCCTGATAATTGTCCAATCAAGGAATCAAACAAAGTAACATCACATATCTTGTTGATCCCTGATAATTGTCTAATCAAGGACTCAAACAAAATAACATCACATATAATAATAAAACTTTAAAAGTATTTCATCATCATAAGTTATAAACTTATATGTAGCGAAAGTTGCAAAACAAAAAAAACTAAGCTATCTATCTGAGACCACTGGCCTCTCCCTAGCAGCTTTCTTTCTATCTTGTTCAGCAATTACTTCACAAGCTTTTTGTATAACCTCTGCACTAGAAACCATACAAGGCATTACATTTGCATCATGTGCAGAGAGTCTAGCCAGATGGTATTTCAATCGTGTAACCCCTCCTGACATCTTGATCCCACACAAGTTGCATGATATATATGCCTGATTTGCCCCACCAACAGCCTCCCCATACTCCCAAAATGGGTCCAAGGCTTTTGGCATATTTGACATTTGTAGTGAACTAATTCAAACCTAGGTCACAAAAAAAAAAAAAAAAAAAATTGGCATTACAACCCCCAACACAAAAAATAATAAGTAATAACCACCTCATTCAAAAAAAATTACTACATTATTTGCATTTTGCAATGTGAATGAAAAATGGCAATAAGGGGGTGCATAAGAAAGTTGAAAAAAAATGAAGCTTGCTGTCCAAATATGGAGAAAACCCTTGCATTGGTTCATGGGCATGAAAATTATAGCAAATGGAAAAAAACAAAGAAACAAAATGTTGGTAGGTAAAGAGGCAAGCAAGCATAACCCTAAATCTATGAAAAAATCATTAACATAGGGGTTTTTAAGAACATACTTGTTAATGGAAGAAATGAAGTTTGTCTCACTATTCTTCAATCTTTGATCCACAAAAAAATCTTAATTGGTGGTGATAATCTTTGTTTGATCCTCAAACCCTCCTTGACAACCACCGCAAAACTCTTCCCCTTCCCTCTCCAACACTCAGAAACAAAAATGAAGAAAAAAACGAGTTTTCCTTCTTCTAGCCACAGCAAAACACGCCCGGCAATATTTTATATCGTCTCATGATATCTTTCCGAGATATCGTCGATATCTCGGAAATATCGCAATATTTTCGGGAGCCAAAAATATCGCGATATTTTCTCGGCGATATTTCAGCTCGCCGAAAATATCACGATATTTCTAATATTCGGTGATATATCACCAATATTATCTTCACTGCTTTAAACCATCCATACTATCTTCCCCACCATCCATCTTAGCTTCCACAAATTTCTTTAAGCCATCCATCTTAGTTTCTATTACTTTTTGTGAGAGTGAATTTTGTTGCACTTGGTCTCGTAATTTTGATATATCATGTTGCATTTCTTCCTCTTCTTCATGAGTCATGCCAGAGCTTTCAGGTTTCTTACTAGGTGTTTCCATTTTCTTTCTTCGAGGCATCAATTAATGATAACTATGCTTCACTATGCCCTTTGAATTCCTTCAAACTAATTTCTCAAAACAAACTTATGCAAAATTTTAAAAAACGTTACACACATTTTTTCACTTTGTAGGAGCTTGATATTGAATGTGATGTATCTCTGAAATTTCAGATCTCCAAGGTCTAAAATTGTGAAATGTGGTAACCCTCTGAGTTCTCTTTCCAATGTCACTGGTCTTATTTAAATTGGATTCTCCAAGAAAGATTTATGCCCAATCTCCCAAGATTACCTCAGTATACACATTTTCAATAGAGTTAACTTGTACGAAGTTCCACGTGTCAATGTTTCAAAATTCATACCTAAAAACAATGCATAGAAAACTACAGCATATCCTCTTTCTGTAACTTCTTACTAGATTTCAATCTGATACTCAAAGAGAAAGTTATGACAATTTTCCCAATGTCACATGTTTGGGATGTAATTCGGAAGCATGCAAAAACCATAAATTCCTTATATCATATCTCCAAAAATATAGTGATACAATATATAAAATTTGCACTCTAGGATCATCGAGATTGCGCTCAAATGGGTTTTTTTTGGTTTCTGAAATGTCACAGAAAAAGAGTTATAGTGAAAATTCCACGATGACATGTTTGGAGCAGAGAAACCCTAGAATCCAAAGCTCTGATACCAAATGTAATGAACCAACTCGCAAAAAGATAGAAAAGATAGATCAATGACTTCAAATAAGCCTCCTCAAGGGGGGAAACCTCCTTTACATTACACAAATGAACAATTCTTGGATGATACAAATGACTAAACCTCCTTTCTATATATAGGAGTCTATGGGGTCACAATATAATCAAAGTCGACATAACAATAATAATATAAAGGCACAACAATAACAATAGTGGGCTTCTATGGGGCACACTAATAACAACATGGGGACAATAGGGGCATAATAATAACAATCAAGGCTAAAATGACAATAGTAATGAGGGAGTCACTAGTATTATAGGGACCTAACATAAAGCTAGTATAGGGACCCACAAGAAATCCACTATAGCATAATATTAATTCACTTAACTATTTCCTAAAGTTGGACATAAAAAAAATCAAAAAATCCTAAGCTAACTTATTATTTAATCTTATCCCTTCATAGAGATTAATTGCAGTCGTTAAGAGTGAATTTAGGGTTGAGGTTGAAATTATAAGAGGAGATAGAGAAAAAAAGAGGCTAGTTCGATGAGCATAGAGAGTGTGTGATTGGCTCAACAAGAGAATGGTTTTCATTAGTCAACAAGTAGATTAGGGATTTAGAGGTAGGAATGAAGAGGTTGAATAACCTTATCCTAGTGTAGTCATATAGCGAGTTGTAGTGTGAAAGGATAAATCTACTTGTGCACCAAATAGTGTGCATTTGTGCACAAAAGAGAATATTTGAGCAAGCCTTGTGCAAGGGTTTTATTTCTCTTGATTCAGATTAGATATTGAATAGAGTTTGTTAAATAATGGAAGCATTCCCTTATTGTATAAGTCTCTGGGAAAATCATTATTCTCTAAGCTAATAGAAAACACACATAGTAGTAGGTTTTCCTTGGAGTTAGGGTTTCTTGGGTATATTATTAGGGTCTAACCCTAACCCATTTATTTATGTAATAAGCCCAAGGGGCCTAGTTAGATTCATAGCTAGTTATTTGAGTCAATATATCCCGTAAGCAGTTATCCACATTAATAATAATTGTAAGTGATTGACTCGCATTATAGAAAAGGCACCACACTTAGTTATAAATGGGCTATAGTTAATAAATAAATTGGTTAACCCATGATGTAATGCAAGGGACCACTAGAAGTTAGGGTTTTAGATGTCATTAAGATATAAATAGTCTTAGATAGTAATGGAAGAATCATTGAGTATTATTATAATTGAGCACTGCTCTATTGAAGGTTTCCCCCTCAAAGAGGAAAGTGAACATTGTATTCTGCTTCTGAATAATAAAATACCTTTGTAGCTTGTCTCATTTAATGTGATATTTTTATTTTTTGGGCTATATCGTTTCATATTTCTATTATTCTAGTTTTCTCGTAAGTTAAGTGCATAACAAGTGGTATCATAGCACTTTCTAGGGCCAGTTGTACCTCCAATTTTGGTAGAAATATTTTTAGGCTAGAGATATGTTCTAGTGTCTATAAACCATGGGATTTGTCGTTGAGCGCATAAACCTATGGATTTGGGGAGGCAAACATGCAGGAACTACAAGAGGTGGTCGTGCTTGTTGTACTCCCTTGTAACCCCTATGGGTACCCCTTCGAGTAGTAGTGCATTAGATAGAACCGTGCACAAACATAACTTCCAAATACCCTTGGGTATATCGGAAGCCCCATAGGGTAACCTAAAACCTAACCTTAGATAATCCATCATTCATCTTGCTGCTATAGTACACTAATAATAGCACTTGAGGATATTATCATACATACAACAGGGTAGTTGGGTAGTACAGCTAAGGGTATGGTCGATCCTCTTTAGTTAGCACCTTGAAAGATTGGGTTGAGTATCATTGTTGGACCCTTGCATATATTGTGATATGTAGCACTTGACACTCCTTTGAGAAAATATTTCACTCAACTATATGAATAATTCCCCCACCTTTTCTTCCAGATCAAATCTAGTTATTGAGGTTCGACTGTATTTTTCCTGACCAGATCCAGTAGTTGGGATTTTGTCGTCATCGTACATATCAAATTTAGAAGTTGGGGTTTTCACAGTGTAGGTAGTAAGGATTTTGGCTACCATAGTCGAGATCAGATTGTTGCAGCACATTTTGTAGTACCAAGACCTTGGGGTTTCTAATATTACTACAATCCAGTCCTAATTTTCACGGGATATTTGGCAATATCAATCTTTATGGAATTCGGCCACTGCAGTATTGATCAGTTGGGATTAAAACTCCTTTCATAGTAGAAAAAAAAAATTAGGGGCCATTTTCGGATACTTGCAAGGGACCTATCCCATAATATTTATGACAACGATTTGGTTGCAATGGTACTATTCACTTGTAAGCCCCCAATTTTTAGGCGGTCCTAATTTTTTCCCAACACGCCTTCAAGTGACCCACCTCACTAGAATGTTGAGCTTGCCCTCTTTCCAACCATACTACTCTCAAGTAAGCTCAAAATTTGACTTGGGCTAGTGTATGTACAGTACCAGGTCTCAAGTTATGGTTGCAAAGAAGGCAATGGAGAGAGTTGAAGCCCTTGAGAAAAAAATTTAGACCTCCCAAGCATCCCTTAACATCACGGAAGCATTGGTTGACCCAAAGAGGTATTGCAAACCCATGAGGCAAGAACCTATTGTTGATGCATGTGTAGAAGGAGAATACATCCATTACATTCATGTCCATGCAACTCACCAATATTGGAGCCACCAGACACCTAAGTTGGACATGTACAAATTTGATGGCATATCCCCGTAGTATGGGTGGCATAAATGGAACAATATTTCACCCTTAATAATATCTAGGAGGATAGAACTAAAATACAAGTGGGAGCCCTTTACTTGGACCAAGAGAGATGGAATTAGTGGTTGTGGCATCAAAAATTTCATCCAGGGAAGTCAACTTGAAACATTTTGTCAAAATCCATATGTGACCGCTTTGATCGGGAATCTCACTTTTTCGGTCGTCTCACTAAGCTTAGGAAAATAGGTACAGTAAGGGACTACATTGCATATTTTGAACAATTTACCATCATAACGAATGGACTAAGAGATGACTTTTACTTGGAGTGTTTCATTAGTGACCTAAAGGAAGCCATCCAATCCCATGTTAGAATGCATCACCCAACTACTTGGTTGGACGAATGCCACAAGGCCTTAAATGTATAAGTCACCTTAAATGCATAGTCCAAAATTATTCGCAAAGGCACGTCCCATCCCGGCTACGGACCCCACCTAAACACTTAAGGTTCAAAAGGTGTCGCCATCAGAAATGATCGAAACGAGGAAACAAGGACTCTACTACTATTGTGATGACAAGTATTGCCCGGGACATAAATGCAAGGAACCAAAATTATTTCAAATTGATGCTATTGAAAACGGCTCAGTTGATGAAGCTCCATCCACTAAAGTTCCTAAGGAAGAAGTGGGTGAACCCCAAACTGACCCAGAAGATGGTCTCACAGCTACGCCAGATGAGCCGATTATATCACTACATTCCTTGGCTGGAATTTCTTCGCCTCAGGCCCTCAAAATCTGAGGTTTTATTAAGGATCGACCAGTAGTGGTGTTGATTGATAGTGGTAGCACTCATAACTTTGTCCATAAGAGAGTAGTAGATGTTGTTCATTGTTTTGTACGGGCGGTATCTAATTTCCAATTCCTTATCGTTGATGGGGGGACCATTAAATGTGAAGGATTTTGTGAAAATATTAAGATTCAAATGGGGGATTATCACCTCAAAACCCACATGTTTCAATTGAAATGGGTTGTTGCAACATTTCCCTTGGTGTTGAATTGTTATAGACATTTTTGTGCCTAACAGCATGGAGCATGAAATGTCAATAATCTGAGGGATCCAAAGTCCCTAAACATGTTGTTCTTACCCTTAGAGGAACAAGGTCTGCAAACCACAGCACTGAAAATCAGTTCTCCACCTGAAAACACTCAAAAACAGGCTATTTCTGTATCATGTCAGCTGCTCCACTGAGCATCTGCGCTGAATGTCAACTGCTCCTCCTTGTACCTGCGCTGAAGGTCGAAACTGATGAAGGCTACCTACGCTGGGCGAGATTGGCCAAGTGGCACAGTCATTCTGCAAGGTGTCAACTGCCCAGGAAGCTTCCAAACTGACACTTGGGTCAAGGAATTCTCCTAGTGATGAGTAAGAGGGTCTTGATCTCCAAGTGGAAGCAAGATTCTCCAAGTGGACTCAAGAACTGAAGATTAACTAAAGTGGGAGAGGACACAAGTCAGCTTCAGGCCAGTCTCAAGATGACTCATCCTTTCTCCAAAACCCTATATATAGAGCTCTCTCATGAGTTCTAAAGAGGCTGGAATTTTGTGCAAGTAAGGAAGTGTTGTTGGTTTGTGTATAGAGCTATTGGGTGTTTTGCTTGAAGGAGGTGAAGAGGAGATTTCTTTCAGCTGGGAGGTGTTGCTGGATTGGGCCCATTGTGGTTGTAACTCTCTCAGAACTTTACTTCTATTATCAATAAAGTATTTGAGGTTCTTCTATATGCATGTGTCTTTATGATGAATAGATGCTTGTATATTTGATTTATGCTAATCCTATAATCGATTATGGATGTATGCTTCTTGTAGTTTCCTTTTCTTGTGCTTTTACAGGATCTGTGTGTAGCTGGGCCGGTGAAAGGACAAGGAGCTAGGAGCAAGCGGCAAGGAGTGAAGACTGGATCGACTATTAGCGCAAGATAATGGTTAGTAGATCATCCTTTTCTTCCCTCTCTCATCTCATAAGGAAGAAACTTTGAATAGCTTTGCATTCAGTTGTTGCTGGAGTACTATCACCTTCAGAGTGGGATAGAGGCATTCTGCATTAGATACTTTTCCCCCCAACAAACTGGCGACTCCACTAGGGAGCGTATCTTGTTGGTTTGTTGTGTTTCTTGCTATTCATTTCATAAACAAGGAGAGTACCAAATCGAACTGTGTTTGAATATATCAAACACAAAGTAGAGGGCAGCTACTCTAGCTCAGTTTCTGGGCAAGTTTATGATTTGAAGAGCTGATCCACAAGGACTCTAATAAGCTCTTAGTGATAGCTTTTCATCCTCCTTTACATCCCTTAGTGTGTCCTTGACTGATAGCTTCTGATTTGAGCAAAAACTGTGAATTTTTGAGCAATCTGTGACCCGGAAACCAAGACGGACGAAAGTCTCGTTCTTCATTGCAGGCTGTACAAAGGCAGTCTGCATTTCAGCGCAGTTCCTGAAGGGGCTACATGCGCTGAAGGTCAAACAGGCAGTGTTACACCTGCGCTGGACCAGTCTTGGCTTGAGTTACTGAGGTTTCCTGCTGTGTCTTGCCTTGTTTTCACTGTTGTTTTTGCTGTTTGTTGCAAGTCAGTAGGCCTATCTGAAACCATCTTCCTTTGTCATTATTCTGCCTCAGTTGTATAAAGAAACTGTATTTTTTCTTTTGTATTTCTTGTGTCATTTACAGTTTCCCATAACGAAAGTGAACCAGTCTTGCATTGACCTCTTAGATCTAGACCTGTGATTAAGTGTCGTTCTGATCTTAAGAGTTAGTTTATTTGTTGTTCATAGCTGATTGAGTTTGTCGCTTTCATTATATGGTTTGAATTTATATATTTCTAAGTGTCGAAACAAGTGAATCGTAAGGTGTCTTTCGATTTTGGACAAACTTGTTTGCTTTCGCTTGAAACTGAATTCGAAATTATACAACAACTTTCTTTCTGTATTTCATCAAACATTAAGGAAGAGAAAAGAAATACTTGCATTTTTGCATTTTGCATCAAGTTTGTATGTTGATTTAGGGAAAAAGTGCATTAGCGAGTGCTCTTTGATCTGTGTGAAAAGGATTTTATCTCTCTTTTCCCTCAGTAGTTAAGATGTTCATAAGTCGAAAAGATTGGAAAAGCTTGCTTCTCATCTTAGACTGCATTTAGGAATTTGTATCAATACATCTCGTGGTGAACCTTGAAAGGCAAACTTTAAAAAGATCAACTTAAAATATATTGAATGAACCTAACAATGCTTTGAAACATAACGCAAACATCTAGAGGTCTAAGCTAGAGACGTGTTCCGGCGTCGTTAAACATAGTGACTGTCGATCTCGACGAAGGTGGGTGATTCCTCCTGAGAGTCGGTGGCACTAATACGGACTTGTGCTCCCACGTACCGTCGCGTATATATTGGGAGACCCCTATAGGATCAAAGCCTTTATCCATAGGAAACCGTGTCGGGCGCCCTACTGGTCGCAATGCAGTGAACACAGCATTCACGAAGATCGACCACTCGTACCGTAAAACGTATTCTGTGGTTTTGCGAAAGGTTTGGCACACCCTCTGCCTAGATCTCCAGAGCAGTTTCTTTTTGCCTTTTTCAAACTCTATAACTGAAAAAGTCCAACCGAGCATTTGTCACTTCGGGCTCGTTAATACATCGAAGGAGACTAGAGTCATCTTTAGCTTTTTCTCGACTCTTAAAAAGTGAAAAAGCAAGTTGTGTCTAAAAGTGTCTAATAAAATTCATTCAATTCGGAAACACAAATTTCCCCTTTTAATATTTTGGTTGATCGAGTAATCCGCAATCGTGGAAGAAAGTCAATTGAAAATCCATCATTCGCGGAGGCTTGCAAGTCAACCGTCTTTGTCCCCGAAATCGAAAACAGTACGGGCAAAGCGAACTCGTTTAACCGGGTCAAAATCTCCTTTGAAAGTTAGAACAAGTGTTCCTACTACATCCGAGGTTCCGGTTACTCCTAACATTTCTGGAAACCCTGCCTCTATAGAAGAAGTTCAACAGCCACAGAAGGACAGTAATATTGATCCTGGTCTGGGGGCAAATACTTGTGTAACTGAACCAATTCCATCTGTAACCGGTCCAGAGAGTTTTGCTCCTCAAACAACTGTCGCTGTCGAAGCAACCACTTCTTCGGCACCAGAAATATTTTACGGACCTGACGGTCTTCCTCTTCCACCAGGTTTGATTGCGATAGAGGAAATTGCAGAGGATCCACAAGCAAGTACTCCAACTCATTTTGGAGTCGGGGTCACTCTATTTCCTTCATCAGAAGTTAATCCACCACAAGTGGAAGTTCCTGTAGAATCGCTAGGCAATCTATTGGATAGACTTAAAATGTCTGAACAACCGTCATCATCTAGGACTGTGTCAAATGACACAGCGACAGCAGAAGCCCCTGCCGTCACTCCAACGATGTTTGCCGGCATACCAGCTGTCCCAACTAGCTCTCAACAGCTAGAAGGAGTCCACCAAGGGACTATGTCGACAGTATGGTCTGTTCCAGTTTGTTCATCCGGAGTAATACCCGGTAATTCTTATGTTGAAACTCGACAGATTGATCCTCATGGAGGTCAGTTTGGGCCATCTAGTCCTCAAGGACTAACAATCCCTCTGAGTTCCGGATTGCTACCATATGGGGGGCAGTATGCCCTTTCATTACCTCCTCCGGGAGGATACCCATATGGCAGTTCTCAACAGTATTCAGGTTATACTGGAATTGCATCAAGTAGTTGGGTACCCATGCTACCTCAACAACCAAGGATTGTATATTCTATGCAACAGTGTGTACCTGTGACGAATATCCCAACCACACCAGCTATTGTAACTGTGTCTCAAGTTCAAGCGATACCTGTTACATGTCAACCTCAGATTTCTCAGGTTGTAATGCAACAGTCACTTGACCATGGGTCACAACCACAATCGCCAACTGGTGGGGCGACACAAGTACAAATGGGTACAATTACCCCACACCTTGGTCCAATGGTTAGCATGGCGCAACAGAACATGGCGTCGCAACCATGGCTTGTACAATACCACCAACCGCAGTTCCAGCAAGTATACCAAGGTTCTGAGCAGCAGATCTTTGCGAATAGTGGACAACTGTATATCCAAAACGGTCAAAACCAACCACTTTACAGTGGTCAAGTCCACCAACCGTATCAATCATACCAACATCAATTACATTATGCTGGTATGCAAAGACCCACTGCTCAAGCGATTCCATCGTACCCTGGTTACGCTTCGCCTAACCTGAATCAACAGTTACCATTCGTGGCAACTTTAGAGTTACCTGATTTACATCGGTTAACGAACGATCCGATTGCTTATGTCCCTTGGTGGCCAGCGATTCCTCATAAACTTCCATCTGACATTCCTAAATTCAATGGAAATCCAGGTGAAGACCCGTCGAATCACGTGATGACCTTTCATCTGTGGTGTTCGTCGAACACCCTTAACGATGATTCGATAAGACTTCGCCTTTTTCAGAGGACATTGACAGGTCCAGTGGCTAAATGGTATATTGAATTTCCAAGAGCCTCTTTCGACAACTTCAATTCCCTAGCCACGACTTTCTTAACCCATTTTCAATTACCGATAAGGTATGAAACGGGAACAGAAATATTAACCAACTTCAAACAGACAACTGCTACCCATATATCTGATCATATACATGAGTGGCGTCGTCGTCGTAGGATGGTGAAAACATATGTTCCCGATCAGTTATTAGCTGAATGGTTTATAAAGTCGTTACTTTCGGCTATTACGGAAGATGTGGCCAAGGGGGGAGTCGTAACAGAGGAGCAAGTGATTGCTCGTGCACAATATTTGGACTTGGTGTATACCCAGTCCGGCACACTCTATGACAAAATACCTGATGCCCCTAGACCGGAATTTTCAATTCCTCCCCCTCCTAAATCAAATAGTGACTCTCATGCCGGTGATGGCGTGATTGGCACAGCAAACGCGAAATCGATAAAGGCTTCGTCAAAGAAAGCCCGTAAGAATTCGGATCAAAATGCAAAAGAAGAAATTCTTGCTTCGGAAGTAAATGCCGTATCAGAAGATAAGGGCAAAGAAACCAATCAACCAGGAAGCAAGAAGAAGAAACAAAACAAAGGGAAGAAGAAGAAACAGGGTGAGTCATCCCCTGGAAAAAATTCTTCAAACCCTCCTGGCAAAGGGAAACAAAATTATCCATGTCTAATATGTGATGATAGGATCATAACACAAAGAATTGCCCGTTCAAAGCTGAGTTAAAGAAGTTCTTTAAAAGTTCCCAAACATTAGCTGTGTTAACTGATCCATTTCCCAACCCAGGTCAAAATATGGTTGATAGTGGAAATGCTTCCCCGTCACAAGTTCTTATGTTGTCGGTTTCGAAACAGCAGAATGATGCTTTGATTTCGACAAGGAACAAAGATTATGGAAATCCTCAGGTGTCGAACGAAAAGGGTAAAGATCAACCAAGTAGTTCGACAACAACTTCGACAGAAGTTACACCCACCATCCCTGAATTAACAATAAAACCGCCAAAGGGTGTAGTACATAAGTCGACATTTAATCCTCGTGCCAGAGCGGCGCAGCATTATAATATAGTGGAAGATTTGGCCCAATCGCCATCCGCTATGTCGACTCTTGAAGTGCTACAAAATTGTCCAACCCAAAGGCAGGCATTGTTATCAGCAATTGGTGGAGTAGATCCTAAGGATTCAAATCTGGTATCCTTTGATCACAAAGGATATGATCCTCAGTTACCGGCTCAATTAGCTTTTCTTATTCAAGTGAAAGCCCTCAACAAAACTGTTCATAGAACGATAATTGATGAGGGAGCATCGACATGTATTATGTCGATGAGCTGCTGGAAAACTTTAGGATCTCCAACCTTGTCTCGATCATCGACGACATTAAAGGCTTTCGACGGAAGGACTTATACCCCTTACGGTATCCTTAATAACTTGAAAGTTGAACTAGGAGGAAAAACAGTAGAAATTGATGTTGAAGTCATTGATGGAAATCTTGATTATAACATCCTACTGGGAAGACCATGGATTTATGCCATGGCAGCTGTCGTGTCGACTTATTTTAGGAAGATCGCATTCCCGTTTGAAGGAGGGATTACGATCATCGACCAACAGAATTTCCTCCCAAATGGTTCACAAGTTACAGGAAGCATTCCCATGATCCATGAAAGTAACCATTCAATTCAAGATATCGGAGTAGGATTATTGAAAGATCCCACATTGATGGGAACTTTCGCGCTACCACCTCCTATTTATATAGGAAATGTACCGTTTGTAGCAAACTGCAACATGATATCTTCCACGAAGGTCAACATGGATCGTGCAATGGTATTGTCCCCAAGCCCTTTGGAAATATTGTAGCAATCAATGTTTCAGGCATGGGAGGCGAGCCCAAATCAACGCTCGTCAAGCGTTTGGGTAGATAGGTCTAGAGAATATGGAACCCCACTAGATCCTTGGTCGAAAGTACATGGGACTGACGAAGGAATCTTACAATCAATGATGATTGAGGGGACACCATGGAATGATCACCACCATCGTTCCCTTCTTCCGGAATATGAAGAAGATACTCAAAGTGACCTTTATCACCCTTCAGTATTTGAATTCCTAACAAATACTGTAAATACGGTGGATTCCGAGCGAAACCTATCCAATATTGAAGAGACTATAGCCATAAATATCTCGACCAAAGCAGATGTTGTAGAGAATATTTATGTCGGCAAAGGTTGTTCCCCTTCAGAACTGGAAATATATAACGCTCTTTTTCGCGAATTTAGAGATGTCTTTGCTTGGTCATATGATGAAATGCCAGGCATTGACTCGAGTATAGTTGAACATGAAATTAAAATGTATCCCGATGTCAAACCAATAAGACAACGGCTTCGGCAGGTGCAACTGAAGAAAGCCGCTGCCATTAAGGCAGAAGTTGAAAAACTTCTCCATGCTGGATTCATCTACCCGGTTCCTCTAACCGATTGGGTATCGAATATTGTCCCTGTTATGAAGAAACAAGGGACGATTAGAGTGTGTGTCGATTATAGGGATGTAAACCATGCTTGTCCAAAGGACAACTACCCTACACCCTTCATCGACCAGATAATTGATGAATGCGCTGGATGTGAAATCTTTTCATTTATGGATGGATTCTCCGGGTATAATCAAATAAATATCCGCCCACAGGACCAGTCAAAGACTGCATTTATTTGTCCGTGGGGCACATTCGCTTATCGAAAATTACCCTTTGGTTTAAAGAACGCAGGGGCGACGTTTCAGAGGGCGATGAATTATGCCTTCCACGACATCAAGAACATTGTTCAACCTTATCTCGACGATCTTCCGGCTCATTCGCGAAAGCGGACTGATCATCCGCAGCATTTAAGAGCGATATTTCTACGTTGCCGACACTACAAGATAAGACTCAACCCACACAAATGTGTGTTTTGCGTCGGTTCTGGTCGTTTACTTGGCTTTGTAGTCTCTAAGGATGGGATTCGTCTCGACCCCTGTAAGGCTCAGGCAATCATTAATTTGCCTCCACCTTCAAATTTGCTTCAGATTCAAAAACTCCAAGGGAAAGCGAACTTTCTGAGGAGGTTCATTCCAAATTACGCAGAACTTGCTAAAGGTTATACTCGTCTTTTGAAGAAGGATGTACCTTTTGTCTGGGACCAGGTGGCGCAAGCTTCCTTTGATGCTCTGAAAGAATGTCTAGTAAAAGCATCATTAATGTACGCCCCGGACTATCAAAGAGATTTTAACCTGTATCTAGCTGCAGCGGATACGACCATTGCGATGGTTTTAGTTCAAGAAGTCGATGGAAGTGAACATCCTATCTATTATTTAAGTAAAAACTTAAACGATACAGAAAGTAAATATTCTTATGTGGAAAAACTAGCGCTTGCAGCTGTTCAAGCGATTCAAAGGTTTCGACATTATGTCCTCTTTCGGAAAACTACCATATTGTCAGATTGCAACCCCATGACTTATATACTGTCGCGACAGTTGCTTGGGGGCAAATATTCAAAATGGATAGTGATCCTTCAAGAGTTTGATCTGGAATTTGTAAAATCCAAATCAAAGAAAGCTCTAGTTTTCGCAGAATTATTATGTGATTTCCCATCGTCGTCCAACGATGAAACATCAGAAGAGTCAATCGTGGACGAAAGTTTGTTTCTCATATCTGCAAGCGATGAGTGGTATGGAGATATCATAGTTTATCTCCAAACCCAAAAGTTTAGATCTAATACCTCTCATTCAGAACAAAAACGTATACGATACCAAGCAAAAGACTACATGATCGTCGATGATACACTTTACCGTCGTGGTGTCGATACAGTTCTGAGGAGGTGCCTTACCCATGAGGAGGCCGAAAAAGCCCTGAATGATTGTCATTCAGGCGCATGTGGGGGGCATCAGTCTGGATATGCAACAGCACAAAGAATCTTACGAGCAGGATACTTCTTGCCAACCATGTTCAAAGATTGCATAACCGCAGTCAGAAGTTGCCATGCTTGTCAAATCTTTGATAGCAAAACCAGACGACCACCCGCACCTTTACAGCCGATAGTTGCTGTTGGGCCCTTCGCCAAGTGGGGCATCGATTTCATGCAATGTAACCCCACCTCGACTGGGGGGCATGGGTATATAATAGTCGCTGTTGACTATTTTACCAAATGGGCCGAGGCGATGCCTACATTGGATAACACTGGTGAAACAGCTGCCCTTTTATTTTTCAATCATGTAGTCGCCAGGTTCGGCGTACCACAGGCTATAGTTACAGATCATGGATCGCATTTTCGCAATCACATGATGGTCGAATTAGCTGCCAAGCTAGGGCTATCTCACGACAGCTCTACCCCATATTATCCGCAAGCCAACGGACAAGTTGAGGCAATCAACAAGGCCCTGAAGTGTATGTTACAAAGGATGATCGGGGTTCATAAAAGAAGATGGCACCTAATCCTGTACTCAGCTTTGTGGGCTTACCGGACCTCGGTAAAGAACGCAACCGGGTTCACGCCTTTTCAATTGGTGTATGGCCTGGAAGCAGTCTTGCCAATCCAGTGCGAAATTTCGTCGCTTAAACTCACGATCGACCTCCTCCCCGGAACTTCAGAGGAAGAGGCTCGTTTCTTGGAATTAATCCAGTTGGATGAAACCCGTCGTGATGCCGCTTTGGCTAACGAGGCCCATAAGAAACGAGTCAAGGCTCAGTTCGATAAAAATGTCAAACCTCGTGTCTTCTCAGAAGGTGATTTGGTCTTGCTTTATGATCAAGAATCCGATAAATTGGGAGCAGGTAAATTCAAGTCCTTATGGATGGGCCCCTATATTGTTAAAAGGGTGTTAGCAAAAGGAGCCTACGAGTTAATGGATTACGATGGAATTCCACTGGCGCAGCCCCGCAACGGGTTGTATCTCAAGCGTTACTATGCTTAAATAGTAACCTGTATGCTTTTGTTGTATTTTGTTTTCGCTAAAGTATTTGTTCTGGTCGAGTGATCCACCTTTTTCATTGATGGCAGATGTCAAACCTTATGGAGACATGTGTTGGATATGCCGATGGAGCGAGTCGTAGTTCGCGGAACCTGTCCTCCGCAGCCTGGGCCATTTTTGATCCAAGCGGCGAGTTAGTAAGTTTCAGAGGTGTATGTATTGGGCAATCAATGAATAACATCGCTGAGTATAGCGCGTTGATAGAACTACTCTCTGATGCCATCACACGTGGCATACGCCGACTAATTGTTAGGCTAGACTCACAGCTCGTCATACTACAACTCAATGGTATATATTCTGTTCGCAATCCAGCTATTTATCGCATGTTCCTAAGAGTTAAGATCTTGGAAAGACGATTTGATTCAATTCAATATCAACATATTTCAAGAAATTTAAACACATTAACCGACTCATTAGCAAACTATGTGTTAGATAGACATTTGCAACATTTATAAAAAAAAGGGACACACCATCAAAGATTGTACATATGGATCACGTAAATCAACCAGAATAAAATCCGAAAATCAAAATATATAAGCTGTTTATATAAGTTCATACATAATGTTCTGTAAACCAAGACAAAATTGGTCATATGACCTGAAAACTCAAAAAAGATGCTAGGGGGCACCCTAGCCTAATGGTGCTCATGATAGTACGTCACGGCCTGTGCAATCATGCGCAAGAGACGAGTCCATCGTCTAGGCACGCCAATGGTATGACGCTGCATCTGTAAAGGTAACTCGTCGATCTGTACATCCGGAAGGCCACGAGTAAGGCTCTCAACCTGCTCCTGCACAGCTGTAAGGGTCTCGGTGTCGTCAAGATCGCGGATAACAACTCTCCTAGCAGGCTCCCCTGCTGGGGCCGCAGCTGGCGATCTCGGACGAACTGCTGGACGAACAGGACCAATATCTGCATGCACCCAAGAGTACAATTAAAAGTCTTGATAGAATAAAGCACAGCAACGTTATGAATAAGAACAATAAACAGTAATGTGGTCAAAGAGTTTACCAATGGCACCCCACTGCTCGCCATCCGGTAGAACCAAATCCGGATCACCTCGGAAATCCATACCCACATATGGATACTCAGAAAACGCCATCTCCTGGCGCTCGAACCACCTAAAGAAGGCCTCAGTAAAAGTAATCTGAGGTTGACCTGCATGCCTAGACATGTGGTCAACCCACCTCTGCATGCGTGGCTCGGTCGGAGAGGGCAAGTCAAGTATGATGTACTGAGGCTGCATCAGTGGGATTTTCTCCAAGGCAAAGGCAGTCAGAATAGAACCAAATCCAAATTTCTTCAGCTTCCCGTCCTTTATCTTGGTCAATTGACTTTTCATCTGAACAAGTACTGCATCACACCAGTTGAATACTTTCGGTTGGAGACACTCCAGGGCATGCTGCATATAGGACCTGTTGCAAACATGTAAAGCTGCGCTGTCGGCCATCCTACCAATAGTGAACAGAATGGACCTGAGAGCCCGATCAGTAATCTCACGGATAACAATCTTGCCGTCTCTGCTCGATTGAGAACCTTCCCTGCAATACTGGCGGACATAATCTCTGGTGGAATCAGTCCCCCGGGCCGTACCTGATAAGGAAACGAAGGCACCACGTCTTGACAACCCAGTCAAGAAGTACATGTCCTCTATGGTCAAGGGGATGGTCTTCCCCCTAATCTGGAATACTTGGTTAACAGGATCCCAAGCATCAAGCATATACTGCAGTAAAGAAATCTGTGCTCTCATACTAGAGATCCGGAAGAACTTCAGCAGGCCACAGTTCCGCAGCGCGTTCACCGTGACCGGGTCATGGAGGGCAATCATGTCCTCCTCTTCATGCTCTTGTTCTCGCCATGTAAGGGACATTTTGCTCAAGTCACCCTGCAAAACAAACAAGAGAGAGAATAAGTTCCTGTTTTGGTGAAAAACTGGCGAAAAATCATCAAAAATAACCTTAAAACTCAGTCCTTTTGAGCCCAGCGCAGGCAGGAAGTCTCCCACTTGCGCTGAGGGTCAGGCTGCCTTAAGGCAGCTTGACCTTCAGCGCAGGTTTCGAAAGGGAAACCTGCGCTGATCCTAGGGCGCCCTGGCAAAACCCCAGGGGCTCAGAAAGACCGGAAAACAGGCAAGGAACAGGAAAAGGAAACCATGAAAAGAAAGAGCTAGGGTTTAGCTCCTACCTGGTCCAGACGGCGCCGAAAATCGTCCGCAGAATCTCCCGGAATCAGCTGGTGAAAATCAAGGGGGAAGAGGCACCTCCAGAGCTCCAACAAACCAAATGCAAATGAAATGGTAAATGAGAGCAATTGAAAATACAGTACTACATTTGAAAAGAGGAAAGCTGGTAATGATAAAGAATCAAAAATTTGACCACAAATCGAGCAGTTTTAGCATAAAGTTCATGCTCGTTAAAAAATAAACGCAAGTTCGAGCAGTTTTAGCATAAAGTTCATGCTCATTAAAAAATAAACGCAAGTTTGAGCAGTTTTACCGCGGAATTTATGCTCGTTAAAAAATAGAAAAGCGTGAGCAAGGGTTCCACCAGAGTTCAAGCTCATTAAAAAATGAACCTATCCCGGTAAATAACCATTGTGATCGTAAATTTAATTAGCCATAAAAGCCTTGGTCGTGTTTTCACCCGCCACCTCCATTCCATTTGGCCGATCGTTCACCTCCATATGATTGTTTACCCATTTTGAGGAACAGCTGCGAAGAGTGATTTCACTTAGCCATCCTTGTGACACTGCCGTGATTGGAAAATTCCAACCTGTACCTGGAATCTGCTGCTATCCCTGTTTATCACTCGTTCCTCAAAAGATGAGTCTTCTTTGAGCTCTTTTCATCCGACTCGTAAAATATGAAAAGTTTGCCGAGTTTTAGCCTTCCAGCTCGTTAAAAGGACCGAAAGAGCTATCCCTCCTCTAGATTTTAATCTTTTTGGACCTGAGGGATTATTGCACAAAAAGGTCGAGCGCTTGTTTTATTCGGCTCGTTAAAGTTATCGAAAATTCATCCCTTTTGTATTGTTTTATACTTTTTCGGACTTAAGGGATTAGATGACGAAAAAGGAATTTTGGAGTTAACTTTCTGTACCTTTTCAGACTCTCTAAAAATGAAAAGGACCGAGTTGTCTTTGTCGCTAGACTCGTTAAAATGATTAAATAGTGACAAACTTGTATTTAGACGAGAACGAGTTTCCCTATCGCTAGGCTCGTTAAAACATAGCGATGGGCTTGCCCGAAGGGCAGGTTATAGAACAAGCGTATGTTATCCTCCTCAAGCTTGACAAAAATAAAGAGGTACTGGTCAGAAATGACTGGGGAAAAATTGGGAGAACCTCGAAGCTTTGATGGTAGCAAGTCGCTCTTGAACATGACACTTTGTCCTCCGTACCACATCGGGTTGGGTTGTTTCATTCACCGGTCTCATCACCATGGTCCTCACCAAACCATCCGTATTTGGGGTAATGCTACCAATCCATCACATCAGTGTCGTTATATGTTCAAGAGATGTGTTCAGAAAGAGTCAACCGTGTCCCATCCACTACCATACATTATCCTTCATCCACCCATGATCGCCACCCTGAATCATATCTCACAGTTTGTTTTCACCTCCACTAAAGTCATTAGCTCTGTTCCGTGTCACTGATGTGGGATTCATTAAGGCCCTCCTTTGACGGATCACTTCTTGTCGACTTCAGCTCAATATCCAAGAAGTTGATCTAGGAACACCCCCCCTAGTACTTTGAAGCTTGCATGCCTCAATGGCAAGTTTCTCACTTCCGGCAACAGGTATACATCAATGACCTTCGACCAGAAGATTTTGCATGGTGTTCGACGCCAAGTCCTTTATTCACACCACGTGAATTGTACTGCAGTACCTTGAGGGTCATTGTCATTATTGGTGACTCCTCTCGCGCTTGTTAACGGTTTACAGTATTGACCGGTAATCAAGCGATGTCTTTCCATGTTCAACTTCAACGCAATTCTCACATGGATCGACTTGTACTTAGAGTGAAGATCGAACGAGATTGAAGACCCCGGATCTAGTTTCATCCATCCGGGCTGCGATATATATTCAGGATATAAAGACATTTGATATGTACATCATTACAGCAGATGATCATCCTACTCAAAGGATGATAATTTCAGCAGAGAATTATCAGTCTATCATCAGACGGTCGTCTGTTATATGTACCAAAATGAATTTATAAAGCTGAGCATGGGAATGCCCGCCTCAGCTAGATCATGAAAGCAGAATGAAAAATAATGTATTGTATTGTATTTTATTGCAGGGCACCTCTCAGCCGATTGAATGAACTTCGGATCCTCCTAATAAAGCATTTCACCCGATAAACGACCTCATACTTTAGGGGGCAACTGTTATAGACATTTTTGTGCCTAACAGCATGGAGCATGAAATGTCAATAATCTGAGGGATCCAAAGTCCCTAAACATGTTGTTCTTACCCTTAGAGGAACAAGGTCTGCAAACCACAGCACTGAAAATCAGTTCTCCACCTGAAAACACTCAAAAACAGGCTATTTATGGATCATGTCAGCTGCTCCACTGAGCACCTGCGCTGAATGTCAACTGCTCCTCCTTGTACCTGCGCTGAAGGTCGAAACTGATGAAGGCTACCTGCGCTGGGCGAGATTGGCCAAGTGGCACAGTCATTCTGCAAGGTGTCAACTGCCCAGGAAGCTTCCAAACTGACACTTGGGTCAAGGAATTCGCCTAGTGATGAGTAAGAGGGTCTTGATCTCCAAGTGGAAGCAAGATTCTCCAAGTGGACTCAAGAACTGAAGATTAACTAAAGTGGGAGAGGACACAAGTCAGCTTCAGGCCAGTCTCAAGATGACTCATCCTTTCTCCAAAACCCTATATATAGAGCTCTCTCATGAGGTCTAAAGAGGCTGGAATTTTGTGCAAGTAAGGAAGTGTTGTTGGTTTGTGTATAGAGCTATTGGGTGTTTTGCTTGAAGGAGGTGAAGAGGAGATTTCTTTCAGCTGGGAGGTGTTGCTGGATTGGGCCCATTGTGGTTGTAACTCTCTCAGAACTTTACTTCTATTATCAATAAAGTATTTGAGGTTCTTCTATATGCATGTGTCTTTATGATGAATAGATGCTTGTATATTTGATTTATGCTAATCCTATAATCGATTATGGATGTATGCTTCTTGTAGTTTCCTTTTCTTGTGCTTTTACAGGATCTGTGTGTAGCTGGGCCGGTGAAAGGACAAGGAGCTAGGAGCAAGCGGCAAGGAGTGAAGACTGGATCGACTATTAGCGCAAGATAACGGTTAGTAGATCATCCTTTTCTTCCCTCTCTCATCTCATAAGGAAGAAACTTTGAATAGCTTTGCATTCAGTTGTTGCTGGAGTACTATCACCTTCAGAGTGGGATAGAGGCATTCTGCATTAGATACTTTTCCCCCCAACATGAATGGCTCTGCACATTGGGCCCTATCACAATGTATTTCCAGGAGCTTTATATGATATTTAAGCAGATCAACCACACCATTAAGGGGACTCCACACATGTTCTCCTACTATAATCATCTCGCATCGAATGGAGAAGCTTTTAAAAAATGGCCATCGTGGGGTAGTAGCCCAATTCAATGTCATCCAGGCCATTGAATCCACTCATCTTCATATTCGTCCTTATATGAAACAGGTATTATATCACCACCAACAGGTCTTTGAAAAACTATAAGGAGCTCCCAACCTCTAGGGGTGAACATGATCATAACATCCCTTTGGTCTCAAGTTCCTAGCACCAAATTTTTGCCCATATCAATATCCTTTTGCACAAAAGAATGAAATTGAAAAATCATCAAGTAATTCCTTGAAGTTGGTGTTATTCATCCCAGTACTAGCCCTTATTAATCTCCATTTTCCATGGTTCTAAATAAATATGGGTAATGGTACATGTGTCCCAAATTTAGGGCCTTTAATAAGCTCACTATCAAGGACAAATTTCCTATTCCATTAGTTGATTATCTGCTAAATGAACTTCATGGTGCTAAAAAATTTATCAAGCTAGACCTTCGTTCAGGCTATCACCAAATATGCATGAAGGAAGTTAACATTCGTAAGACACCCTTCCAAACTTACGAAGGCCATTATGAATTATTGGTCATGGCATTTGGTCTTTGTAATGCCCCATATACTTTTCAGAGCCTCATGAAGCACCTTTTGAAACCCTATCTCATAAAATTTGGCTTGGCCTTTGTTGATGACATTGTCATCTACAACATAATATGGGACAAACACCTTCAACATGTTGACAAGATATTGCAATTGCTCCAAGATCACAAATTATTTCTCAAATTATCCAAGTTCTCCTTTTCCATGGAAGAAGTAGAGTATTTCAGACACATTATGGGTCGTGATAGAGGGAGGGTTGATCCAAAAAATATTCAGGAAATGGAATATTGGCCCCAGCCAAAAACCTTGAAGAGTTTTCAAGTATTATTGGCTCTCATGGGCTACTATCACAAATTTGTCAGCAATTATGGATGCATTGCTAGACCCCTCACTAATATTCTCAAGAAAAATTCATGTCTCTGGATTGACGTATCTTAGTAGGCCTTCATGGCTCTCAAACAGGGCATGTGCGCCACTCCAGTATTGGCCTTACCATACTTCACCAAATCTTTTGTGATTGAATGTGATGCTTCAGGTATGGGCATTGACACATTATTAATGCAGGAAGGTAGTCCATTGGCTTTCACTAGTCAACAACTCAGTGGAAAACATATAGGCCAATCTACATATGAGAAAGAAATTATGGACATATTACATGCAGTAGACACTTGGCTACAATACTTATTGTGGTGACATTTCCAAATCCACACTAACCATCATAGTCTAAAATATTTTCTAGAACAGCGTCTATCATCGCCACAACAAAATAAATGGCTTGCAAAAATGTTTGGATATGATTATGAGATAATTTACAAGAAGGGGCATGAAAATGTAGTGGTTATGCCTTATTGAGCCAATTAGAGGATGAGGGAACTCTTTTATCACTCTCTCTACCCATACAATATTGGATTGAAGAGGCTCGCCATGAATGGTTCTCCCACCCCTCTTTGTCCTAGCTCATTAATAACTTAAGAGAAAATCCTAATGCCTCAGAAGACTACTCTTGGAAGGATGAGGTTCTTTGCTACAAGGATCGAGTAGTGTTATCCCCGACCTCCACCCTCAAAACCCGCATCTTGGAAGAGTTGCACTCCTCTTCGATAGAATGACAATCAGGATTTTAGAAGACTTATGCATGAGCATGCTACTCTTTTTTTTTACTGGCATGAAGAATGACATTCTTACCTTTGTAGTTGAATGTGATGTATGTCAGTGCAACAAAGGGGAAATGAACAAGCTACCAGGAACCTTAAAACCATTACCACTCCTTTCTTCATTCTGGATGGATGTTTCCATGGATTTCATTATAGGTCTCCCAAAGTCACATGAAAAATCAATCATCATGGTGGTTGTTGACAAACTTTCCAAATATGCTCATTTTTTTGCTCTACCACGTCTATTTACCCCAACATTGGTGGCTCAAGTTTTCATGGACCAAATATTCAAACTAAATGGCATGTCGAATTCCATTATGTTTGATCAAGACCCCACTTTCACCAACAAATTTTGGCAAGAAAATTTCAAGCTCTAGGGCACACAACTCCAACTGAGTATAGCTCATCATTCCCAAACAGATGGTCAAATAGAAGTAGTCAACGAATGTTTGGAGAACTATCTTTGGTGCTTGACTTTAGACAAGCAACATCAATGGGTACAGTGGTTTCCTTTAGTTGAATGGTGGTATAATACACTATCATGAAGCCACCAAAATGATGCCATATGAGGCAGTGTATGGCTAGTTCCCACCCCCACCAGCTTCTTATATCCTCGGATGTTCCAGAGTACAGGAATTTGATAAGCTCTTATAGTACCATGCCACCATGATCATTCATCTCAAAGATAAATGTTGGTTCAAGGGGGATTGACCCAGGTCCAGAGTGTGTTGTGCACCAACAAAACCATCAACTACTAGCCCCTTTGGCAATGACTTGCAAGCATATCGCAGTCTCAGCCGAAGCAGTTATGGGAGGTTGCAAAACCAAGTTTCTGCGGCCGAATGGATATCCACAATTTAATTATATTTTATACTGATCTACAACTTCACATACATAAATGACTTCGCGCATACAATTAACTTAGTAGATTTTAATTTTTCACATAAACATAACAAAGATGAATATAACAAGTATTTCTTCACATAATTCAATTAAAATCATGCATAACATAATTTGTATACATTGATACAGGACATGAATAAATGCACAAGAACTTCACCAAAACTTATTCTTTATTAACATGATCTTCAATACATTCACTTCTCTGACTTGCACACCCAGTTGTTGGTGGTCTATGCACTCAATTGTAGACTCTTCAAGGTGTCTATGCACTCTATTGTGGATCCTTCTCAAAAGTACAGACTAAGACAAAAAGGTACAAACATTATATTGATATTTAGCTATGACTATCTTCAAAAAATTATTACACTTCTTTATATAGATCTTCATGACTACAATACCATGGTCCACATACCATGGATTTGACAAAACAAGAGACTATGACTTGATACTGTCACAAAATAAGGGGCTTTGACCCACCCCAAAGCCCCAAAACACTATGCGTTGAATATATCTTTGCCAGCTCCACGTGCACCGCTTCCTCAAAATTTGGAGTCTTAGAACAAAACTTGGACCAAGTTGGGTTGTGCCCAATAGGCTCCCAAAACTCACTCATGCATCATCCCCAGTCACTCAGTTGCAGTTCCTCTAATTTTTTCTACAATTCCACTGTAGACTGCATTGTATTCCTAAATTTTTCTGACATTTGTTTGTCTTCTTTTTGCACCTTTTTCAGTAGTGCCTCGGTAGTTGGGTCAGCAGCCTTCTGCAACATTTCTTTCTCCCTTTTCTTTAATTCTTTAAGTCACCCGTCCACTGCCTGAGAAAGTAGGACAGCCTCATCTTGCAATAGTTGCTTCCTTTCTTGCAAAATTTGTTCCTTCCTCCGAAGATCATTGATCTAGTTCTAGAGGATCTTTCCCTCTGTAATATTGGAAAACTTTTAAAGAACTAGTAGGTTATTTACAGCTGTCAGGATCTCATCGCGCCACTTCTACTTCACCTGTATTTATTCCTCAATCTTCTGGATATTTGGATCCTCCTGTAGTGAGGTCCAAATCTACATCGTTTCATCCAACAACTTCCCATAGTCCACCACCGTATCATATGTTGCTTTCAAGTCCTTCTACCTCTGCTCCTCCACTTATTGTGATGTGGTTTTTTGCAGTCTTATTTGTAGTTCTGATATCTTCACTTCATAATCAAACTTCAGCTTAGCCATTGTATTCTTTGAGTCCTTTATCATGAGGGCGAGCTTCGCCACTATTGACGGTGTTGGATCTACCAACATTTAAGGGATCTCCAAGGTATGAAGTCCCAACTATACCTCACACCCATTGGTGTAGGAGTCCCATCTGGTATGATGTATCGGTTTCCATTATCTTAAATATATGTCTTATCTCTTGTTGTTCAACACATGAGAGCAATATGCTTAGTCTTCAAACAGTGAGGTACTTGTGCATGGTGAGTGCTTAATGTAACTTGTGTCCAAATTCTTTCACTACATAAGGGAGGGTGAAAGTGAGTCTCTAGTCGAAAGGAAGTAGTCCTAACTCAGGAAGAGACGCACGCAACACAACAGGATCTGCACAGCTTCCAATGGAGTAGTCCACATGGATGCAGCAGTCACAATCACTAAGGTAAATGAATATCACGTACAACACCCAACGGAGTAGTCCACATAGATGCGACATTCATTATAACAAGTATACAAGAATGAATATGTCTAGTGTCTAGGGGAGTAGCCCACATGGACGACACAACAATATAAACCATTATAACACATCTTCAAGAACATATGCACTAAAACAACCGAAGTAGTTCAATTATCTTAGTACAAGTTAAGCAAACATGCATTATAATCGTTTAAAGAATAGTCTTACAAACGAATATAACACATGCATGAAAATGTGTTGGCATGTGACAGGCTTCAGAATTAAGCGAAAGTTCCAAGACACATTTGTACACCATATGTCACTAACCCTAGTATTGGGGCATTGGGGCCACTACTCGCTCCTCAACGAAAATACTGCAGACTCTCAAGGCTATGTGGGAGGAGCCAAGGTTAAAATTCCATTGCATGTACAATGAGAGGGTATATATAGCCAAGGGTGAAACTGACCCTTATGATTCTTCGACTTCCCTCATGATTGTTCGACTTACATGACTCTTCAACTTTATCCATGGGTCTCTTGGACTTTCACATTACATTACATTTATTACAACAAGTATGTCCCATAGTAGTGATGTGGCGGAGATGACTCATGACACAACTCGACATGACACTGCTGACATGAACATGCTAACTATGGTGCCTGTGTTGAGCTCCGATGTTGCTGAGTGATGAGTATGCTCTTGGTGTATCATGTCTTCACCTATGCATGATGAAGTGTGTGGGATCTTTGATGGTCTTGGTATTCACTTGATGTTTCATGCATGTGTATGTGCCTCCTTCACTTGCTTCTTGGTATGCTTCATGTGTTCGTCTAGCCGTGAGAAAGTCTTCTAGAATGCGCTCCTTCATCATCATGTACATCTCGAACCATGTTCCATTCATGTACCTACTTCTGTAACCACTCATGACGAGACAAAATCAAATCCAAAAATATCCTAGTCTACCATGATGCATTGTCTTTCATTTTCAGATGCAGTTGATCTAGGTGGATCTCCAGATACCAGTGGCATGGTAAAAGGCTCAAAATTCAAAGTGGCATAAATTTGATGAACTTGACACCAGATCGAAGTGCTTGTTGCCCTGATTCCAATAGCATAAACAGCATTCCAATCCGAGTATGTATGAGGAACATAGAGGTAGTCAAAGTTTAAGGTTGACTTGCACATGTGGCAAGCTTAAGTAGGGCGCAATTTGGCAGAAACCCGGCACCAAAATCCAGCCAGTTTTCCAAGAAAGTTTGTAGGACGATTATTCTTCCAATAACCCTCGAGAAATTTTCTAAATGGGTTTATAAGTTCTAAAAAAAGGGCAGCATGACATGACCCTCGCCGCCCCCGGTGGAGCCTGTAATTATTTGTATTAAAAAAAGGGGCTGGTGACCATGACCTCGCCACCCCCAAAACCACAACAGTTATAAAAAATTACAAAGAGGGGTGGGAAGCCATGACCGTGCCACCCTCAGGAACCACCGCACCAAACATAATGTATATATAGTGTGGGTGACAGGCTGTCAACCCCGTCACCCCTTGTCTCCACTATATTAACATAAACATCGGCCACCGCTCCAGTAGACCCGCTGCTCGGATTCAACTATTATAACGGGTATATAATAAAAAGGGGAGGGGATGGATTTGATCCCTCGACCCCTCCTTAACTACTCTATGTTTTTAACCAGTGCGCTAACAGACTCCGTTGGGAGGTTCGTCAACCATATTGTATTTAAACATTTCTGAGCAGCACGACTAGGAGGGGGAGCGGCACAGATTTTGATACCATTATTTTATTGTAGGATGGCAGA